>OY757254.1:12104303-12381551 GCA_963584085.1 Pyrausta aurata
GTAGCGTGATGTTATATAGCCTATAGCCTTCCTCGATAACTGGACTATCCAACACAAAAAGAATTATTCAAATCGAACCAGTAGTTTCGGAGATTAGCGCGTTCAAACAAACAAACAAACAAACAAACAAACAAACAAACAAACTCTTCAGCTTTATAATATTAGTATAGATATGAGGTTTCCATGTCAGCTTATTATCTATGGTTAAACCCAGAAATTTTGTACTTTCTACTTCTTTTATTGAATTCCCTTCGTAGCTTATGTCAAAATTAACGGGATTATTATTTCTTTGTTTAAAGTTTATTAAATAAGTTTTTGTTAAATTAATAGTCAGATTATTTAATGTCAACCATTTGATTAAAGATGTCAAAGTATTATTAATGTCAAAATTTATATTATAGTCATTATCATTATTAAATAAAACAGTACTATCGTCAGCAAAAATTGTCATATAATGGTTAATTACATTAGGAAAGTCATTAATATAGATAATAAAAAGGAGAGGTCCTAAAACACTTCCCTGTGGCACTCCATAATGTACTTCACTCTCTTTCGATCTATAAGTTTTGTTTATGTGCATCTGGATTGGGGGCCCATTTTTTTAACCCTTGTGAAATGAAATAAAACTCTAAGGGTAATTTAGTTAAAAATAGTAAAAACTTAAAGCATAGGGCCAAAAATTTCTTAAACATAAATTACAACTTTTATGGATAAATAACTTGGGCCCTCAATCCAGATGGTGGCATATCCTAATCTCAGTAAGTATTATCTCTGGTTTAATATTTTTTATTGAAGGATTTAGTTAAGAATTTCTTACATATTTTAAGAAATTCCCAAATCTGTAGAACATGACGTTATAGATTTATGGCGGTATATCTAGGGCCCTCACTCCGTTATTGTCTGAACCCTAAAACATGAATTTATCTGAAAAATAAAAATTACGACTATTAGAAATGTTACTTAGATACACTCGGTGAATTTCTTAAAAAGAAATAATGACTCAAAAGTTAATTGTTAAGAAGTACATGAAGATCGTAACGTCTGAACTGAGAGCCCAATATTTTTGGCTTTATTGACTAGGCACAACGTCATAGATCAACTCAAATTCGATATGATTTTTAACTTTTTCTTAATTAAATTGTAACATATCGTCCATTCTTCCAAATGCCATATTTTAAGAGAAAAATAACTTTTAACTTTCTGTAAGGGAATAAATTGTAGGGTGACCATAGTTTATCATAGTGTAAGTGTATATTTTGTAAAGCGCAGTCTTACTATAGCACCAGAGGCGTCGAAATACGCAAATGAAATAAAATCATTCTAAAAAATAATTCACGATCGGTACAATTATTAAAAAAATATTAACTTCACATCAATGTGTACTCCATAGCTTCTGACTAAATTTAAAATATCCAAGAGAAGTTGACCTAAAAAAGATATAATTTTTAAAGCCATCATCTAGGTGTATCATGAAAAATATCGAAAGAATACGTTATCTCGAAAACTTCAAATAATTGTAGAATACATGGGGGTTAAATCGATAGGTATGGTACTCAGCTCGCATTGGCTTGACACCTAAAACAACCTAATTTGAGTATGATTCATGCATGTCTTAGTTAAATTTTTTTTTTGGTCTAATCGCTATAACTATGTTGGTTCCTTCCTAGTTAAGTTACTTTCAAGGAATTAATAGACGGTCCCTAAATACTACGATAAACTAATGGTCTCCCTACAATTTGTTCTCTTAAAGAAAGATGAAAGTTATTTTTCTCTCAGAACGGGCGTTATGTTATAATTTAATTAAGAAAATGTTAAAATTCTCATCAAATTTGCGTAAATCTATGACGCTGTGCCTAGTCAATAAAGCCAAAAATATTGGGCTCTCAGTTCAGACGTTACGACCTTGATGTACTTCTTAACAATTAACTTTTGAGTCATTATTTCTTTTTAAGAAATTCACCGGGTGTATACACCGTGCTTTTTTAACCATCTTACAGCCGAAGCCCACGTAATGTAACCATCTTAAAAAACCTCTAGGACATGTTATTTTTTTTATTACACTCCACATAATTTTTGTGTAAAAAATATCTAATAGTAATGTTACGTAATGTATCATCCTGTTCATAATGTTTACGTTTTCAACAATGCATTCCTTGACCTTGCCGCCTCCACGCGTTCCGCACCGTTAGCCAATCTAAGACAGTCCACGTGGATCTCTAACCAATCATGCGCTAGCGCAATCCTTTGTGACGCCAACCGCCTCGCCCCTTTCTATTCGTGCGTAAACCTAGGTCAGTAGTGCTAGACAGCCGAGTGAATGACCCGCGCGTAGTGCTCGTTACAGGATGTTTCGTACTAAATTGTGCTGATATCTTGTTTAATGTCTTAGTCTTTGAAATCTTAATAATAACCAAATTTTATTTAACGAATGACATGTAGTTATTGGATACTTTAAGTGGCCTTCGGCTGTAAGACGGTTAAAAAAGCACGGTGTATAAGTAACATTTCTAATAGTCGTAATTTTTTTTTTTCAGATAAATTCATGTTTTAGGGTTCAGACAATAACGGAGTGAGGGCCCTAGATATACCGCCATAAATCTATAACGTCATGTTCTACAGATTTGGGAATTTCTTAAAATATGTAAGAAATTCTTAACTAAATCCTTCAATAAAAAATATTAAACCAGAGATAATACTTACTGAGATTAGGCTATGCTACCATCTGGATTGAGGGCCCAAGTTATTTATCCATAAAAGTTGTAATTTATGTTTAAGAAATTTTTGGCCCTATGCTTTAAGTTTTTACTATTTTTAACTAATTTACCATTAGAGTTTTATTTCATTTCACAGGGGTTAAAAAAATGGGCCCCCAATCCAGATGCACATGTTTTGTTTTACGACGTGAGTCGTATGTAACTCGGCTATGCGTGCTCTGAAACTTGTGTTGAACTTCGCAGTATTATGTTACGCATGCACACCACGGTACGTCGTATTCTCTGCACAACTATTGATTCAAGATCACGGATAGTATTAGGTTTGAGCTATTGTCGTAAGATGGCGTTACAGGTATAATGAAACTTGTAAACAATGATGCAAAAAGACAGCCAGGGATCGAAGTCGGAGTCAGATGTAGTATTGCAGACCAAAAAGAGAAATGCACTGCGCTATCGCGACATTATGATTCATGGTGTAAAAATGGTAGTTATTTTTCATATTGCTTATTTAAATCAGTCAAAGACGGTTAATATGAGTCATGTCAATAGAATTTGCACTATTTTGCGGGTCACTTTTGTGTCACTTCTAACACTTTATCACCACTAAATGTAAGTTTATTATTTATACACATTTAATATGATCACTTTTTGATAGTGTTTATCATAGTTTTAATGCAATTTGTCACTTTTTAGTCTATTTCCTTGTTTATACGAGTTATTTACACCATTTTTTCACACTGATTTATTTATACAATACTGTCGTTTGTTTTTGTTGATAACACTTACACTCAAAGTACACTTTATTTACAGTTAATTTACATTGTTTATAAGTATTAAAATAGGTTTTTTCTATTTTTATTTAAAAAAATCACACGAGCTGAAGTGAACGTGACGGCAGCGCCATCTACCCTACATTATCTATGCAACAAGTCTAATGGTTACGCCGAATCATCAAATTACATCATTCTAAAACGCTTCTTCTCTTCCAAAACAGAACGTGAACGCAACGACCGTCGAGGCATGGCCGGTGAAACTAGCCGAATACATCCGTCACAACGACGAAGCAAACGCGAAGGCGGCCGAGCGCATCGTGACAACGCTCACTGATGAGCTGCTGCCGTGCGCCTCCTTCGCCGAGTTCTGCGACGCGGCGGGCTTGTTGGGAGATATTCCTGACCCCGACGCGTTCCTGCAGGCTACCCTAGACGAGCTGCCTTGAGCCCGGCCGTTCGTCCCGCACTGCCTACCGTACAACGGCTGCATGGCATGCTAACTGTATCAAACTAGTGTTTGTGCTACATGTATAGTGGTAGTCAGCTAATAAAAGACACTTTTTAAATTATTGTTCATCAAGTTTTGGGTTCCAATAATTGAAACTTGATGAGCTTATAATTTTAAAAGTGTCTTTAATTAGCTGACCACCACTGTATGTTAATGAAGACGTACAGTAAGGTTGCTAGCGTATCTGACGGTGGTAACTGCTTCTTATACACGCTTACACACATCTAGCTAGTCAACAGAGTTAAACGACCGCCAAATAAGTTAGTACCTTAAAACGGATGTACCAATCAACGATTACGTACATGTCAGCATAAATTAAAAGTGAAGTTCCGAATCCACTCGTTCGCTAATCTAATCGCGTTAGTATCACCGAGTAGGCGAGTGAATGCAGTTTGATACAGTTCAATTTGTCACAGTGTGTACGAGGCCCGCCTGAGACGAACCGTCGACACATCCCTTTCACCGCTCTGGCCCTCTGGGTCAAGGCCCCGAATGAAACATTAATAAATGTCACATAACACATGTTTAAATTAACCCAATAGCATTCATAGCAAATTGTATTCGATGTCTCCAAGTATTTATTTTGTTTGAATTGTAACCGCTTTCTTTCGTTTCTATTAGTAAATAAATAGCTTCTGCTTAAAATGTTGTCTTTTGTATTCTAACTCCAAAACCCCATTTAATATATTTTTAGTTGTATAGGTATTTTCATTTCAGTAGGTTGTAGTAGAACTGTTTAAATTACAATTCAAGATCTTCATATCGTTAGTAATAGATGAACCGCTCTTACAAATTTAAGCTTATTGTAAGAAGAGCCAAGAAGTAAATCATGCCATGGCCTGCCAATGACAACTTTGTGTTCGAGCCTAAATAACGATATAACAATCTACTCTTACAAGATTCGGCACCGTTTTAGCTCTTGATCTTAACAAATGAAATAGTGCAATCAGTTAAAAGAAATCGAGCAAGGGCAGCCCTAATAGCAGGTGATATGTCGCCCGCGATTAGAGCAGTCACGACGGCGCCCGCGCAGTCGGTGTCACTTCGTGCGTTTTTATACGTGTCAATGCTACGAACTACGACTTCTGCTGTGGCCCAACTTATCTGTGGAAAATCTCGAACTATGATGTGGATTGATAACATGCAACTTTATGTCGAACATGTTGAATGTAGGTATGTATCTCCATATGGTATTTTAATTCGTCAGTTATTTTATTAATGCTTATAACTGTATCCTCCCCTATTCTACTCGTGCATCCAATCGTTCCTATATTAAATGTTACTGTTGCCTAAATACCAATTCAGAATGCAAATGCATTCGAAATGCTAACAATTAGACAACATTAAATGACAATGGTGTAACAGCATCGCAGCCACATCGCAGCTCTTGTAGTCAAATAGCTAAAAGGTTAATTTATTCAGTGAGCATTCTAATTTGAAATGTGTCATTGTTATATCGGGCATGTTGCGTAGGTATCTAGTAATAGGTCAGAATTTTTCAGCCATAAAGTGACAAACAAGTTAAAAGCTCAATGATATGTCTGATATAAAATAAGCAGATAAAATAGAGAAAATAAGACAAATTCTATTTGAATATTTATTTATTTAAAGATTTCGTTTACATGTTAACACGAACATTCATTCATCATTAATCTCATGTTGTTTTCATTCGCTATTGCAGGCACGCGAGTATAATATAACAAATATTATTATTTTTCATAAAATATTTTATTTTATGTATCACTATATTAACTTAAAATACTTTATTCACATAATATAAATAGGCTTAGGTAATACTTTTGTATAAACCTTATTGTAACTTATCTTACGTTGCTGAATTCATGTTCAAGGTGAATTATAACAATATGTCAATAATTTTGTGTGTTCTATAGATTCAGATTGTTGAGGTTCATGAAAAAATTAACAATAAATAACCGAAAGCAAACATGTTGAAACAATTCACCTCAAAGTTAATAATCGAACTGATTTTCCAAGCAAGTAGAGTTATCAATATTAATTCTTCTTCACAAATGGCTTTGGAATAATTTTCATCTTGCAACATTCAAGACTACACAAATTTAACAACACTAAACTCATCGATGGAAAACATTATGTATATTTTAGACACATTTAGTAAGATCATTCATCTGTTGAGTTGAGCATTCGTTTTCATTGTTTTATTGAAATATTTGGGACTTCCATCGATAAGTAAGTCAGGATTTTGTAGCAAGAGACGTTTTTTACTCAAAATAATAAATACACACATCTCTTTGCAAATCTTAGATACCTATCATAAACAGACTTAGCGCTACTGAGTGAAGGCACGAAGTGAAGTTGGGATTGTAGTTCCGTGACCCCGTTTGGATCTGTGAGATCCCATCCAAGGGTCTTGTGCGTGTCATCTAGAAGTCGTAGGAACCGCTCTCGCCGTCCTTTTTGATGCGGAAGACAAACCTGTAGAGGAAACCAGCTACCACCCCGCCGATGATTGGTCCTGCCCAGTATACCTGCGGACAAGATAATAAACTTTAGTTTACTGAGGTGCTGATTGCTAGTCCAGGAGCTAGATTTGTGTATTTTATGTGGTTTCCATTCAAAACTCAAATATTATACGACGAAAACCACATGCCATATTGAGGCGAGTGACTCAAAAAATAAGGGCCCCCCTGTTTCAAAATAAAAGTGGAAAATAATGTCCAAAAGCCAGAAATTGGATGGATAATGGTACCTAGTAATCTGGCTTACACACGAGGTGTAGTAAGTATTGCATTGTGATTGTTTGTTTTTAAAATTATGACGTATTTCGGGAAAAACTAGGTGCCCATTTACATAAAAATAATTCGGTGGTTATGATGAGAACACGGAAAACAAATTTTCGTATCTTTGTAATTTTATTCAATTATTCTGCGTTAATTACTTAGTAGGATTTATGGATTTTTTGATCCACTCTAACAAGATAATATAAATGTGTGAAAAAGTATTCAAAACGATTGAGTAGGAATATATCAAATGTGAGAAGTAGGTAATTAGTAATAGTCCATATCGTCCCCGTCGTGGCAAAATTAAATAACCAACAAAACCAAAGTTCCGAGATATTTGAGTTTTTGTGATTTTTTCAAACAAAAATGGCGATAACATTCCAAGCCGAAGGAAATTTACTGTCGAGATTTTGATATGTTATGAAGCTGCTTCAACTTCATAATTTAAATAGTCTATCATAATGCTACTTTATATTATTTTAAATATAAAAATAAAAAAAGTAATTATTTAGTTTTGCCACAAACGTATTTTATAACAAAATTGCAATTATCAAGTTTTTGTACGTCACTTTTGCAAGTTTTGGCACACAACCAAGTAATACTTTTTTTTTATATTACCTACATCATTCCACTGTTGGGCAAAGGTCTGCCCCAATTCTATCCATTTGTCTCTGTCAGCGGCCAACAACACCCAATTTCTCGCAAAGCTGAACAGATCGTCACTCCACCTCGTCTGGTGGTATCCATCGCGTGACGATTTGGGCCCATCTATTCGGGTGCATTCTACACACTTGCCCCGCCTACTCCCATTTAAGCTTTGCTGTCTTTTCGCCTACATCTGCTATTCCAGTTCTGGAGCGTATTATGGTATTCCGGATCTTATCGATCCCTTTAATATGGTGAAAGGAACGCCAGGGTACATTTCTTCCAGAAGCCACCTCAAAGGAAATGGACCTGGTTGAATCCGGATGGCACGACGAGAAATGAGATAGACTTCATCATGACTACCAAGAAACGGTTATTTAATGATGTCTCCGTGATCAACTGAATAAAGACCGGTAGGAAGTGTTTACCGGATGGTTCGAGGCACATGGAATTTAATGTCAAATTGGAAAGGTCTCGCTTGATGAGGTCCACGCTCCGACCTACTCGTGCCCATATCCAGAATCCCGAGAGCTTTCAACTCGAGTTGTCAAACCGCTTTGAGTGCCTAAAGAATTGCGTTTCAGTGGACGAAATAAACAACGAGTTTATGGAAACTATTCAAACGGTGGGGTCTAAGATTTTTAGTCCTGGCCGTAAAAATCGTCCTCTAAGACTCTCGATCCACACTCTCGACCTTATAGCAGAACGTCGATCTATAGCATTGAAGACCTCCTTTAATGTTGAAAACTACAGTAGGTAAAAAGACGAATATGGAAGTCGCTACGACACGACATTTCTTCCTTTAACACGAACAGTGTTAAAGAACCGATAGATAGAGTGAAAACAAGGCTTCCAAGCAAGAGACATGTCTATTGGGCAAAGCCTGTTGACGAAGCTTAAGACGGAGGGCGGCAGTGTAGCGTCGACAAAAGCAGATGTTTTGAGGGAGATCGAGAAGTTCTATGGGCAGTTGTACACCGCAGTTGCCGAGCCCGTTAATAGCTAAGGCCGGACACCCAAAAGCTATCCTGACCCGACACTACACCGAAGACATCCCGGACATCAGCCTCTACGAGATAAGGATGGCCCTGAAACAGCTTAAAAACAACAAGGCACCTGGTGAGGTCGGAATCACAGCAGAGCCTTCAAAAGGGGGGGAACACCGGTACTCAAAGTCCTTCAGAGACTCTTTAATTCCGTGCTGCTTGAGGGCTGCCTGAGTCATGGAACAGGAGTTTGGTGGTGTTATTTTTCAAAAAAGGAGACAAAAGGTATGACTGGTAGAGAACGCCATATGGCGTTAAGTACACCTTTTGTACAAACTCTGGTTGTGCAATACAGTATAAATAAATAAATAAACAAAACTTACCACCTCAGCCCTGAGCCATGTCAACAAGCTGATTCAAGAGTTATCACAAATCGTCTCGCACGTAGGTTTAATAAGTTCCAGCCTCCCTAACAAGCCGGATTAGGCCTGATGGTCGTTGGGGCAGAAGAGTTCTACATTGGAGACCCTTAGACGACCTTGTAAAGATTGCAGTCTTTGTGGGAAATCGTGGGGGACGCCTAAGTTCAGCAGTGGACTAGTCCTTTGGCTGATTATGATAAAAATATATAATACAATGTTTTAATGAAAAATTAAACAAGAGCACTTATTCAATTTTGCCACAACCAATTTTTGTAACAATGTTTCCGAGTCAGTTGTGGCAGAATTCAACAAAGTCACTTATTGATTTTGTTGGTAGGTATGTCAAAACCCTCAATTGTAGTTATTTAATTTTTTTGTCATTTATTCAGTTTTTCCACGAAACTTTTTTAACAAACCTTGTTGTAATATGTGGTCAATAGAGTTACTAAAATTATGATATCTTCGCGAATATCGTACATATTGCAACGAAAAATAGACCAAAATGTAGCTTACACTTTATATTATTTAAAAATAACAAAAAGTGAATTTCGGCAAACGTGTCAGTTATTTAATTTTGACACGATGGGGACGATATGTGTTTGCTTTAGTTGTTTTGGTAACGAGGACCTTCGGAAGCAAACAACAATAGCCAGTTTTCACATGACTCGTATGGGATTTACTTTTGTATCGATTGTATTTTGCAAATGTATTTGCTTACATGAAATGTGTGTGATCTGCCTCTCTGAAGTAAATTATTATTTTGGTATTTTCTTTAAATAAGTAGGTATATAGTAGATAGACATCAAAACCAATAAACACATTAGGAAATAGTACCTAAGTATTAGTTACGTGTCTGTTTAACAAGATACTTATTTGTTCCCGTCTCTTTACAATAACGGAAATCCTATTTACTGAATTAAGATTCGACAAGTACTATAAATAGTTTGTTCAATAAGTGTAACATACCTACCTACATGGATTTATATTACGTGCGCGTCCATCATAGCATAGGTCATGTACCCACATATAACTTATATCCACCTAAGTATTTGACACTTTTGCTGAAATTATGTGGGTAGGTGAAAAGTTGTGACATCAGTTTTCGCCTTAACTCAGCGTTAAGTTATCTTAAAATATGGCTAGATGAACATGGCCTTTCCCTTTCGGTCCCCAAAAGTAACGTCGTAATCTTTACCAGAAAACGATCCATCCCCGAATGTGAGATATTGTATGACAACATGTCTATTCCCTTAGAATCACACATTAAATTTCTGGGCGTAGTTCTCGACTCCAAACTATCTGGCAAGCACCATTCAAATTACATAATTAAAAAGTGTGAAAAAGGTCTCAACATATTAAGATCAGTAGCTGGTGTATGGTGGGGATCCCATCCTTACTGCCAAAAGCTCCTATATAATGCAGTTATTCGAAGCCATCTAGATTATGGTAGCCTTATACTAGAACCATGCAATAAGGCAGCTCTTGACCGACTCGATAAGATCCAATACAAAGGCCTAAGACTTGTTTTTGGAGCCATGAAATCATCTCTAACCAATGCCTTACAGGTAGAGTGTACAGACCCCCCTCTAGACCTCCGTAGGCAGTATCTGTCGGATAGGTTCATTTTTAAAATCAATCAGGTCGGCACCCATCCCCTTCTCTCATGCCTTCAAGACCTTTCTGATATGATACATGACCCGGCAAATAGATACTGGTCAAATAAGGAGCCCCCTAGAATTATAAGAAGTTATAGGAAACTCTCTCCATTATCCCAGCGATTCTCAAACTTCCAAGAATCCCGGTATTTGCAACCGAATTTGACGCTCTTATTTACCAACCAAACATCATCCTGGACCTTGGTATTCAGAAAGGCGACCCACTGGCAGATTACAAGCTGTCTGAGTGTTTAGCTAGGGATTGGGAAAAATGGACTCCCATTTATACCGATGCCTCCAAAACCTCGGACAGTAGTCCAGTTGGTGTGGCGGTCTGGATCCCCAAATTCCAAGTTCTTCTGAGTCACCGATGCCCCAAGGAAGCCTCTTCATTTACCGGTGAGTCTCTTGCCATACTAGAGGCAGTATCATACGTTTTATCCCACAAGTTGTCCAACTCAATAATACTTTCAGATTCTAAAAGTTGCTTGCAAGCCATCAACTCAAACCTATTTCGCTCTAAATGTTTATCACCGATCATATTCAAAATTAAGAACGTTTTGTATCAGTGCTATTCTGAAATGATCAACGTAGTTCTAGCGTGGATACCAGGTCACTGTGGTATTCGTGGTAACGAGCAAGTTGACGGTTGGGCCAAAGAAGCGATTGGCATAGGTACACCTCTCCAACATAATTACGCTCACTATATTCTGGCACTTGCCCATCGCCATCTCGTTGATGACTGGCAATCCAGATGGAACCGTTCTTCCAAAACCAAGGGTTGTCACTATGGTAAAATTCAACCACAGATACCTCACAGACCATGGTTTTTTAGGTTCAGGCATTTTGAGAAACGCGTGATAACGACTATATGCCGATTGAGAATTGGTCACTCCTGCACACGGGTATTTCTACACAAACTTCGGATCCGGGACAGTTCTCTCTGTGAGTGCGGATTAGACGAAGGCACTCCGAACCATTTTTTTTTTTAATGTAGTAAGTTTCCTTCATCTTTTTACGACTTTTTACCTACTAAGATACCCCGTCCTGTGAACCTTGAATTTATTCTTTCCTTCCCTTCTACGTCAACAGCAAAACAGCTCTGCAAATATGTATATAAGTATGATATTAGATTATAAAAATAACATAAAAATGACATCTCTCCGCTCGCTTTATTCTAATTCCTTTAGAACACATTTTTGTGCTATGTTTTTAAACTGACAAAGTGTTGTATGTTTCATAGGCTATTTATATAAAACCTTTTATTTGTCTGTTTCCGTATTGTTATGTTTTCCCTTTCTTTTAGTAGTTTACAAGAAAAATTTTTCATTTTGCCCCTCTGAACCTGACATTGGCGGAATTATCGGACTGTCCCTGGGGGACGGATACGATACGTGCGCTTGCCGCATGATAGCCATTAATAAAAAAAAAAAACGAGTTAAGTCAATTTTATTCAGATAAACATGAACACTAGTGCGATAAAGTGCAGTTTGCTAGCGTGAACTAAGTATTTCAAGATATTTTGACTAAGTATTGTGTGTTTGAAAATATGTGAGGATATCTCAACGTCTACGTGACAGAACGAACACCATTAGGTTTGTTTAATTGCATTTTTATATGTACTTAGGTGTATTCTATACAGCTGGGCGTAGCTTAGAAGTTTTTCTAATAAGTAATGCGGACGACAAAAAAAAACCTTAAAATCTTGACAAATACAAAGCGGGGAGCATGCATGTAGAAATGTGCGTGCACAAACGTAATACGTAGGGTACAGTATAGTCAGCAGGTAGGTAGGTACTTAGTTGTCGTGTTGTAATATTTAACTTTCATATTAAAACACTACTATTGTTCGGTATTTTGCTTACATATTTGATTTCACATGTTTCTAATAGATTGTAAATGTTTTGACGGTCAATTATGTATAGGAATAACATTGCGTAAAATTGGTCACGCTCTTATTCGCGGTGATCGATATTATTTTTCAGTTTACGCGTAGGTACAAAGTTTTAAATGAGGTGTCATTCAATATTACGTTTTACAGATTGTTTGCTTTCTCCCATTTAAGCGATGAGGCAGGACCATCTGCCGCCAGCGAAAGTGCAGTAAAGATGTTGCTTCGCGATTACTTAGGCCTGTTTTGTGCCGTATCATTGACGGATAGCTCGTTTGCTCTCTCAATATAAGCTCACATTTATCATACTCTCGTTTAACTTTCCCTAAAGATCAACGTAACATGCAAGCGAATGGAGGGATTATATTTGCTGCAACGTTTGATGGATGTCGCAAATGAGTAAACATTCATCTTAAACACTGCATATGTTATATCATTTAATTTATCACATCGTTAAACATAAGATACTTGTAGTTATTCGAATCTATTTAGACGTTATTTTACAAAGTTTCAGCCCCCTCACGGTAGCCGGTTTCTGCGCTACGCTTATAGCTTTATTGATTTCTGTTGTGTCTTGAAGGATTATAGGATAGGAGTAACAATAACTTTACAAATCGTTTATTTAAATTACAGGATCTAGACCGGCAGATTCCTACGTAGGTATACCTTTTTTTGCTAGCCGTTACTGTCCTACTGCTGGGCAAAGGCCTCCTCCAAACTACTCCATGCATCTCTGTTACTGGTTATGACTTGCCAGTCCTCTTGGTATTTGTCTAAATCGTCACGCCATCGTTTTCGAGGTGTGCCTTTCGATCGGCGTCCATTTGCAGGCCATGTCCTATGATTTACGGAACATAAGGTTCAATAGATACCCACCCAGTGCGATGTCCAGTCTCCCATGACGAGGGCCGGGCCGAAGGAGCGCGCGGGGTTCATGCTGGAGCCCGTGAACGGAATCTGTAACAAACAGATATTCGTACATAAACAACGACATAAAAACTAACAACCCAGATAATACCCATAATCAGATGTACTAGGAGACCTGACCCCAGATAAACTGGGAATAAGGGCTGGAAATTATGAATGATGATGATAAACAACGACATAAAAACTGTATGACAGTTCATGGGCCCTATTTTTGAACCACTCGCGTGAATATGACCTTTTTTTCTTTGATTATTGTTCGATTTTCAGTTATGAAAAGCAGTTAGCATCCACACAGCAGTGAGCGTCTCTGTTTAGTGTTATTTGCGTTAACTTTTGATTGATATGTGGAAAAAAAACCTCGATGCGAGTATTTAAAAAATAGGGTCCCAGATAATCTGTCTAAGGCGTTGGCGGCATACTATATATACAAGCAGCGCCTTTTAAATGGAACAGTATTGATGGGCTAGCCACGTGGCTGGTGATGTGAAGCTCCTATAGATTGGCTTTGAACCTGAAAACCATCTAGTTCCATAAGCTGTCTTTCTAGACAGTCATGCGAGTGAAGAGTGCGGTATACTCACGCAAGCGGCATGGCAGGCGGTGATGCTGAGCCCGATGGCGAGTGGCGCGGAGCCCTTGACGTCGACGCGGCGCCCGTCGCACACGCCCTCAACAACGAACACCAGCAGGAATGTGATGAGGGCTTCAATCAGCAGCGCCTGATAGGAACAAACGAATACAGATAAGAAAGATCTAATGGTTTTAGAATGTTTTTAAACACTCACAGTGTCAGTGTGGTTCGAATCCCGACCGTGCGCAATTTTTGGTTTCTTATTTCATCTTTAAGAATAAGAAAGATCTGTTAGTTTACACATAACTAACAGATCTTTACGTTTAAATCAGCACTGAAAGAAATCACTTACTGCTATACAAAGAAGATTCAAATTCAAAAGCCTTCATTTATTTACAAATCATTTGAATGTACAACTCAAATTAACTGAAGTTATTGTTATGATGATGAAAGAGCGATGATTATTTTGAGACTTTTCATAACAGTTAAACAAAAATGCAATTTTACTTACCTGAGGATCGGTTACACCTTGGCCGGGTAGAGTCAGTCCTAGTCCCGCGGTTTCAAGTCTGCTGTCAGGGATCGCCAACTGTAGATAAAAGATTGCGTATATAACAACTACCTCTTCATAACCAATCAATATATACCTATAAGGTAGTGATTGGTGAGCAAAATGTTCAGAAGAAACAGACAAAAGTAACTTTCTAGATTTTGTACACTGATCACAAAGAATATGTTATGTTTGTAGCTGAAATGTTGGAAAGTTTGAAACCAATAAATCAGCCCTTAGACCACGTCATTTAAGCGTCATTTATAAAATACCTTCGTTACGTGACATGTGAGCGTGTTGAATGAGATCTATAACGACCGAAACACGATAGATTCATACAAATGTCAGCACAATAGGACTGCGATGGGACATAATGTTGTACCATCGAGAGTAATCGTGGGAACCACCTGGGACGACGTATGAAAACATCGTTATTTAGCCCATAAAGGAAAGTCGTATTCACAATCAGACGGACAAATGTGTGGAAAGTCTTAGGAAAAGTTGAGAAATTACAAGAACGGATTTTAAGGCGTACTCGCTAGAACAGTTTATGTAATGTTACGTTTCTTGTAACAGGGACCATAGTAGTAAGGATAAAGTAATGCATTTGGCGTTAAATTATGTCTTTATGTATGAGTATTTCTAAAAAGAAAATGATGGTATTTATACGTATTGTACGAGTATAGCTTTGCTATATTTTTTATGTTTATCAAACTAATTAAAAGGATATAAAAAAAACGGAGGGCGTGCCTGATATCGTGATATCAATTTAAATTAGATTTAAAGACATTCTGAATTTATAACGCCTAATCACCACCTTGCCTTGCGAGTGGGCAGATTAATTCTGATAGATAAATAAAAACCGCAAGCCTACAATAACATATCGGTTCGCAATTAAACGTATCGTTAATCTGGGTTCGTTAACTTGTTTGCAAAGGTCTTGAACGCCGGATCAGGTCAGGCGAGTAATGCCTGCATGTTAAGTAATTATGTTCTCGTATGTTAGTTTATAATTATACTATTTACATTTAAGTAGAAAACCTTTTTGTAATTAACACAGTCTGAGCGATCCAAGCTTTTAAAACCATAGGCAATAAAACAAAGTAAGTTCTCAGCAAATTATTCAGGAAATTTTAGAGCTTTTGTAGGTTCTCGCTTAGTACTTAAATTTCAATGAGTCACTATTTCCTTGGAGCTTAGAAAAAGCATAACACTTAGTGCAACTAACAACTTGCAAAATGTTGTCTTACTAAGTTAATAGGTGTTAAACTGCATAAGAACATTGCAATTATTTTCCGAGACTCTTAACTCTTAAGAAATGTTTGACGTCAATATGTTTGAGGTTAATACCTCGCTCAATACCACAAATGATTGCATTGTGATGGCAGAAAATCTGTATTTTCCTATCTAAACATACTAAATATGTGAATAGTTCTCTCGTAATGTAATGAGAAAGAAACCATTTTCCAGTCAACGATACAGAAGGCCAGGCTCTAGTTATATTCTGAAGCATCAGTGTCACGGCGAGCGGCAGTTTTTATGCGCGTACGCATGCTTAGAATGTCGCTCGGAAACCTTACCACCATATTAGCGGAGGAAACGATGCGACCAGCCCGCAAAAGGGAATAATCAGCTGTGAATGATATAGACCAGAAAGGGCTGGAAATTAATTGCTTGAGATTGTCAACACATCATGACCAGTCTTGAAATGAGTGTGGATAAGTAAACTGCAGGCATATTATGTAACTTAAATGCGACTGCAATAGCAATCGCAATCCAATGTAAGTGCTCAGAGCGCTTGCTAGCAAAATGTTGACAACTCCAGGTTAATTCGTCAGCAGTGTTACAAATTGCAATCGCAAAGGGATAAATTATGGAAGACAGTTTGCCGCCAATATGTCCGCATCAAAATTTAAAACATTGTGCATTGGTGGATTGGCGCCTGTTCTCGATCTGACGATGGCTGTCGTCGACAGTCAGCGGTCACTTACCCTGATGAAGGCAGCGCCGGCCACCGCGCCCAGGCACTGCACAATGACGTAAAGCGCCGCTTTCAGCAACTTGATGTCTCCAGAGACGAAGAGGCCCGCTGTTACAGCAGGATTGATGTGTCCTCCTGATACGTGGCCAATTGCCTGTGGACAAATGTACAATTTAATATGGAGGTACGATGAAGCCAACATTAGGTATGATAAAGATACAAGTACCAAGAAACGGCATTTCATAGTAAGCCTGCTTTTAAGCTGCCATGATAATTCGACCATTGAGTTAGTAATCACTACGTTCTAAATCGACACAACAAGTATTTTGTTTTCAGTTAAAAGTGTAAATGGCATGGCAATTTTAAAAGAGGCCTGCTGTAATCGGTAAAATTAAACAAATATTTCATAAGGCTTGAAATGTTGGATTTACAAAATAATACGCGGAGTAAGAAATGTAACTAATTACTTATTTTATTTAGCTATGCTACGCAAAAGCTAAGAGTGCCTAAGCTCTCGCGTCTAAAAGACATCAACGCGCGCATTTTAGTACAGTAGATAAATATAATATGGTACTTTCTATTTTTATAACACATGTTTATGTGATTATCAACTCTTATTTCTTATTATACTTTTTCTAGTCGAGAGCGTAAGTTCGTTTTTAAAATTCAGGGGCACATTTTTGGATTGGGCGGGGTCGATATTCTACGAGGTCAATTTTACTTGGATTAAATATGTCGCTATTATAATACTAGCTGGTATCTAAGAGATTATCAAAGATATACTGTAACAACATCAGATAAACATGTGACATAATTACGCTGATAAGAAGATAAGTACACAGACTAATGTTAATATTTTATTATCTAGACGCCACCAGCTTTAAGTACTACGTAGAAGATCATTAATTTTAAAATTATCGGTTTGAATAATTTTTTTTAAGACAATGCCTTTCTCTGATTTGGAGTTTTGGAAAAATCCACCGACAAGAGCCTATCTTTTAAATTTGATCATAATGACGATACCTACTTCTATTAAACTAATACCAATAAAAATCGACTTGATCATGCTAACACTGTAATAATAATTAATTACAAAGCTCTTGAAAAGGTTATTAATTTTAATGACTTCTCACTTATTATTTATTCAAGTTATCGCCTTCGGCCATGAGATGGTCCTGACCTGCGATCTAACGAACCGTTTACATTAGGGTTACAGAGACTCGCGAAATGCCAAAGAGTATCGTGCAATTAACGTGCGCGATACTTATCACTCATACGAGGGTTTTGCTTATAAATCTTAATTAGAGGGCCGGTAACTAACAATAATCATAATTGAATGTTACGGGTATATCTGCCGAGATCGAATGCTAGTAATTGCGCTCGTGACGGCGGCGCGTGAGCGGTGACACGCCTGACTCATCTGCTCGCCATATTATGCTATGTTATGTCAGAGGTCAACTGTATGTGTGATAATTAAAACAAATAAGCGTACGTTTTAACGGACGTACACCACAGGATGTGATCAGTGTCAAGTCATAAATACTTGACGTCCTTAAAATCTGGTCATCCTTAAACGCCCTACTTATGCTTACAAAAAAAATTAAGAACCAGGAGGCCGATTCTCGCATGTTTGAACTTATTTCGTGTGGTAATTCGTTTTACCGAAAAAATCAAGTAATATGGGTACGTTAAAAAAAACTACCGCACAAAAATTGAAATGAAAATGCATAGAAATTGTGACCCAGATAAAGCAATAACTGTTATTCTTTGCAAAAGAAAATTCGATCGGTGAACTTTTTTCGTATACGAACTGCACGAGAATTGGCCTTCTGCCCATTATTTTTTTTCAATAAATAAATATGTCGTAGATTAATGTACAGTCATAAAAAAAACTAGATATAGATTTATTTATAGAAATTACTATACGATGCAATAAGATGCAAATTACGATTTACATAAATGTTTTAGAAGGTGAAATTATCAATGTGCATGTTCACTGTACGGTGGTCGTTAGTTTTATTGCACAGATATTTTAGTCGGTTACTGACTTAAAGAAAGTTGTTAGTCAGGTCTGCCATAATGGCTAATTTAGCGTAAGATTATAAGAGTACTAAAGAATATTAATAGCTAGAACTTGAATACAACCGACCGTCAAAGTTTCTCTTACAGTTTGATAAGTATTACCTACTGCAATCATTATTTAGAATTATTTGCAAAAGAAAATAATAAGTAATATGACTAGCACCTACAATAATTTGTAGCCAATGAATACTGCAATGCACAACATTAAAATAAAATAAGCTATTTAATAAAATTTATGCTAGCATTCTAACACTTATGATACAATGTTGTAAAATTAAATCAATAAATCAAACAAATAACATCGCCATACCAATTTGATATTTAATATTAATCCGATAAATGAGAAACGGAAGTTAGGACATTTGTCAAAAATTATTTGACCATGTTCGGAACTATTGCTGCTGTGCATTCACACGATATATTTAAGCTTTAATAGACCGTTTTATAACGTATACTTAAGTGTTATATAATAAAATATTTACATTAATACGCGAATAGTAATTGGATGTTCTTGCAATTCTGGTTATAGCAAAAGGTGAACAGCGCTCAACCTTGACATTGACACAGACCAAAATAAGTTTCGTTTTTATACACATCAATTAGAAATAAGATATTGAACATGCTGAGTCACGCTCTTAGATCTCGGTCAATGTATTTATGATGTTTAATGACACTTCCTTATACTAAATCATACAAGTGACCCTACATAGTGGTTCACCGTTATGTCATGACAATTAATTAATTTAGAGATATATGAGAACCGAAGCATTAAAAACGAAACGTTATTAAAATATTACTATGGAGGTTGCTATTGGTATCAAAGTTATCTGGAAACTATAACATTTTTACAGTATTGGAAGTCAAAAAGCTATTTAAATATATATCTTTTTATTTTTATGTACCCATTCTTGTTTTTATTTTAAGCTTCGTTGAATGACATGGCTTTTCCATTATCATAATTTAGTATACTAACGTGTTAAATCAATTATAATTTACCTCACTAATCCACACTGAGCCCGCGTGGTGGACTATGGCTCAAACTGCCTCATGCCTCTGCAAGAGTGAACAGGCTGCTACTAAGCAGATATGCACCATCCTAGACCTCATCTACACCTAAACACCGGGTGCGATCGAGGTCAAATATCTGCTTAGCCGAGAATAAAAAAAATAAAAATAGTTAAGGTAACCGTGGGACGTTACAGGCTAACTTTACTAATTTATCTTGCTTAATTTTATAGCCCTTACTAAAACTAGCTTACTTGCAGAGCTTTTTCTAGAACATATCCTGCACAAGGCACTTAAAGTGAACATTATAGGCACACATAAAAGCTGTAACCTACAAAGTGTGTGCCAGTGTGTGGGCCACAAAAACGAATATGTGCGTAGTGCTTTATGTACTATAGTTGAACGTTTGAAAGGTGATTATATAGGTACAATATTCGGCCGGAAACCGCTCCCTTTTCTCAGAATTGTATTAACACGTCTAATGCTATTTATTATACTGTATTTTATTAATAGCCTCCATTAGCCGTGAATATATTTACAAGCAGTTCACACGTGCAGTATATTTTTGACGATGACCATTTTGTGAGTGCACTTTTCGATAGATCGCGACAACATTCATGATTATTGATATTTTAATTTATTGGACATGGACTTACATATTTTTATAAACTATTCAGTTTATGCAATAATTGATTTCTTGTTGTGTCTGCTGGGAATATCAAGACGTTAATTCCAAATTTTAAAATTATAATGACGTGGATTTATCCGATGCAACTATTTAATTTTTATTCTTTTATTTTATTTGTAATCAAACTGACATATCGATATCTGATCAAACTACGAAATTAATTTATAAATGAATAGAAAATATGAAAAAATTTTGCTGAAACCCTAGCCGAATGGTTTATCGAATGGTTCTGAAACACCCTGCTGGTAAATCTCATGAAGGAATTAAACAAAGTGTCCGTATCGTTAATGTTTAATCCTTACTAATATTATAAATGTGAAAGTAACTCTGTCTGTCTGTCGCGCTTTCACGTCATAACTACTGAACCGATTTGATTATGAAACTTGGCACACACATAGTCTAGAGCCTGAAAAAGGACAAAGGATACTTTTTAATGCGAAAAAAGGGTTGAAAAGGGGGATGAAAAGTCACTATTGAACGCAAAGTCGCAGGCACATTTTATATTAAACGAAGAGCTTGAGAAGTGTTTTCTTCGTTTTTCTCCGTTAGTAAAACTGAGTACACACAAGATATGACTTCTCAGATATAATTACAGCCAGCCTATTACACGTTGATTAGAGCAGTGCACTTATCTGCAAGTTCTAGTACAACTTATTGGTTCGCAGTGCGTGTGTCGGTCGGTCATATATCACGTAATGTCGGCCACACGCGGGTGAGACCAAGGGCGCCTACAATCCCTAACATATCGGCGCAAGGCATGAGCCACTGGCTGAAAATGGACTATATTTTGACGATGACGTCATCGTTTTTAGGTCATAAAAACTTCGCTCTTATAATTTCGCCAAAATGAACAGTACATTAATACATTTTAAGGTGCTTGTCAAGTTGTTCGTTGGTGTGCACCATTTAACAAGAGTGATTACTGCTTAAAGTTACGAATATATGTAAATGAATTAAAGTTTCCTAGAGTTCTCAAAATCTCAAAAGTAGAAAGGATTTATAATCAATTCATTCATAATGCGCACAGCAAAGGATAGGAATTCACTGCCCGCGTCGGTGTTTCTCAATGATTACAATCCGAATCGAATCAACGTTAGAGTGAACAGGCTTCTTCTGGGCGAACTCGTTCCATCTGCGACTCCATCTTAGTCGTTCTTGGCTTGGGCTGACGTCAAGAGCAAACCTACTAAATAAAATTAAAATAAAGTATAATTATGCAAACGAGGTTCAGCCTCTATGCACCTACAGTCGCGCAGCTGTAATACCTACGACCTTAAGATCTAATAAATTAAATTCCATAAAACGATCGATAGCTACGATAGAAAAACAAAAAAATATAAACATATCGCTAAGATTTTATGACTTGAACCGAGGTGTAACGGTAACACACATTACGCACAAAAAGCTCGCGTTTTCCACTAGTTCCGACACCGGATACACTACAAACACCACCAATTTGTAGCTGTCTAATAAAATATTTAATTTAATTGAGATAAACATACTACGATTCTAATTTTGGTTATATCTTCTGACCGCATAGTACATTTCAAGATCGCCCTCAATACACAATTAGGTCTCACGAGCTTTGGGAACGGATGCTGTTAAATTATGAAGGATAATTAGGTTATGTTTAGGTCATTTTGATGTCTGAACAAAAATAATATGTTATTATTATGTTGAGTTAAATAATAAGAATCTACTGTAGTACTTACAGGAGTGAATAAGCGAAACACGCGTAGAGCGCAATGACTGGAAAAGCGCTTGCACACGCAGAGAAATATCTGGCTACTTGTACGAGAAAAAACGCTACTATAACTAGAACTTCTGTTTGCAACCGTGACAGCAAGACTCGCAAGTTGACTTTACAAAAACCATTCTGTTATTATTTTTACCTATCGGTTTATTAATGACAACTAGATGTTTAGTGTAACTGACCAAACAATATACACTCACTGCAAAGTAAATATCGTGCCTGTTACAATACCAATGTAATTGTAACCAAACGTCAAGTAGACATTACTAGATTGATTGTAAGGACTACTATGCAATCTGGTAAACGTAAATTATTATTTTTTTGTGTGTACTAAATACTTTGCTGTAATAACGTCACGAACTTTAATGAAAACTATTCGTATTGCAATGCTAGCTTTATGTTTTTTGTGACAAGTACAATACACATTGTAATGCTAGCACCCTAGGTATTGTTATAGCTACTATTTCGTATGCAGTGCCTACTGGTTTAGATGAAGCCTGCAATCTAGTGCACTTCCAGTACTAACGGGTCCTCTCAGGCTTTTAGTGGACGAAAATACAATTTTATTAGTAAAAGTAAACAAAACTGTATTTTCTTCATTAAAAGCCTAAAAGGAATCCGTTGTTGGTGCTGTCAGTCCACTGGATTGCAGGCTCTTCATCTAAACGCGGTCCATAGATCCATCAGTATGTGTGACGTCTTAAAAATATATTTTAAAAATGTCTTTTTCATTACAATATCCAAAGACTCCGACTATCTAGTATCATAATAAACTTATTTATATTAAAAAACAACTTTTACTAAAAAAACAGAGTTAATTTATCGGCATTTTTGTTAAGACGTCGCACGCACTACGGCTCCATAGGCAGGTTTAGGTTTCCTGGAATCAAAATAAAAATATTAAGCAAATAGAAAAAATACATTTATTTTATAATCATCACAATCTTCACCAATACTAACTTATAGATAACAATGTTTTCACCGTAAGATTAACATAGATTTTTACATTTATTGTTATTATTCTTTTCAACACGGTCATCTGCGTTGTAACTTGATTTGAGTATTATAATATCTTAAAGTGAGATAAATTAAATATTTAAATTGAAGATCGTGGCGTAACATAATAATGTAATGTAATATGTACTAATGTATGGAATGAAATATGTACTTATATTTTTCTTTTTGAATACTTCAGTTGTTTCTTGTGCTTTTGTAAGTAGTATAGAACTGTCTATTCCTTTATTTGGGTCTGATTTGATTAGGTCTTTTATTATTTAATATTGCAAACATTTCTTCAACCATTATAAGATAATTTGCCTTGTTCTGAATATAAATTTAGCAAGCCCCGTCCCTCGTTTGATTCTAAGAGTAGATTTTTCAACAGCTGAAAAAACACAAAATATTCTTTAAATAATAATTAGATAGGTATATATAGGTATTATGACGATAATTATTAAAAAAAATGTTTAAAGACATCTATATAATTTAGTTCTAACATTTTGAATCTGATTTATTTTTAGGTCAAATAATTACTTTATTTAAGTATTCATCTTACCAAACATAAGTCTTCATTACTGATTGTGATTGTCATATCTTGATCTTCACTAGTAGTAGCCATCTGATCCTCACTAGTAGTAGTCACTATAATGACGTCGGAATCATTTAGTTGGGATGAGCTATTATTATCGTTTAGAGGGATCACAAATTCACTCACACTTCTTATTTGTATGTGTTTGGCATTAAGCTTATGTACAGAAACGGGGCCTGAAAAATAAAATTGTGATTAATCAAAATTACCTACTACTTAAATAGGTAAACTCTAAGGTACTTAAAGAACAAACCAAATGAGCCTAAACTCGAAAGGTTAACTGGTAACTGTTGAAGAGTTCCACCTTAGAAAGGCTGTTAGAAAAGCTGCCGAAACTGTGGGTCTCGTTCCACCCTGGTCCAAAATCATAACTTTTGCATGTGTGTGTGTACGAATACGAGACGAGCAAATAGCCCAATGGATAAACGAGTCCAAATGTCCATGGACTTTTGTCTTTGACTATACCTACATTACTATTATCAGTATTACATACATTTGCAAATTTTTAAATCGATTTGACAGTATAACTTGGCAAATTTTACTTCTATGATTTGTTTACATTACTTTGTGAAGTTAATAAAAGCATGTTAAAAATAGGAGATACTTACAGGGCTGCTGCTGGTAAATGGTATTTCTGGGCATTCTTCTGGATTAGATAATTTTTTCCAATTCTCGATCTCCAATAATACAATTGGAGGGATTAGTTCTTTAACAAGACTACTGTCTAGCATCGACAGTATCGATAGTGGTAGGTTATTTACTGAAAAGTCATAAAAAAATATAAAGATTATTATCACTCATGCAAGAACGTCCCAACACAAAAAGCATAATTTTTGACCTAGGGGGAATCGATGACTTGGCTTGGTACACAACATCAGCCTATTACAATCCACTGCTGAACATAGGCCTCCTTTAGGATGGAGGACAAGCCTATTGACTAGTTATTCACTTTGCCTGTTTTGGAGCTGAGGTGACATATTCCGTGACCTATGTGCTAAACTGATTAAGATGTGATGACTGTGTCAAACAGATGACACCATGGTATAATAATATACTTATAACCGATACAAAATCAATCAAATCATTTAAAAAGCTATCGAATGGAGGTAACAACTTACCTTCAAAGTATCAATGTATTGTGGCAAACCCCACTGGTGCAATAACTGTGGGATATCTTCATCCATGTCATCAGACATGCCGTCAAATATAGAGGTAATAACACAAAAAATAAATTTAATAAGCAAACTCTCAGAGTTATCGTGTATCATCTATGTCTCAGAGCGCGGTCAAAAACACAATGGCCGGCTTAGCCGGCTAGCAGATTGGCGGCGTGGACTGTCAACTGTTCGTTTTGTCATGCAAGTTTTTTTGTTGTTTACAAAAACAAAGTTTTAAATAAACAGAACAAGATACTTAGCTATGAATACCACCTCGATTGTTATTGTAACATTATTATTTTTAATATTTTAAAACACGTTATCAGAATAGCACGGATTAATACATAAATTGTACCTTTTACTGTTTCCGGGGTGGTTTTTACTATACAATTCTTGTTAAGCCTTAACACTATTTAAAAAGTAAACCATACTAAACGAATATTATACGACACATACAACGATATGTACTGCAAACAATAATATAGTTGTAATAAAAAGTTTAATGTTTTGATTACAGACACACTCGTAGTCCACCAGTTACATTGTAAATCATTAACCGAAACTAGATCATTTAGTTACTGCGAATCCCTATTTCTTAGTACATGCAATACATTAAATACGTATTAACAGAATTATTTTTTAGGATGCAATAATTTTTGATGTTTTAGTTCAATAATATTTTTTTGTGAGCTACATTAAGCAAATAATATAATGAAACATACGATTAGTAAGAGTGAATAATTAGTCGTAGAGCTAACAAGAACCAAGTATTCCAAACTAGAAATGTTGTAACCTAATTTTACTTTTCGATTCAGTAGTTCTGTTTGTCACCAATTTCTCTGCGTGCAATAACCATTATTCCATTGCTTTTTAGCAGTAGACAGATAACAAAATCGTAGCCAAGGACGCAACAAAAAACATAATAAATTAACCTATCTAATCTGGTTATTGATTTTATTATTTCGGTGGGAAGATTCAGTAATCTAGTTGTCCTTAACGTAAATAAATAAAACATAGATTTTTCTCGTATGTTTTGGCAAATACAATACTCGTGCAATTCCATTCATCAACACATTAGGTACAATCACATCACATTGCACCTCAGTATAATAAGTATGTCCTATTTAAGTAGAAACGTATTCATTTATATCCACGGTATCTTTTATAGACATTGTATAGACAGTATATAAAGATTTAAGGTTACGTCTTGTCGGACTTTTAATCAAAGTGTCAGAGTTATACACAAACATGGCATGTGTGTTGAGCTTCGAATGTCGTGGGATTACATTTCTTTAGCCGACCGCATGTTAACCTTTGATGCCAAGTGGGCTAAACGCGCTACCGTTAGTTTGACCACTGGTCGATTTGTGCATTTAACTGTACACTGCCGTAAATATACTTGATCGAGCTTGCTTGTTTGCTTGTTACTGCATTTTGAGGTGTTGTCATGTGGTTAAGTACAGTGAGCTTGAGTTGCATATTGTCTGCATTGCATTCGATGTTTAGCTTTCGAACTTCTCTATTTTATCGGATTTGTTGCGGTGTCCAAGACAGTATAGCTTCGACTGAAACAACCTAGCACAAAATATAGATAGTAACCCAAGTCACTAGATGGAGTTCTGAACTAGTTTTAGATTTAGTGCTTTACCTAACTCTAAATCCTGGATACACAGGAAAAGTTTTGTAAGGATAATCGTGTGATATCTTGATTGCAATTGAATAAATGTAGAGGTAGATACCAACAACTTTTGGTGTTGATTGTACTTAAGTCTCCGTGTGAATATGCACTTAGCAGTTATGACGGACTTACAAACGCGGCTGTTATGTAAATTAAAGCGTAACTTTAACCATAAACTTTTATCTCACACATTTACAATTGAAATATTATGGAGAAAACTTGTGTATTGAATAACCGGGCTTGAAAATAAATAAGCATTCAAAATAACTGTTTAAATTAACCTGTTAAATCTGGGAAACAAAAGAGATGGTAAAGTTTAAACGGATTAAGGAAATGCCAATAAAATATAGGGTGTGATTAAAATGTATGTACATTGTTGAGGTCAAGTGACCCAATTCCGGCTCAAACCTTGACTTTTCAAAATTAATACGTGGACGCACATAAAATAACGTGAACGTTTAATATTTTGATTGAAATGTAAATTTCTTAACATGATCGATTGGTCAGACTGCGGGTCGCTCCACTGCATCGATATCTGTGTATGATGTGTTGACATCACTATTTCGATAAGGCTGTATTTTTCATGCAACTTGTAAGCAATGTATTATTTTTGGAAATGAAACCGTTTTAATACATTTTTGCTTTTGTATCTGTATCTGTAAAGCTATCAATTTTACAAAAGCTACTACATCTTATTCTCAAAGATGAAATAAGAAACCAAAAATTGCGCAGGGGCGGGACTCGGACCAGCATCTTTCTGGCTAACCGGGCCAACTGCTCTTCCATCATTCATCGATGCAGTCGCAAAATGTCAACCTTTACACACTGCGCTACTTTTAGCATCGATACAGTCGCGATGCTAACGCGCGTTAGTATCGATGCAGAAAAACGATAGCGATGCAGTATCGATTCCAAAACGCGCGTTAGTATCGATGCTAAAAGTCGCAAAGTGTGTGATGTGTTTTAGGCAGAAAGACTATTTACAAAACTTGATGTATGTACATTGCATGTGTAATCTAGTGCATGGCGTAGGGACACAAAGTATTGAGTAGTGTAGCTGTAACTCAGGATCTCAGCAAGACCTTTATTAAAAAACGTTACCTATAAGCTATGCATATGAAGTTAATCTTTAAGTAATCCCTGCATTCAAAACCGTATCTACATTCAAGAAAGTGCTTGCGATCATAAAATCATAATGTAAGTAATATGATAATTCTTTAACTGGAGAAGAAATATTTTTACGACTTCAAGTTCAAGCAGTTAACGTTAATGCTTATTTACGATATGTTATTTTGAATGCCTATTAAATATTTATTCCCCATTAACTATTCCCGTAGGTGAGGCAACGATATCTACACTTTAGTAGAGAAATGAATTAACTCCTATTTCTAGTCACATAAAAATATGTCTTTTGAATTTATGGAGCTGTTGGTGCGATAAATAGTTTACCTTATAAGATAACTTGAGATTAAGGCGAGAGTGGCGTTTAATAGAACATTAATAACGAGATTAAAATCTGAAACATATTTGAAAATACTATAAAGTATTTAAGTCATTTGATCGTAGATTAGACTAAATGAAAAACTATTTATCAGCTAAGGCCCTTTTAACAGTCTAATTGTTAACAGTCTAATTGTTCATATATCAGTGTTTATCTAATCCTAACATCACATTCG
Source organism: Pyrausta aurata (assembly GCA_963584085.1). Taxonomy (NCBI): domain Eukaryota; kingdom Metazoa; phylum Arthropoda; class Insecta; order Lepidoptera; family Crambidae; genus Pyrausta; species Pyrausta aurata. The sequence continues at coordinate 12,132,313 of OY757254.1, forward strand.
TATTGAATATCATTGTCGTTTAATGACTCCATTATCTGAAATTACAAGTACATCGGTACTGCGCTATCAAATCGCAATGATCCGATAGGTGTCGCAACACGCCCTAAAATACCTAAAGCAGATAACCTTTGTGTCATTCAAGATTAAGGTGAGTTTTCATTAATATGCGCGAGTGTGCAACGCCCTGCGCCCGCGCAGCCCAGCCGGCTTGACGCCTCTGATCTATTCGATCCCGGCTACATCAATCGACTTCTAAGGTTACAAATGAATAAGTTATTTCGCATTCTCTTCGATGTAATTTTTATGACTTCTATTTCATCAACGTAGTTATTTTGTCCTTTTTATATCGTTTGGACTTTTCTCTTTTCTTGTGTTCTTATCGTGCCTCCACATTAGAGCGACAGCAGCGCGGCAGCAGCGGATGCCTTCACATTAACAGCGCGTCTGTCGCGCGACTGGGTCGTTCCCACTACACCCATTAGTCCATTGCCCATTTGCAGTGCTAATACGGGGATAGTACCTATTACCACTGCAATGAGTAATGGGTATAGTGAGAATTAAGGACCCGCGCGACTTACGCGCCGCTGCCGCGCTGCCGTGTATAGTATGAAATTATCGGCAGCGCGGCTGTCGCGCGTAAGTCGCGCTGCTGCCGCGCTGCTAAGTCGCCTAAATGTGAAAGCGCTCTTAATCTTTAATGTACACAAAGTCGCAAACCTGACCACGTATAAGTTAAAACTAATTGCGAATTCTAAGAAATGCCATATTTCGTATTCAGCACAAGAAATGGAAAGCTATGTTCTTGGATTACCCGACAGAGATAAGATCGAGAAAACAGAGCATAATCGTGTTGACTCACTGTACCGTTATTTAGAGCTGCAGGGCTTGGCAGACTTGGAAGTCGGTACCTAAGGTTGAGGATATCTGATTGTTGCATCAAGGTGTAAATGGGCTAAGCGAGGAAAGCATTTGTGGTAAAATGCAACAAGAAGCGATCAAACTGCATGTTTTCGTACAGCCGTAAAGATAATCTGCATAATTTGACACAAAATAAAAGATTAGGAGGTTTTACGCGAATTGATAAAAATGCAAATATACCTACGTTGTATGTAATGAACGTGTTTTTTACCGCAAAATGCTTCTTAAAATAAATAGTGACAAGTTTTTTTTTAATTTGTGGAACAATATGTTATTTGTAGTTACACGTGATGACATCACACCAACTTATTTATTATTGTCACAGGTTGTTTCAGAAATGTGTATGCTAATGTGTGAAAACGAATTAACTTCCTAAAACTTTATGGCAATGATAAAATTAACAATTACATTTCAGTTTTCATCATTAATAATACTTCTTACTCACGTTTACACTTGAGTTGTTGTTACTTAGGCCCAGGAACTAGTAGCAAGTTACTTATGCAAGATATTCTGCATGTTCGCTGAATTAACTAACGGTAACACCTATAAAACCCGAAGAAATTGCCTTATCAGAACATTCTTTTGAATTGCCTATTTCCCCGCAAGGCTGTAAAAAAAAGACATTGAGAAAACCATAACCACATCTTACTTATAAGGATAATTGTACCCAAATTACCTTTAATCATTTTGTAAGTGTATATTAAACGTGTGTTTATCTTCGAGATAATTGTATGAGTAATGACTTCAGTTAAAGAGCAGTCATTTTTTCTATTAGCAGGCAGGTCGTGATTAACTTACTTCATAACATGTGTAATTCTACATTCAATGTCACGTGAACGATGCTGAGTGAATTGTTGATAACATTTAAGAATTCATGATTGATTTGCTATATCTCTCCATAGATAGATATAGAGTTGACGATTGAAATCAGAAAGGGAAAAATAGAGATCTCCGATATAGAGTTGACGATTGAAATCAGAAAGGGAGAAATAGTAAGTAACCGACAACTTACTCGTATGGCATATTTACATGTTTGGGCTCTTTGTCTTATCTATAATTCGTACTTAGCACTACATTATGGATAATTGTTTCGTTTGCTATATCATTACTTAATGAGAGCACTCTTAACTCAAATCTTAACCGTCGTGGAACAAATGTCCTTCACATACGGTTATGCGATATAAATGATGCCTTAACTGAAAATAGATGAACACAATCAGTCATTGCAAAAACAATGGACACCAGCACAGCACAATAGCGACGATAAATATTAATTTACATTTTAATCGATCGATTGTCTTAACGAACGAGAGGTTATGGCCATATCGACCCTAACTGTAGCATCCTTGAAAAAACAAGATTTTTATGCTCTCGGTTTTAAGGGTCAGAGTCGTATAAAGACGTGTTAGGCCCGCCATACACGGACAGCTCGAGCAGGTATTTTATTTATTTAAGAACTTTATTGCACAAGTAAACGTGTAAAAAAGGTGGTCTTTATGCTAAAATCATTCCCTCCCAGTCAGACTTTAGGTCATGCAGAAAGATTGTAAGAAAGATTGCAGTTAGCCAGTGATCAATACACGGACCGCTCTAGCAGTCATTCATAGTCGACAGCTTGAAGTTGCGTTTGCTATATAAAGGGCTGCATCGTGCTGCTAACCGCCCGGAGCAGTTGTGACTGACTACCGATTCTACGTACACACACATGTGAACGTAAAATCGTTAGTTCATTATGCAGTCGCAGCTTGAAGCAGTCCGTCCTGACTGCTTGAAGCTGTCCGTGTATGGCGGCTCTAAATGTTGTAAGTGTGTACGTCAGTCGTTTGTCAAACAATAGTTTTGGTTTGATCGATTGTATAGTTTAGAACAAGGCGATGGTGCGCGGTGCACTTGTGCGGTTAAAACGTGACTTCGCTGACACTGCCGAATGATTTCGTGTAAAAGGCCCATTTACATCAGACGAGCGAATTAAATTCTTCTCATGTAAACAGACTCATAGCATTCGTTCGATGTTTTATTGCGTTCTATAGAATATTCTAAGAACGCTCACTCGATATTTTGGTGTAAACGCTGAATTCGAGCTTCCGTTTAGAACAAAAGAACAAGAAAGAATGTTCTTGTTCTACCTCTAGTTCTAATTCTTTGTTTGTTTGGTCTAAACCCACCTTTATGCAAATTGTTAGTAGATTAATAATTGGCCGTCATCGAATAAATCCTTTAAATTTTTTTGTTGCGGTTATTTTATAATTTAGTAGCCACTCAGAAAATCTAATATGACGTTTTTAATTTGGACAGAAAACCTAAGGGGAAAACGTAAAGGTCAGGAAGTTTGACATTCCTCCCTTAAATTAAATTTTGTGTCAAAATTTAGATAGTCAAAATAGCATTCTCTGGGAGTCTAAGCTAGTTCAGTTACGCTTAGCTTAATGCAATGCGGCTTACTTTAATCAGTTCCTAAGTTCTCACGACTGAAGTTATGGAATTGGCCTAGCCCTAAATTCGTCTTGGTAGTATACCTACTTAAAGCATGTCAATTAGAAGATTATATGTGGTTCCCATTGAATCTTTGCCATAAATTATTAGAATCATTAAACAGTGAAGTCAATAATATTAATCATTAATTTTACAACTATGAAAATTAAATACTTTCAATCAGTAGTTGGTGCGTATTAGCATATATGCTTTTGGCTGCATTGCAGGCAGGCAATATTTAGGAAAGAATCATAAATAAATTTATATTTCATTACTATCTTTATACCTTTATGATAGATATAATTATGATGATATTATATCTAATTCTCATTTTATACCTTTAGTTATTATAACCCGCACAAAACTACTTACAACTTATTTCTATTAACAGCCGTAGGAACAACCTACTTACAAGCTGTATAAAGTCGTGAAGCAGTTTACCGTTTTACCACAAAATTCCTTTGACATTTCACAAATCGGATGGTAATGATTCCAAGTTCCAATCAAGTCGTAGGCAAAAAGGTCACTCGTAAGCAAAATTATTAGTATCTCAGTTCCAATATGCTGTATAATAATTGGTTGTATAGGCATTAGGGGATCTAGATTACGAGTAGGTACATAGTTTAGGACAAGTACGTTGTGATATTCAAAATGCACCCTTTTTATTTTCTAGAAAATACTTGCTAAATTGCATTCAAAAGATCTTTAATTGATAAGTCAAGAACACCAAACAGGCCCTTAATACTCGTGTAGAATGCATTTAAAAAATTCACCATTAGTTTTTTCTTTTTCAAAAAAATAACAGTTTTTGCTCTTTCATGGTTCCGATTTCAATACATTTTGATTTCTTTCGTAAGTTATTTTACGTATGGATGTATTACTTATTTGTACAACCATACTACCGAGAATGGTACAATTCGTAATCAAATTACCACGCGTAAAGTTAGGTGAATACGAGAATTGTGGCCCATGCGGTGACTGTCTGATTATACGAATAATTTATTTTTATAATATGAACTTCACGAGTTTTACCTCTACATGTTGGTTGGACTGTTACATTTTTTATGCAAACTATACTTCAGTGATGGACAAAAACATGAATGACAAGCTGCGCTATAATCTAATCTTGCAATTTTATTATAGAGAAAGTGTCACAATTCAGCTCTGATACTTTCACTGTATCACAAACATTTTGTTGGTTTTATTTTAAAACTTTCGATTCATTCATTGATAGATTTCGCTACTTACTTCCGCAGTTATACTCGTGTGTGTAAGACTATGTTGATTGACTTTTTTTTATCACAGAATATATAACAGTACCTACCTTATCACACACGGCGGGATGTGAGTGTTCTTCGGGCGGAGCGCTCGCCCTCGCTCGTATTCCGCCCAGTGTGTTGAGGCCCTTAGGCCCTTTTATATCGATTAAACTTTATACCTTTACTATTTTTTTAATTGAAAAGATCAATGGACGTTGTCATTAGTGAATTATGAGGCTTATTGTAAGTAATTTCACAAATAAGTTATTTTTAGTCTGGTGGTAGAGTCATCTCACGCTATAAAAATCTGACTTTAATAATAACTGGGTCATCTTAAAAAATGAAAATGCTACGCGATTTTTTCCAGTATGTCAATCATCACTATAGGAAAAAGCTTTTGATTTCATTGTAGGCTACTATAATTGGTAACAGCCAACCAGTTTGGGTTTGTCAATGTCGTCGTAGTACGAGCTGTTATTCCTGCACAGCGTGTTTTATCAAGTTCATTGATAAGAATGTATCGTTTAATCATGTTGAAATACATTCACGTTCACTGTTTTACAACTTTATTAAACTTAAGATCGAAGCTGTGTAAGCTTATAAAATAAAATTACTTAATTAATGTTGGTCAGTGTTATTTTGTTGTCACATTTTTAAATTAATTGCGTCTTTGAGGCCTATGATTTTTTTTATGAAATAGTGCATCTGCCAAAGGTATTGCATTTTTTTTGTCATTTTCGATTAACAATACGGTTTTATATGAGCATTATCATTATGCTTTATCAAAACCAGAAGACGCAAACAAGTTTGCAATGAAAATATTTACTTACTTCCGACTTTAAAGTACCGTCCGGAGCGCAAGGAAGAGTTCCGCGGCTTTTGCGGGCGCAGCCAGCCGCATGTGGGTCAAGTTCAAAGCCCTATTCTGCAGGATTTAAGCCGGTTTTCGAACATCGCCATCTTTTTCTTTCGCAAAGCCATATTGGTAGGAGCGACAGAGTCGTCTAGTGTACGTCGTACATCGTCTACCGAATAAGGCCTCAGGCTCACGTCAAGTCGCGTCGATCGAGCGAACACACACTAATTAGCCGATTGGCAACTTAATGAATGAGTGACAGAAATAGCCAAACTGGTAGTAGTAACCCTGACGCCACCTGTCATTTTAGAACTTTGTCAGTCTATTTCCTAGTCTGGATTAAGATCCTAGTTTAGAGATACCAAGAAATCGTATATGTTTATTACTTACTATTAAAACACTTTTCTATGTAATTGTTGTAGATAAAATGTCACCCAGATATGAAGTTACACAGTAGACTAGTGTCTACTAGCTACTAATGTATGTTATACTCTAGCTAGCTAGTGCTAGCTAGAGTATAACATACATTCTCCTACCGATTTTCGTTAATTGCGGCCTCTCTCAAGAGGGATAGGCCAGGTACGCAGGTGATATGATAGTGCCCAGATGTGTGCGCAATATCTAACTCTCTAATCGCAATATCTAACCTGCACTCTCTGTTCCTTCACCCTCATTATTTCGGTGAGACGACAGTCCGACATGTCCGATGAGAGATCAGGCGCAATACCAACGGCTTAACATGCTCTCCGAGACAACCCCACCAACTTCCTTACTCCAAACTGTTTCTGGATTTTTCTGTTTAGAGTTTTATATGGTTAGACTAAGTCTAGAGATTCTGATTAAAACCATTTTGTTTGTAGTCGCATAAAAAAGATGAAGAAGAGCAAAGGCATTGAATGGAAAAGGTTATTAAAATGAATGAATTGCCTGCTTCTATTTCCCATATAAACTCTGACCTGACATTCATTATTATGTTATAGGCAATATCATCATTCACTATAGGTACAATCGTGTATGATATTCTACTCGTATTTGATACAAATCGTGGATTTTAATTGGAGGTCGAAATTGGACCTGCACAAATCATTCAAATAAAAGTCAAATCTTACGTATAGGACTATTTAATGAACTTGGCAATGCTTTATTCAGCCAATAAATCACTCGAATGGTAAAATTGCCATCATTTTTGCAGTTGAGTGTGTATTTTGCAACGTGTTCTGTGTGGGCTCATTGTCAATTAGGCCCCGCGGCACGGCTACCAAACTATTATCAAAACATATAAATAATATTGCCAATGATAAATAAATATTTGTTATGAAGGTTAGGTACAAATCTTGAGCATTTTTATTTGATTCTAAGTCGTATAGCAGTTAAGATTAATTAGAGTTGACCGCAAAACGGTAGATATTAGTGGGAATTAGATACATGCAGAGATTATCATCTATTAAACAGATAGACGAAATGCAATTTTGAAAAGGTCGATAGCTAGGTAGTTATACTCTTTCTTATAGTAAGTCCTAGTACCTACAACCTTCGGATGAAGATGATACGAGAATTCTTGTGGCGAGAAATTGCAGCATACAGCAAATTGACAAAATTTACTCATCTTGCGGTTAAATAATACCTAAACATCTGTAATCTTTAAAAGGTTAGGGACCTTATTATTGCGCAAAGGTATAAAATCGGGATGCATAACAAGCATCTACGTAGATTGAAGTTGGACGTGGATTACACTTGATGATAGAGATACCTTGTCAGGACGTGATAGGATGAGAGCGATTTGCAGTCATTCCGAATGCACTTTGCACCTTTTTGGTGGAGACGTGGTTATTATTCTGCCATTCCGTGTCCAATTTTACATCGGACTTATATTGTAGAGTCATTAAATAAGGTTTAGTTTAGGGTGTGGATTCTGTAACCATACAGAGTGCGTTTTGCGATGACTCTTTGACGGTAAAGCAGCTGTGCTTTTGAATGGGTTATCAAATTCGATTTCGCATAATTTCTTATAATTTAGCGTGGGACAGGACTACACGAGTAAGTAAAATAGAAATGCTTCTAATTTTTCTTAAGTAATGCAAAATTAGGGGACTTAACTAGTAGTGTAGAAATTGAAATGCCTGAAACTTGAACGGATTAAAGCAATATCGTAATACACCCCCAGGGCCCCAATTTTTGAATCACTCGCTTGGATATGGCGAGTGATTTTCGTTCGAAAACTATTTTTTTTTCTATGACTTTTGACACTACGTCGAACGAAAATCACTCACCATCTTGAAGCGAATAATTCAAAAATAGGGGCCCAGGTTACGTTAACTTGACTAAGCTATATTGACGACGTGTAACACTTTCTGCAAGTGAAAAAGACTAGCCAGTAAGCTTAACTTAACTATAACGGCGGAGATATGGTCTCATGAAGTTATGACAAAAAAAAAGCTTAAACCTAAATATATCTAAGAAAGGACAAGACATGTTTTGTAATTTAGTGGGATTCTTTGTCAGAACTAAGAATACGTTACAAACAGATCTAACGAAGCGAAGGTGATTAATAGTGATGAGCTCCTATGCGTTCCCAGGTTCAGTGCTCGCCTTTGTTTACGGTCACATTTAACAAAAGATTTCACTTCAACGCATGTATGATAAATGTTGTTTTGAACATTTCCATACATAAATGAGAACCAGAATTTTAAAACAAGTTGATTCAAAGGAAGTACTATTTTCTTTATTGCTGCTAAATTGTATTTTTAGACAATAAATTACTCAATCTTATGTAATACTGTCAAACTTTATGTATACCAGCGTATTTTAAGCGATAAACGATTAAGATATTAAATCAGGTTATCGCAACATTTACTAGTTAAGTAATAAAAAGGAATGATTGTCTTTTAATCGCCTCATGAAGGAATTGTATATTAAAACAATTTTAATCGATCAAGTCATTACAAAAGTATAGTCTTTCTTTACTTCACAAACTTCAGCAGCTTGGTTTTTCAAAGATAAGTAGGTACTTACAACCAAATAAGATTGGCTAGGTACTAGTATATTGTTTTCGTATTTAGTCAGTAGGCACCTGCTAAAGTAGTTTTGTGCCATTTCCCTATAGCAACAGGAAAACTGAAGGCTACAAAACCGCTGAACCGCAAAAACGTACAGTCTTAAAAAAAGGTGAAAGGGCACGCGCAAGTGTCGAACTTACCGCGCTTGCGAACAAATTTAATTTATAAGGACACAAAGGGCGCAGCCCACCGAGCGCAGTCATTAACAAAGATGTCGTAATCGGAGCGACAAATGATAATAATTCGTTTACTTTTAACAGGTTCGTTGCGAAAAGAAATGTCACGGCCGGTTATCAGCGATTCGGTGGTCGCTGCGCCAAAGGGCGACTGGCTCATGTGCACTCTGCTTTAGTTTTCCCAGGTGGGTTTAATACTTTTTTCTTAACTCATTTGTGAGTACCCATTGACTACAGTTATATGTAGCAAAGGCATTCAAGCAAGTCTTTAAACAGTGAGGTTGGTATGGGCAGTGCTTGAAAAGCTCCGGGATTAACTGCGTCGGATGTTTGGAAGAGTCAATTTTTTATCACCTTTTGACTGCGTCGCATGTTTAAAAGAGGTTTTTTTTAGTGAGTTTAACTTTTTTATTAATAAAATCTTGAAGGTTTTTGTAGACCAGAAATCAAATTACAACTTAGTAATAATCGGTAATAAATCAAGTGATTATTAAGATAATAAGGAAATAGGAACAGGTACCCAGAAACACCGATACATTTTTTCTTTAGGTACTTATTTACATTATTTTCAAACAACGCAAATACACTCAAACAAAAAAAAAGCAAAATAAACAATAAATCATTAGCAAAAACGATTCGCAGTCTACTTTGTGAACTTGTAATTTATTTTTTTATGAATTTAAGCGAAAACGATCTCACGTGTGATCGGGTCACGAGCGGAACAGGTCGACGGCTATCAGAGTCATGGCCGCCGTGCTTTACGAGTACGGGTATCGATCGAAACGTAATCGTAACGATCTATCGAGCCGTTCGGTAGTACCTCACTATCGAACGACTCGATAGATAGCTTAATGGCACGGTCAATGAAACGGTTGACAACGTTTTGTAACTGATTATTTACGAATGAACAATTTGATCGTTGCTCTGATTGCTCTTAATTGACTTTTTAAATTGAGATTTGGGAATATATTTTTGTCTTTGTTGCTGCGTAGATATGACTCAGACTGTAAAGTTCAACTTCAACTAGATTCTATAAAGTTCTCTATTAGACATTTAGAAATTTTAACCGATATTGCTCAGCCGACACACTGTACAATAGGCAGTAAGTTGGGTAAGGCTGTCTTGGATGGCGTAAATAAGTATTTCGAAGCATTTTGTGAAATATGCAACCGCAGTGAAATTTATACTTTACATTATGCCTATTCCCAAGCTTTATGATACTTTTATGTCAGAAAATAACAGTTTGTCCATATTTTAGTACCTGCTATTATCACAACTGATTTAAGTTTTCTTTTGACAACGCAGAACACTTTTTATGAACTTCATTTTGTTTTATTTCATAGTGTTTTAATAGGGATAAAATAAGATGGTTATAGTTTGCAATTTGTCGAGGTTTCAAAACGTTTTTACTCATAATAACAGAAAAAACTGTAGTTTCTTAACATGTACCTTGCCTATTAGGTCTTCAAAAACATATAGCTTTATGTCAAATTATTGAAAACAGTGAATTCATGATCTATTTCCGCTGTACTTTATATTACATAATTCATGATTTACCTACTTACTAACTAATTTCGCTAAGATGTTTCACTTGTGGTCGTTATTATATGTAAATAGGTAATCATCATTTTTAAACGAGTTTTACCTACTTTTATCTATGGATTTACTGGAAATGGTCAAACCTGATCGACTGGCTTTTACAATTAAAGTAATTGACCACTTTTTAAATCTAATTTAAAGATATACTTGTGGACTCTATTTACATACTAAGGTTGTTTTATTTCTTCCGTTTTCCATAAAATAATACCTGTATCATGTGGTATCTATTATTATCAGAATCACAACACGATAATCTTGTTTCGGCAATGAGATTGACAAGGATTGACATTTAAATAATCGATAAGAGAAATGTTTCATAGTTTTTATTGGACACGCACGTGTAAATATGTAGAGCTTCCTTTAAAATTAAGTGGAGACAATACTTAGATGTTGTTTTAATCCATTTGCAATTAAATCAATTATTTATCTAAGATTACGATGTAAAATTTTCTAAAACAGGCTTGAAAAAACAAGGCAGGGATTTGACCCGATGTAGCCCTGCACGTGTTTCTCAAAGTTGTTAAGAAAACACTCTTAAAAATTCCACAGTTCTAATAAATGCAGGCGAAATATTATTAAGTATATAGGTCAAACAAGTTATTAGACGCATTAATTAATACAAACGAGGACGGTCTACAAACGTGACAGTGGCTTTTTTTGCCAATCCACTAAAATGGCAAGTGGATCGTTCCGCCATTTATCACGATTATCATGCTCGCCAGATGTTTTTAGTGTGGTCGTTCGAAGATGCGATCGTTATCACCATGACACGAGATAAAAACAGAAGTTATTCTAGCTCAATGAGCCTGTATGAATCATCTAATAAAACATATTAACGGTACTGTTATATCCCGACTGACTGATGATTGACAGACAGACAACATAACATAGCTCGTCACAGATATATAGTTAATAAAAAGATAATAAATGTTAATTAACGGGTTTGAGAGAGCAGTAGGTATACCCTTTAGATCATTCTATTATTATTATTTATTTTTCTTGTTTTATTTTGGTACGAAACAGTCATTATATGGATTTACTTAAGCTAATAATGTATATAATAAAAACAAAGAATATATTTAATTACTTTTTGTGTAGGTGAATACCTATATTAAATTACTTTTTGTGTCTTAAGTTTATTAAAACGTTCTACGATGTGCTATATATATAAGTAGTCATGAGAAATTCACTTTGTGATTTTATTAGTTATTATTATGAAACTTACAGTGAAGAAGAATAAAGCTTTGTAATAAAAGCTTTTAGAGCAAAATGGTTTGATATTTATTTTTATGCTTCTCTGGAAAATTTATGAATCGAGAGCACTCGTATAAAGGGCAAAGTTTACACATGTGACAAGATTGATGTGAACACACGACCTGGGTCCAGTTTTGTACATACTATATAGTATATACATAGTGTTATTGAATAATTATAAATTATATTTATTGAGGTTAATCGCACATACACGACATACCTGCTCGCAAGTACTCGTAGTGTGTTCAGGTGTTAATCCGGATGTACGCCATATTTTAGTGGTGTTAAATAAATTAGATTCAATGTTCACTGTTATTTAAATTAGTTGATGATCATATGAGGTTCTCTTACACATTTTTGAATCACTCCCGTGATTTGTGTCTGGTGTGTGTGATTTTCAACCGAAAATTTATTTTTAATCAAAGAATATCACGTTAAAACAGAAACAACTACTTACAAAATCAAGCAATCATTTTTTTATGACTCTTGTGTTGATTTTATCCGGCTTTACATTCGAAAATCAAACATTAATCGACAAAAATCACATGCCATATTGAGCCGAGTGATCCGAAATTAGGGCCCCTGTAGTCCCTAATCTTGAATTCATTACGATTTTTTCAATGGTAACCAAGAAGGCATCATTATTTGTTAACCGACTCTATTAATTTTAATAAATACTGGCTAAGAAAGGCCCTTACCAAATAAATTAACAAGAGTCGTTCTTTCCTTAAAAATAATAAGCAGGAGTTAACGCAAAAGCATTGTGCCCTCTTCAATGTAAGTACATCACGTGTGAGCGTCGCCTGTTTTCTCTCATATCACCGTTACATCAATTTAATTTTCTATTTCGATCGTAATCTTTTTTATGCAAGGTAATTACTTCACATGTTACATTAAGGTTGTTCCTTATCCTTTATACCACGTGTACCGTTAATGGCACCACGCGGAAGATCGACGCAGGCGCAGAGGTGCATGACCCGAGGAAGACGCTTTTAGGGACCCGCACTCATTATGGGATAAGGAAATATTATTGCGACAACACACTGTAGTATATTAAACAAAACCGGCCAAGTGCAGTCGGACCCGCACACTGAGGGTTCCGTGCCACCCTTAACTGTATTCGGGGTCCACTCAATTCCACTAAGCAAATTATCACAATATTACATATATATCACTATATCACAATATAGACCGTATCATATTATCACAATATTTACTGCAAAAATAACTTATTGGTTTATTTATAGTATTTGATAAAAATGTGCTATATCTTCAAAACTACCAGTCTGATCTCGTTTAAACCAATTTTCTTTGAAAATATTTATTGAGATCTACACCAATTTTTTTTAAATCAATTTCTTTGTTCAAAAGTTAGAGCAGGGAGGCCTATTTTACCTCTTCGGAAGCTCATAATTAAAGTGATGAAATGAGACGCTAGGACCACATAGATAGAGTAATGCTGGGCTTTGTCTGCACTTTGTAACATAGGTTTTAAGTAAGCAATTTATTCCCATTGCAAATTTAAACATAAGGTAAAGATAGCGTATTTCATTTTGGGCATAATAAAAGCTACGGAACCTTTGGATACGCAAGTCTATATCCCACTTGACTAGGTTCCGTACCCAAAGAGTAAAAACGGTCCCTTTTTCTTAAGACTTCACTATCTGTCCGTCCGTCTGCCTGTCACCAAGCTGTATCTCAAGAACCCATGGTAACTGAACAGTTGAAATTTTCACTTTTGATTTTCTGTTGCCGCTATATAAACAAATACTAATAACAAAATAAAATATATTTTTATGGGGGGCTCCCATACATACGCTCTTTTCGCTTTTTGCTCGATATCAATAATGGGAACAGGTAGGCACTTGAAATATTCATCTTGACCTATTTAACTATACGGAACCCTTCGTGCGTGAGTCCGACTCGTACTAGGCCGGTTTTTCTTTTTTACCCTCTCATTTGGCAGGTCCGTTAGGATTCCGTGCGAGTGGGTGTAATGAGAAACTGCGTGATAATGCATTTTTAATAAGACTTGCCGCTGATAATGTAATGGTGGGAATAATTAAGCGGGTCTCAAGTTTATTGGGTTGTTTGTTGTTGCTTAGAAAGTCAACTTACTTATTTTAATAGGTCTGTACATAATTATTAACTATTTTTGGTCTTGATATATTTTAAGCGCTAACGATTATACGGTAATTAAAGAGAGAAGATGATTAAGGAAGGGAAACTGAGGAAGCTATAACATCTTAATTTGCTAGTTTTCATGTCAAAATTATACTTTCTTCTTATAGCGTAAATATGTAGTTCGTATAACAATTTAGAATCATCAGTTGATCACTTGCATTCTCTGTTACCATTAAAAATCTTTGTAACGACTTAGGTATTTTCGAGCATATAACCAGTGCTTTATTTTTATGTATAAGTGTAATAAATGTGTTTTAACCACGATTACTTATCGGCTAACCACTCACTGTTAATATTATATTGCCTTCGCAGTTCAAAGCCCGCTTTTAAAGATCTCTTTAAAACGAACTTTAGTTACACACAACCTCTAAAACGTGTATGCTAATAAAATTTAAGTTAATTAATCGCAAGGGACCATTTAATTGATTAACTATTTATATATAAATCTTTTAAAGGTATTTAAATAAATAGTTGTAGAGTAAATTAAAAGCATTTTATCTTAGCCACAGATAACAGAAAAGCAGCTAACGAAGCTTTTAAAAGTTTGAATCAACGTAATTGCCTTAGGTTAACTATAATAAATATTTCAGTTGATAACGAAACCGTTAGTTGTTATCGTTACAAAATAATTTAAGACATTGATATTGAAGAAATGTTAATCCATTTAAGATGACGCATTGATGATTTGGTGATAATCGGGTGTACATTATGTTGTGTCGGACTTTGTAATTAAACCACACACGAAAGTAATATTTAATGAACCGATTCTTGAGGACAGCAATTTTCCTTTCTAGAGTTGCCGAAACACGATTGATTGACTTTTGTAACAGAGAAAATCATGTCGAAGATATCGCTTTTAAAATAGATATTTTTAAATTACTGAAAAACTAGACTTAATTTAGACCTTCAGCTTTCTATGTAGATTACTATGTTCGGACTCTTAATAATTATTGTAGAAGCAATTTTATTTAATTTCATATTTTCATTCATAATAATACAAAGTATAAATAAATAATAGACCTCCACTCCCCCACAGTATTCCACAGCAATCGGTTGTTAAGGTGCCCTTGCAAGTAACTTATAGCCATGATGATGTTGATAATATAATGGTTGATAAGGCTGAGAAAATATTGTGTCGTAAAAATGTAATTGTCTATCAATACAAAAGTACTTGGCAGTACTTGACATAGTTTGTATTGATAGAGCCAACATTGACTGCAAAACAAAACAAATACTAATACATGGTAGGCATGCTGGACGTCTTTTGAAATGTACACAATAATGTATTTACTGTTGTATACAAATTGCATTTTAATATCAGTATATTTTTCCATGGGAAAATCTTTACAACCTTGATAGTACTTAGACGTACCAATTTCTTTCTATATAGCCTTTGCATAACGATAAACTTGATAATGCGTTATCTAATATTCGGTACCTAAATAACATTGTTTAAAATTTTATATTGCTAGTATTGCTACATAGTACCTGCAATAAAGCAATGCAGGTATAAGGAAAATTATATCAAGAATGATACCTTTCTATAAATATCTCGTCCTGATCCGAACGTTCGAGCCTTAAGATCAAAAAGTTCAGACAAAGGTCACATAGCATTAGTACTTAATGGGTTCAAACAAACACATGAAATGGCTTAGTTATCTATGTTTACAGATCATTTTGAGACTTAATAGGCTTTTAAGGCCCACCACATCATAAACCTATGCCTCTTTAGCGTTTAAGAGGCATAAACGTCGTAGACAATGTTTATAAAGCGCAACTCTGTCATATGTGTCGTCTACAATGTTGAAAGAGGAAAATGCATATGTAAGAGCACACATAATAGAATATTCTAGATTAATATCAGCCCCGTTGCATAGTGAAATGTAAAGAAGAAGACACGAAGAATATGGTTTGTTAGATTTTTTTACCTTTGCTAATTTTGCTATACATACAATGAGCCCAATGTCAAAAAATATCAGTCGCTTATGGTGCGCAAATGCAATCAGTCTAAGGTTAGGACTTAAGGAATAATTGTGAATGTTTCTGTATCTCATTATTTGCAACCTACCTTAATGAATGAGACAACAGTCATAAACATACAAAGCCACTTAACCGCCATTAAACCATTGGTAAATACAATAAAATTTCTGCAATTTCGCAACGAGGGTTTGTCTCTTGTAGTGCACCGAAGGTGCCAAATACCATGTTTTGATTACAAAGCAATTCACTTGTTTAGTGTTTAAGAATGTGTGGGCGGGCAATGTCTCGCAACATTTGCTGGCATATCTGTAAATAATAGGCTCGGAAGATGCCGCTTAAAATGGATATTTACCAACTCAATAACTTTTCAATCTCAATACACATATACATACACATAAATATACATATATATACAGGGTCACTTCATTTTAAGTGGAATATTTAAAGGGCTTTTTAAGCAAATAAACAAATAACGTTTTTAGGGTTCCGTAGCCGAATGGCAAAAAACGGAACCCTTATAGTTTCGTCAAGTCTGTCTGTCTGTCTGTCTGTCTGTCTGTCTGTCTGTCTGTCTGTCTGTCTGTCCGTCCGTATGTCACAGCCACTTAATTCTGAAACTATAAGCATCACATAGCTGAAACTTGGTAGGTAGGTGTATTTTGTTCACCGCTTTCCGATTCAGATACAAAAAATTTGAAAAAATAATATTTAAGGGGGGGCTCCCATACATGAAACTAAAACCTAAAAATTTTTTTTTACTCAAACCTATGCGTGTGGGGTGTCTATGGATAGGTCTTTTAAAATGATGTTGAGGTTTCTAAAACCATTTTTTCTAAAAGTGTAAGGTTTGAGATATAGACGCTTTCAAAGTGGTAAAATGGGCGTCCCCCCCCCTCTAACTATTGAACTAAGAAAGTGAAAATTTTGAAAAAAATATATGATGTAGATCTCAACAAAAACTTGCAACGAAAATTGGTTTGAAGGAGATCGAACCAGTAGTTTTTGAGATATTGCACATTTTTATCAACCGCAAATATAACTTTGTCTTTCATACAAACACTATGAAAAACAAAGTTATTTTTGCTGTCGCAATATATTGTGATGTTTTCGTTAAGTGAAAGTAAGTGGACCCTGAATTCAGTTAAGGGTGGCACGGAACCCTCAGTGCGCGGGTCCGACACGCACTTAACCGGTTTTTAAATAAACCTTTTATTTTTATACCTTAGTTTAAGAGAAAATAAGGGATTAAGGTTAACATTGTTTTCATGTATTTTTTATTCGTTAAGTTTAATAATAGAGAAAAAGAAGAATAGGACATTGAAATTAGAGAGACGGCGGCTATAATGTAATATGTGTCAAAATATTATTTACATTGTTAGCAAAAATAAAATAAAACGTCCTGATTTTCCAAAAAAATAATGACATTGCCCTGTTTCTATGACGTAATAAGAGGCATTGTAAAATTATTTACACTTAAAACGAGGTCCTTATATCTTAATAGACGTATCATCAAACTACCGTCACACTCATAGTGCAGTGGTGCGCCTTAGTTAGATAAGCAGTAGTAAGCAATACAGTGATTAGTTACGCTAATCCGTTTCAAGTACGCTCTGAGGACTATACGATAGTGTTTGTTGACATTGTTGTTTAAATCTATTGATAGATAAATCCTAGATAACTGAGAATGCAAATGTGCACTAAAAAAATTGTTTAGTTATGTAGATTGATAGTTTAAAAGCACCAACTACAAGAACGGATAGGAGCTCTATTTTTACTTGCGTCTATATTAAGAGTCATTTTCATTTAAAAATCAACGTAAAAATTAAAGATTTTTGCAAGTACAAAATCGAGTTATCATTTTTTTTATATCAGAAATCAGATATCAGAAATCAGAAAATTTTTTTGCGAGAATACATACATAAAATTGGATCTTAAATTGCAAACAAAGTAAATGTATTCAGCCTGCAAGCAGACGTGCAAATATTACAAATAAATAGTAATAATTAATTAATTGGTCTTATATTCTAGGAACTCTTTAACACTATAAAAACAATGTAACATTAGCCAATCGGTTAGTTTTTTTTTAAATGCCAGACCCTCTAACACTTTAATATCTTGAGGTAAGTGGTTAAATATTAAAATGCACATGTTATCCACATTATCCTTGTAGATCACCTTGTGACAGGGAAATTTATATAACAAGTTCTTAAATTTAGCCCTTTTTTGTCGAGGTATAATTTCACTACGCTTTTTAAATAAATCTGGGTGCGTTTTAGTGAAAAGACAAATTTCTTTTATGTACATACAAGGCAATGGAAGAACATTTGATTTTTTAAATAGGGGTTTGCAGCTGTCTAAAAACCATGCCTTGTTTATTACCCGAATGCATCGCTTCTGTAATTTAAACAGTCTATCCACATCTACAGAGTTTCCCCACACTATCAGTCCGTAGTTAAGTGTTGAAGATACGTATCCGTGGTAGGCTGTTAAAGCAGCTTCAGTTGAAACCGTTTGCCTGAGTCTTTTTAGAGCAAAAACAAAACGTTCTAGTTTTTTGCATACGAAGTCAATATGTGCCTTCCAGTTTAAATGGTTGTCTAAATATATCCCTAGAAACTTAAGGTTGTTCACCTCAGTTACTTTTTCACCTAAATATTTAATGTCAAGTTTAAAAAAATTATAATTATAAGAATTAAATTGAATTAAATTTGTCTTACTAACATTTATATTTAAGTCATTATTTTTCATCCAGCTACCTACATCTGCTAAGGCTTTATTTATGTCCGTTTGAGCAGTTACTTTATCTTTAGGTTTGATAACAATAGTTGTATTATCGGCAAATAATATACAGTCATGGTTGGTGGCATACGGAAGGTCATTTATGTATAGTAGAAATAATACAGGGCCGAGAATGCTACCCTGCGGAACTCCGCTATTTTTTATAATGAATTCTGACTGGAACTTTTCTTTTGTGTAAATGGTCCTGTTTTTATTTGAAGTTACTCTGGTTATTTCTGTGCACTGCTTCCTACCATATAAATAGCTAGCCACCCAGTCCAAAGCTTTTCCCCTTATGCCGTAATGTTGTAATTTAGGTAGTAGCATAGTGTGATTAACGAAATCGAAAGCTTTACTCATATCGAGGAATAGTGCTGTAACTGGCGTCCCATTATTTATACTATCTGTTACAATTCTTATTAAATTAAAGCATGCAAGTGTAGTAGATCTGCCTTTTCGAAATCCAAACTGTCTATCGTGCAAGGTTTGAAATCTTGAAATAAAATTATTTATCCGCTCTAGCATCACTCTTGTGTGGATTTTAATCATTCGAAAATCAAACTTTAATCAACAAAATGACACGCCATAGTTGAGGCAAGTGATGAAAAAATAGAGCCACAAGTTGTTCTGTTTATCTAAGAATTGTTTAAATGATCCAGCTACATGTTAATCATGAAGTGTCAAAGCGAAGAGACGAGCAAACATATGAATGCACGTTCTATAGCATTAACATAAGGATGATGAATGGTACTATTTGACAGAGCTCCATAATATCATCAGGATCCCTATTTTGGAATCACTCGCTTGGATATGGCGTGTGATTTTCGTTCGAAAACGAATTAAAAATCAACGAAAATGACGCAAAATTTGGACTAGAGCACTCACAAAATTGAGCTTTATTTTTTCAAATCCCTCCTGTATGGATTTACGACTCGTTTTTATTCCAAAATTGGACTTTAATTTATGAATATCACGCGTCATCTTGACGCGAGTGATTCAAAAATAGAGCTCCTGGTGACAGTGACATTGCCACACGCACGACTGACACGTCTGATTGTGATGTTAATCCCCGATTGACAGATGAAGAGTTGCGCAAGAGTGCTTGATTCGAGCGGGCACGGCGACTGAACGCTTGTGATTGTTGTCATTGTATGAAATGTAAGGTACTCAGTAAGCGAGGAAAAAATGATGTTTTGGGTTTATGAGCTTCAAAAAAATATTTTATATAAACAAAAATATTTGGACCTTTTCAAGAGAAGACCGTTACTGGTCACACTGATCCATCCTTGACCACTTCATCACTTACCACCAGGTGTGATCGTGGTCAAATGCCTGATCATTTATAACAAAAAAAATACTCATTGGAAAACCTCTCGTATCAGAATTGATGATTGGGCCATCAATAAATAATCTTTTTTTAAATTTATTTATTTTTATATCTTTTTTTAAACTGTTATTATATCTTAAGTTCAGTTTGTCAAGATTCATACATCCTACAGATTTTTCCATCTTAATCGATTATTAAAATAATTTGTAAAAATATTTTCCTTTGAATATTATAAGAGCAATCTCGCAACAGCTAAGTATGTGGTCACGTAGCCTACGCGTTAAAAGAAAGCGCTTGCAAAAGTCAACAGGCTTATTAATGTGACGGTGGCCGAGTGGTATAGGCATACGCCCGGATAGCTTAAGACACGGGGTTCGATTCCTCGTCTGTCACAGAGCCACGGTTGCTGTTTACAAGTGCAATTTATATTCATACATGCATTGTCCCTTAAGATAATACGATCCTATGTATTAGTTCTTGACAGTCAAAGTGAATTAAGTATTCGTATAATTCCATATTGATTTATGATAGGACTCCAAGCGATGACCCATGATCGCTGAACAAAATTATTTTCGAACCATCGATTACATGCAGTCATGTTTTCATGGCAAAACGTTCAAATCAACGATCATTTATTACGTTTTGATATTCTAACTGATTGCAGCCGACTCAGTCACATCTAATGATAACTGAAAGTGAATTTATATCCATTTATTATAACAGATTAACACGTGATTACTATGATTGATGAACACATATCGAATTGCGAATAAGGTAGAGATCGTGTTTAATGGTTTAGTTTGGTTTTTGGTTTCTTATTTCATCTTTTAAGTATCATGTATAAATTCAAATGACCGAAGCTACGTAGTTGCGTGATTCTAACTCGTGTTAAATCAACAACAACAAAATTGTTTCAAAGTGGCATAAGTGGAGCTTAGAATTATGGGAAATGGAAATACTCTCATAACATTACTGGCTAGTTAGCGTATCTGTTACGGAAGAACGTTTTTTGTTCTTCACACAAAGTGGAGTTACGTAAAATTATGCTACAGGGGGTAACGACAATGTCTAGTGCTATTACGAAAAGCTTGCTGATACTTTGACAGACTTTTCTGCCCTGCAAAATCACCGTAGTAATGATAAATGACCATAGTAGACCATTTAATACCATAACCATATAATCAATGATTATATTTGGAATTTGATCCATTTTTTTAAAATAAAATAACACATTTTGTTAAATGATTATTTAGTTAATTTCGAATTCAATTTTCAACAAACAACGGTAGATGCTTGTATTACGTGAAATATTAAAATCCTAACTGCCTTATAAATTTGATTAAATAAAAATAAGTATCATGTTTGATCAATCCTGACCGAACATGGCACCATTATGTGTCTATGACTTGCACTATTAAGAACAGCTCGATACCAATGATATCATAATATGGTTAGTTTAGTTCTGTAAACGTATGTAATTAAATTCGAATCAATTACTTTTGCCAGAAAGGTCAAGGGAAGTACTCGTCATCTTTTAAATAATTATTGATAATAACGTACTGATTGATTTATTTGATTGATTGGTTAGAAGAAAAAATGATCTTATGCAAATCTAGGCTTCAGTTACAAAACATGATTATGCTGACTACACAACAATTTATCTAAGGCAGTATAAAATTAAAAATAACTATGCCCGAAAGTGCACTTTTTATTTGGAAATACTAAATTAGTTTTCCAAAATTTTTTCACGATAAAATAATCTCTGTTAGCTTATAATATAAATATATGTATTCAAGAATGTTTAGGTAAATTTAATTTTTTTATTAATAAGTAGTACTTAGTTGTAATAATATATTATATTAGTAGCATAATATTAATTTGTTGTTTTTTTGTGTTCTTTTACGCCGCCTCAATCGTTTCTGTCTCACTCAGTGGATGATTGTTAGAAATTGCTTAAAGCATTAAGTCCGCCATTTGTACATTATTTTGTCTGTGCAATAATTAATAAAATAAATAAATATAATGTAGCTATGACAGCAAGTGACAGTTTAATTGGATCTATTTATAATTTTCGCAAGCATCGAAGGCTCTAGTTTGGCTGAAGATCTTTGCGTTATAGATACGCTTACTATTTTTTTTAATTGAACTATTGTATGTTACCGTTATATCGCACAATTGATCAATTTGCGCAACGGCCAGGGCTAGTAGACATGTGCGTGACACACCGATGCCGTATTCGTGACCACTTGACGATCTCGATTACACTCTTGTTCACTTTGTTTGACTATAATAACAATTACACGGTGTCAATACTCAAACATATTTAAACAGGTCACGGAACTATGAAATTTGAAGCCTACGTAAATTGTATGTCCTAGAAGCTTGAGTATTGTGCCTACACAGCCACTAGTGCGTATTACATAACAAGTGTTTTATGTACTCTCGTGTTTCTTAAAGGTCTTACTGTAGTTTGATTGTTTTATTACGGGAATAAAATTTGGAAAAGATACACGTTATGAACCCATTTAAACATTGTCCACGCTCGCCAATAACTATTCGTTATTCCAGAATAATTGAGCTGTTAAGTCGTATAAAAAATTAACTTAAACGACTTCCAACAGGGAAAGCATTAAATCTACATCGTATCGATCATTAGCATAATAAGCATGCTTGTGAGTCAAGGTCAATTTATTCGCCTGTTTAGCATATTGGCCTTTTAGATATCGAATGTATCGAGTGAGTTACGATTCGAGTAGTAGTACATGAGTGATCTCGTCGTCATCGTCACCGCCGAACGCAACGCGTGGGAAAGGCCGGACATTGGCGGCATTGTCCGATTCGCTGTTATTGCAAACCACATTTTGTTATTGAACTATTATCAAAGTATATCGAAGCTGAGATTGCTTGTTATATTTTGGATGTTTGGTTTAGATTAGTCGGATTAAACGCGTACAGTGGATTATAAAGATATCAACCTCCGTAGAGTTTACCGTAAATGATAACGTTATCTACGTCTTTTGAATATTAGGATTGACTGCTATTCAAATGAAATGATTCTTCCTTTTTGTTTATTTTGTTTACTTTCTTTTCTTACAAAACACATGTACGTACAACTTCATATGAATTAAATAGTATTTATTATTTAACAAAGTAACATCAATGTATTGCGATGATGAGTTATAGCAATTTATTTTATACCAGTGTAAAGTAAATTTCACCGAGTAAAAACTACGATTCTATTTTGTATCGACTTTCCTTATCGTTCTATAACTCATTCGGGAGGTCAGTTCATTGTACCGCCTCGAATGGATAGACATGCTTGAAATACTACATGTGACAAGAAAGATTGTGTAGAATGCTATGTTGTTATTAATTTTAGCAATAATTCTGCGGTTGATGACGTATATAGGAAATGCGGCAGCTCCAAAAGAGTTTATAATTGGGTTTTCCGACAGATATTTTATGAAACTAGATTATTTTGCACTACATTCATACCTACCATGCTTTTTATGCGTGATAAATTCGATTAAATTTAAAATGCTGCTCAAGAAAATGCCTTACACAAGGAAAAGTTTGGTTAAATTATTTGAAGCAAAAAATACACAATGCAAATGTTTATTTTTATGCTAATAATGCTTACGATAATAATGAGCACTTTAATATCAAGGACCGGTTATTTGGCGTAGGCAGTGAAGACCTATTGCGTGTCACCAATTGTTTTGCCGACGAAACTTTTTTGTCACAGTAGAGACAAAAAAATTATGCTCGAATTAAAATTCCGATTGTTTTTTGTTTTCCAATGTTTTGTTTTAGATAAGATTCAAGTTTAGAAATCATCGAAAATGAGTCTTTGCCCAGCAGTGGGATGATTACAGGCAAACTTAACTTTTTTTACTTTGAATTAAATATTATAAAGCTATATTACTTTGACAATACTATGTAACTTTTAATGATTTATTTTGATTCCTATCATGACCGCATTTTTAGAATGACACCAGAACTAAGTGTTGGCGTGTAATGTTGGCGTTGTCGGCAGTGTCGGTTACGGTGATACATATCATATCAGCAGCCATCGCCATCAGCGCGACGCTTAGCATTCTGTAATAAGTAATGAGGATACCTTCTCCAATTTCCAACAGATACTATTGCCGGTACAATGAATATGTTTAGACTAGCGTCGGGGAAGCTGCTGTTACATACCACTACTCCACTCACGATACCATGTATTATTACATTATCTAACAGGTCATTATTTCTACCACTGAGGTTTTGAGACGGCACTTCGCTTCGCCTATCGCCACTAGCATAGCACAATGCCATGCACATTTATCCTACAAGTAAATTCCTTTCTTCCAGACCACTCACCTGCACAATAGACCCGACAATCAACCCGAAGGCGAGCGCGATGCTAGTGGTCTTTGGCGCGTTGGCGTCGCTGACGGCGATGCAAGCAGCCACGCCGATGGAGACCAGCACGAAAGTGCCTACAAGCTCTGCTGTCAGCTGTCGCCAGAGCAGCTTGTTCTCCGTGATGTCGGAGAGGCCCAGGATTGAGCCTGTCTCTGAAAAAGAAGAAAAGGTAAGTGCTGTTGTTTACTGTCAATAATATGGTAGGATAGGTACTAAAAGGGAATGACTAGTAGTCACGCCAAAAATTCGGACGAGTAATCTGTAATTTTCGTCACTATTCATACTTGATATTATTTTATTTATTGCACTAGTATGAAACAAATGTGTCGGACAAGAATTGAAGCCTATGTTTAACGCTATCCGGGTGAATGCCTATACCACTCAGCCACCGACACATTTGCAAGGCACATTGCTTTTTACAAGTGCAAGCCAGACAATATTGCGTAGTAGTCATTTAAATCAAATATTGTTATTTAATGTATCACAAGTATTGTTTTAGTGTTTAAAAAGTTGCGTTAGTTATTAAGAGCGCAGACTATTTAAGCAGAAGCCGCTACTCGTAGTTTTTGCACAAGTACAAAATAAAATGTTTAATAGCTTGATTTCTTTCTACGATCGTTACCAACACAAGATTGTGGGTACATAACTCTATCATGGCAAATAAACATTTACGCTCTCGACCCACTTACAATCATGCTGGTGTAACAAATGCCATTTTTACGGCTTTCAAATGTGAACACCAAATCAGAACACACGTTAAATCTAATACAGAATCGACATTTTTAGTAAAGACATGCATTTCATAACTTTTGATTGAGTAACAAAATATTTTAACCGTTCAAAATGTAATAGATTCCACCAATTATTATGTAACGATATAATAATACTAGATACTTGTATTCTTAAGTCTAGCGTCGAACTTTAATCTTTAGCTCTATTGAAAACTAGCTTTTGCCCGCGACTTCGTCCGCGTGGAATAGTGATTTCTTTCTCCCGTTTTTTACACATTTACCACTATATCTTTGCTCCGATTGGTCGTAGCGTGATGTTATATAGCATATAGCCTTCCTCGATAACTGGACTATCCAACAAAAAAAGAATTATTCAATTCGAATTCGAGCGCGTTCAAACAAACAAACAAACAAACAAACTCTTCAGCTTTATAATATTAGTATAGATTGGACAAGTGAAAGGATATGTTCCTAAACACATTATATGAATAGACACGATAATATAGCGACTGTTAGTTTAGTTCTAGTCATAACATGTCAGTTGGTGGAAGTTGATGGATGAATAAAGATGTTCAGAAGGCACAATTGGCAGTTATAGACGCTGTAGTTAAGCGAGCAAAACAGTGTCAAAGATGATTTTGAATAGGTAACAAATAAAATTGTATTATTTATCGACGACTCTACATCAATAAGATGGTTGTATAGAAAGAAGGAACCAAACCCAATAACAAAGAAGGAAGCCGTCATAAGTAAATATAGCGGGGTATTATTGATACATTTAAATTTTCAGGTTGATATAGCAATCATTAATTATTAACGTAAGTCACTTATATATAAATAACTACAAACTTAACACCTTACAAAGCGATTTTTCACGAAATCCAAATAAGGTAGTAAGTAGGCAATAAATGAGATACATTCTAAATGTAAATAAACAAAATACACTTACTTTTAATGAGAATAATTGTAAAATTGCCGCTGTCGTGTTGTAATTGAAATATTTTAATAATCGAATATACGTATATCTAATCTACTTAATATTCTATAGTAGCCTGTCAGTAAGTCGGCACCTCTTGTTTTTGAAACCAGATATTTATACAGGTGTGATTACAAACATACATTTGTATGTTTGGCTTCCGCTACTAAAAAGTAATTTAAGTTAATGACTTTTCGTAGCTACTACTTACTCATAGATTTCTTACTGCCGTGAAATGAGTATGAGTCGTGATCGCGAATTCTATGGAAACGCAATTACGAACAAATCGGTATTCAATCCTATTTTTTCTGGTATCTCGAACTTTTTATACGCGTTGTAACGGCTGTAGTGTTCTGCGTATTATTTTAGACACTCTTGAGGCGTCGCCTGAAGATGGTGGTAGACAAAATTAAGATTATAAGCCTTCGTGTTCTTGTTCACGTTAACGCGAAACAATGTACACTATCATCGGAAAATACTCTTAATTCTAACAGAATCATTAGTCCGTCTCATTTTCTCACAATTCGTCTATCGATTTCCTGAATCAGTACACTTAGCACGAAAAACTATCGTATGCGTAAACGTATCGAGAAATATCAAAATCCAAATTAAAAAAAGTGATTTCTTAACGCACCGCCATGAGCGCTAGTCCTATTTCCAAACGAATTGTCATTTATCGATACGCTTACATATTCGATAGTTCTTCGTAATAAGGGTAATAAGAGAATGAAACACATAAAACAAATAAACGTAGAAGTAGTAATAGTAGGCAGCACAGATAATTCCTGTGTGCACTCGCTTGTCAATATTTACAGCAAATAATAGACTTTTACTGCTCTACATTAAGATAAACTAGTACATTATGTACATACTTTTTACGATGGTGCTCTACCGACTAATAAGTGACCTTATTTCTGTATTCTTAATGAAAACCACTTAATTTTGCAAATAATAAAAAAACTGTTTAAAGCGATTCTAAGTTAAGTACCTCAATATTTGTTTACGATATTGTCTCATAAATATTTGTAAGTAAATATTACTTAGTAATGACTGACGTATTAATATCGATTATCTGAATGTTTTGATGCTTAAAGCATTTTACCCAAGTTAACAACACATTGCTTGCAAATTAATATAAAATGTATATCAAAAGCATAAATAGGTGATAGTTTTCAATGTCTCGTCGTTTAGTTGACCCATCAAGGGTATAATTCCTAAAAGAGATTCTTATCAGTTTTCTAGTACGATCGAATAATTCATTAATGACAATCGATCTAATATTACTCAAGCCTCGTTAAGTTTAATTGATATTCTCAGTTAAATCGAACACATTATCAGTTGTTAGTTAAATGAACGGTAAGTTGTACCGGTTTTTAATTATTTAGTTCGATATCGGTGTGTGGTATTATTTAATTTGTGACCCTGAAACAATGTTGAAGTTCACGAATTATTGAGACGACAACTTTCTGATGTTATCAAATTCATTCATTCAGATGTAAGTTTATTAGCTTATATGTAAAGGAATTCCTAAGCATGAGTTTCTAAGCTTTTAAATGCACCTGAAGTTTCGTTTGCGCATGTCTAGTTGATGATGCGAAGAAGATTTCGCTTATTAACAACAAAAAGTTTCTGCATAAACATATTACTTACCTATATGTAGTTTATGCCATGAAGGTTACGCCATATGTAATGTAATCTTTCACAAAATATATTTACTGGATATGGTTTCAACATGTATTTTGTATAAAAAAGTATTCAATAAATTTCCGAATTTATCTGACTTAATACCGGAGGGCGTCTAAAAACAGTTATTTTATATTTAAAAAGATGAACAATAAATCAGCTACAACTGCCATGAAATTGAAAAATCGTTACGTTTATGATTGTCTGACCAAACACGTGATCGAGCAATTTTCACAATGATTTTTATCAACAGATCAAATTCGAAAGCGTGGAAAGTAGCATAGTGCTATTTCTGTCTCAGTTACATATTCACATAAAATTTGTGCACATCTACTTCATTTCTCGCTCGCGCAGTCGTCTAAATAAGTCGTGTCCTTAGTGACGATAGAATACCCTAGTAATCAATTCTCAACGTTCTTAAAAAGTTCTTAAGTGTTAAGTTGCATTGGCTTGCTTCTCGCATTAGGCCGTTTCGAAGATATTCTAAACAAAAAGTGTGCAGTATATGCAGAATCATCAGATAAAAATGCCATCTACACCTAAATCTGGACCACAAATCAAATATTCTTCGCAACCCAACCTGAGTGAACAGCTCGACGGAGATAAAAATGAAAACATTATAAGAAACATAAATCTAAGAAAACGAAGAAACCCCGAGGAAGAATACTTTCAGGACATAAAAGAGTCACTTATGGAGTCCCTTAAAGAAATGGTGAATTCGGAAATGGCTGAGATAAAGCATCAAAATGCCCAAATCTTGCAGACAAATAATGAAATATTATATCTACTACAGCAAAGTGCGGCCAATTATAAAGAATTAACTGAGAAGGTTCAGACACTTGAAACAAGGAATAATATTCAAGAGACACAGATTAGTGAGTTGCAAATCCAGGTTGATGCAATGCATAAAAAGTTGATAAAGAACACGATTGAAATAAGAAATATACCAAGAAACAACGATGAAAATGTACAGGACATAGTAGAAAAGGTACATAATACCCTAGGTATTCGTTGTGCTGGGATTTTAAACATCTATAGAAAAGGAAAAAATAACGCGCCAATCATCGTAGAATACCAGGATGTAAAAGCAAAGGACGTCATGATGACCGCTGTGAAAAAATACAAAACTGAAAATAAAGAACCTCTGAACACTGAGGATTTGGGTCTTGTTGGTATTAAAACTAGAATTTACATATCGGAGCCTCTGACTGCCTTGGGCAAAAAGATCCTAACAGATGCTCGTGCACTTGTGTCTACTGGAGCCTTTAAATATTGCTGGACATCTAGGGGAAATGTCCTTCTTAGGAAAGGTGAGGGTCAGCCTGCGATTGTTATAAAATCCTTGAGCCACATTAAAGAGCTCCTTAGTAAGTGACTATATTTATGTTTATGGATATTGATACTAATACATCTGGTTTCTTTGTCCTTTCCGCTACATCTTATATCTTTAGTAAATAGGTTTTTACTTAATCCTACAACGTACCAGACATTTAAATCCCCAATCTATACCCTCTTACACGCATATATTGTTGTATATTTATTTATTATATTTATTTTAAACGGAGTCTCTTTCTTGTCTATCAGCCAATTGCTAATGTCCACAGTCCTCATCGCTCAATCAAAACTCATCAAACTTTACTTTCGACCAAAACTGATATCAAGTATCCACAATAAAACGTCTATTGTAGACACTACTTGAATGTGTACTGATATAGAACAAGTTATCGTCGAGGTTGACACTAATGTCAACGTCGGTGATTCAGTTTTGGTCGAGAAACCAGAGTTATTTTCGCAATACACTTTGAATTCAGTCAATTCTCTCAATATAATTGTGCAAAACATCAGAAGCATCAACAAAAATCTCGACGATTTCATAGTTTTTATGTCCAGAAGTGGTTTAACTTATGATCTCATTGTTCTGACTGAATGTTGGTTAGAGAAGTGTCCGATCATTCCGCAAATAAATCAGTATAAACAATTTAACAGCATGAAACATATCAATCAGAATAGTGGTGTAGTCGTATATATCCGTGATAACCTACCAAACGTATCCGTATATGAGCCAAACATCGTAGAAGCCGACTGTCTAGTAATAAAAATAGGCCATAGTCATGCTTTTGTGTGCATCTATAGGTCACCTTCCTTTGCCTCAGCCTCGAAATTTCTTTTATCTCTGGATGAACTCTTTCATGACTTAAGACATATTCCAAATATATTACTAACAGGTGATATCAACATTGATATACGTGAAAATAATGAAGATAGAAACTATGATGAATATCTTGACCAGCTTGCAACACACTGTCTCTTGCCTAGTCATGTCATACTCACTCACATGAACAAGTGCATTGACCACTGTTTTGTAAAATCAAACAATAAAATGATTACTGTAGTTTGCAACTCGTCAATAACAGACCATAGCAGCTTGTACTTATGTGTGCCAATGGCAGGAGGAAATCTTATAAGCAAAAATAAACCTGTACAAAAAATTAATTATGCTAGGGCATTTGAGCTATTAGAGCAAATTGATTGGCGTTGTATATTAAATGATAAAGATGCTAATAGTGCTACTGAAAACCTTCTTAAAATGTTGTCCAATGTAATTAAAAAGGCTTCTTACACCATACACTTGCCAAACAGACAACGGATTAGCCAGCCTTGGATAACTCCTGGCCTGTTGCGCTGCATGAGATTCAGGGACATATTACACAAAAGACACATAAAATCTCCTAATGATAAAAATATGGAAATCACATACAAGCGTTATAGAAATCATTGCCGGAATATATTACATAATTTAAAAAATGAATACAATAAAACACAGTTAAACAACAGTAAAAATGACATTAAAAAAACATGGCACGTTATTAAACAAGTATGTGGTCTAAACAGGTCAAATAAAGCGCAAGAACCCTCACACCTTTTAAATCTTAAAGCAAATTCACAAGACTCAGTTAATTATATAAATGAATACTTTACGAATGTAGGTACTGATTTATCTAATAAAATACTTAATAAAATTAATCTGAAAGAAGATGAGCTTGCGCGTAATTATCGGCCTGATAATACTCGGGTTAACTCCATGGTGCTGCTAAATACAGACGAGGAAGAAGTGCTAAATATTGCTATGAAACTGAAAACTACAAATTCAACAGGATGGGATGGGATATCGTCAATATTTGTGAAGAATTTTATCTGCTTATTAGTAAAACCCTTGACTCATGTGTTTAATTTGTGTTTATCATCTGGTAAGTTTCCATCGGCGCTAAAGGAATCGATAGTCATACCTGTTTTTAAGACTGGCGATAAAGACAATATTACCAACTACCGTCCTATATCTCTCTTACCCACCATAGCCAAAATGCTTGAAAAAATCATTAACATACGATTGGTTAACTATCTTGAGATAAATAACTTGATTTCACAGAACCAATTCGGGTTTAGAAAGGGCAAGTCGACGGTAGATGCTATTGAGGCTCTTGTTACTGGTGTGGCTAAGAGTCTCGACAGTAAGCAGAAGTGTATTGGCATATTCCTTGATCTGGCCAAAGCCTTTGATACTGTCTCCATTCCCCTACTTATACGAAAGATGGAATCAATTGGTATCAGGGGAATCCCACTAGAACTGTTTAAGGATTATCTCTGTAATAGGACTCAATCAGTTAAGGTTGGTAACTATATCAGTTCTGGCTTGAAGGCTAATTTTGGAGTTCCACAGGGTTCCGTTCTTGGGCCAACTCTTTTTCTGATATATATCAATACCCTATGTGATATTAGTATACAAAATGCAAAAATAACTTCATTTGCCGATGACACCGTAATTTTATTTCAGGGAAGGACTTGGTCCAAGGTTAAAAAGACTGCTGAAACTGGTATGCGTACAATAATGAAATGGCTGGATCTGAATTTACTCACTTTGAACCTTAGCAAAACAAAATTCATTGCTTTTAGCATAAGAAATTACCTACGGCCTGACTCTTACTTTAAGCTAAAAATACACAATAGCGATTGCCTGGATTATTCTACTTGTAACTGCACATCCATAATTTCCACTAGCAGTCTTAAGTACTTGGGTATTGAAATAGACCAAAACTTAAATTGGAACCAGCACATAAGTTATTTAAAAAACCGGGTACGCAAGCTTATACCAATTTTTAAAAGATTAAGAAATCTGAAGGACGAACGTGCTAACAGGACTGTATTTATTACTTTATGCCAATCGATAATTACGTATGGCATTTCTGCGTGGGGTGGGGCAAATAAAACTAATATATTAGAAGTAGAAAGGGCACAACGGTGTATCTTAAAAGTAATTAAATTCAGACATTTCCGATATCCATCTGATCAGCTGTACAAAGATTTTGAAGTTTTGAACGTCCGACAACTTTTTATCAAAACAATTTTATTACGTCAGCATGCCCACCTACCACCAGAAACAATTCAGCCGAAAAGAAGATCGCACGAGGTATATAAAGTACCTGCGTGCAGAACGGTCTTTGCTAAAAGCTTCTCGTTTTTCTTGGCACCGTTTTTGTATAATCGCGTAAGTAAATCTAAGCCATTGAAGGAATTGACTCGTTTTCTTTGCGGAAGAACTATAACAAATTTTCTGAGTGATCTAGATTTTGAGCGGACTGAGGAATTATTAAAAATAATAAAATAATTACAATAATTGCATTGAGCTCTGTTACATACAATGTTTTTTTTACTGCATATTATACATAATATTATGTATATATATTTAAATATTTATAACTATGTATATTGGATAAAATCATTATTATATTATTATGATCTATTTATTCATCATTAATATATTGCGTGCTTTAAAATTAGCAAATATTTGTTTCTCTTACCATAAAGATGCAACAAAAAATATAAAAATATATAAATATAAACAGAATAAATAGAAAAAAATAGCTTTACATTCGATTTTGAATTATAATCTTAGCTATCTATTCGCATAGTTGTCTGGTACGTAATTTAATTTACCTAAATACTTAATAAAATTGTAAAATATTTTTAACTTGTTTGATCTGTTAACTTTACGTATACTATGTGTTTACGCCAAACTTGTTATTTTGTTATCGGGCTTACCGGGCGGGTCTATTGTGCGATTCTGCTTCTAAACGAAGTAGGATAATGATCGTTATGTTTATCATACTGCAGCTGTTAATTCCGGAGCGAGAATCTTACCTTGCCGTAACACAGTCTTCGACTAGCACGGAAGGTAATGAATTACTTTATCTGGGTACCGACAAATAAATACTTTAAGCTTATTATTATGTATCGATTCATACATAATAATGATGTATGAATCGATGATAATAATCGATAATAATCAAAACTAAACAACTATTGTTATTATAAAGAAGAGAAGGGTGTGTTGTAGACGTGAGCCTCTTTTTCTATTTCATTTTATGTACCTTTCTTTCTTTCTTTTTATCACTTTTTGATATCATCACACATCCTAAGTACTTACTTACTATGTTACTACTACTATAGTTAATATTGTTAGCTCTGTAAGTAAATATTACTGTCTGTACCAATACTTTATCGGAATAAATGATTATGATTATGATTATGATTACTTACTCTTTTGCATCTCATCCATAGCGTAATCCGTTTTCATCGTGATAGAATTAGACGAGCACTTTCTACTTCAGTCCAGGCACTTTGCGAGCCCAACCGCAGTGTCGACAGATAAAATAACCACTGTGAAAGTAATTCGCTTCCTAATTGAAAAATTCCGATGCCGTTATTTCGAAAGAAAAATAAGTGATAGAACGTCGCTTTTGAATATTTGAACTTCGAGCGTTGACCGCGTGTGTGAGACCACCTCTCGGCGACGCAACATACACTTGAATGTGCGATGTGTGACCGGGGATGGCTGACAGGTACGGCCGGCGAGAGCACCACTTTTCATAGCTGGTTGTACCACGTTGTTTACGAATCAACCGCAATTTAATTCACCAAAGTCATACGCGTAACAATACTTCCCGCGTGAAATGCTGATTATGGACTATTGTTGCATGGATATTTACTAACTGATAAACAATAGGTGACGTTCAGAATTAAATGAGGTAATAACATAATACGGCCTGTCACACTTAACGTAAGAGCGAGTATGTTAATACACCGTGTAACTTATACTGCTTGTCGGAAGAATATTCGTACGTGTATTGAATTTAATATTAATAATTCAGCTGTTATTTACTAAACTTGAAGTTTCTTCATGCCTGCTGAAAAACGTTTAAAATTTCTTACAGCACAAATTTTCTGAATAAAATTCAGTTGCAATCTCAATGTTTGCTCGCAGTAGATAGCGGTAAAGAATGTTGTCATAGTATGTTTGCATTAGTTAAGAAAACAAGCCGCATGTTTGCAGCCAAGTGATAGCAACATGACGCTTGCCATTGAACACAAATTATAAAACGGGGAAAGATAATAAGTAATCATAAAGGACAATATATTAAATGGTCCATGGACTATAGCAAACATATCGCGAAGTGTGTCATGGATCCACAAATTATCGTAAAAACCTTTACAAAATTAGTTTATCACGCTTTACTTTTTATTTTTATTTTATGCAAATGATTCACTCCTACGCAGTAATCAGCGAAATGATTTTAATTATTCTGTCCTTATATTTATAAACACACTGCAAGGGTACAACAGTGTTTGCTATTTCATTTGCTTACTCAATATTTTAGAGTGTTTCATAAAAAAATATTTGATGAATACCGAAATTAATTAAAGCTTTTATTATTTTTAAATTATTTGGTCTGATATTTCGATTTGGGTTTATAATATCAACGTTATGCTAATTATAGCCAGATCGTAAGAGAAATACATAAAAAATATGACGTAGTTGCTAAAAATCCCCAAAGCGCTATTTTAGGAACAAATTGTGCCGATTTCGAGTTCCTTACAATAAAAACATGTAGCTTTTTGCTGACCGGCCAATTAATCCGCAATGATAGGTCATTACACCATTATTCTCGAATAACCATTTTCAAGCACGAATTATAATCTAAAAATACGTTTTTATGGTGCACTCGTAACGTCACGGTAGGTGAATTCTTAATTTGTTTTGGCGTCAAAATTCCAACCAATACTTGTTCTGCACAAATCTATCAATTTGAAAACATTTTCCCTTTAATTATCATAACAACAGAATGTATTTTTATTGTTATGCAAGTTTGAACACAAAATTGAATATAATTAACATTTTATTGTTGATTTTTAAGGTAAATTAACCCTGGTATGGGAATGATCAATCTGGTTTTGGTAAATTGTTATAACCTACAAGTTTATGTGCCTAGTCAAGGGCAGAAACTAAAAGTGTCAAATTTTGTTGTGTTCGAACAATTTAGCGAATGAGGTAAGCTCTTGTTAAGGTCAACACTTTTTAATTTTATTGAAATAACTTAAAACATGTGACATTAGTATAAGCTAATATTCCTAAGCTTACAATTCTTCTTGCAGTAACAGCTTTCTCCATATATTATGCTCTACCAGCAATGCATTTAAAAATTTAACCTCAGTGCCTGATGAATCAAGTCAAGCTCATGCATGCTCTACCTATGTATTGTATTGTAGTGAATTTGACACAGACGGTGTCACGGGCGGTCGGTAAAAAGAATGGATGATCCCGCACAATCACATAGGACACAAAAAACGAACTTGACACACATGTACTGGCCTATCCATCAACCGATCGCGGCGGTAACGAACGTCTACCAACTCCTTTGAATACTCTTGTTTACGATACAAAATCCATAATGATCGATCATAGTACTTATAGTACGGTATGGAATAGATTACAAAAGCGCTAATCTCAGGAACTACTGAACTGATTTAAAAAAATGGTTGTGTTAGGTAGCTTATGTAACGGGGAATATGAATGGGAAATGAGCGATATTTTATTTCTAGCTTATTGTAAACAAGTCGTAATAATATAAAAATGAAGCATTATTTATTTTTTTATGTTTTCTAGTTAAATATGCCCATTTTGATCTGATTTTTCTTATTTCACGAAAAAATCACAAAAAATACAAAAATTAAACACTTTTGAGAATTTGAAAAGTGTGTTATTTATAGGCGGAATATAAATATAAATATATAAATAAATATGCGCCAGACAACACACCAATTGTCTGGTTTCGTGTTAAGGAATTTTCTCCCTTGTGATACGAAGTACCAGACAACGATTGGGGCGTCTCCCATAAATACCTAAATACAAATAACATCCATGACTTAGGTACAAATGTTCGTATAATATATAGACGTAAATCGTGTTTTTTTGCCATCCTTGCAATTTTTCCTATACTTCGTGCAAGTTTAAGCAAGATAATTAAAGGAAATCGGTAGTATGAGACTAAAATAAACATCTATACACAATCGATCTCCAGGTGTGGGGTCCAAAGATAAGGGTTTTTGACGTCAATCTCCATTACCGTTACCATGAGTTTACGTCGGTTTAACTAGCTAGCGACGACGTAAGTTTTTGTATGGAAAATTTTAGTTCTGCAAGTGACCGCTAGGAGCGCTGTGCAATTTTCCATAGACATTTTATACGTAGTCGCTATCGAGTAAAATCGTCGTACACTCATGGTAACGGTACAGGAGCGCGGTCAACAGACAAAGGGCTATAGGCTAAGCAAAATATCACGCTACGACGAGAGGGGCGGAATTAAACTAAAAACGCACGGTAGCAGTCCCGGGGGACCGCTAGTATTATGTATCAGTAGGCTTTACTTTACTTCGCTGGCTAGGACATGTGGAGAGGATGGGAGAGGATCGAGCCGTAAAAAGAGCTTATCTTGGGCAACCTTCCGGGCGCCGGCCGGTGGGGCTCCCAAGATATCGCTGGAAGGATGAAGTCGCCAAAGACCTGAAAGAGCTAGAAGTGTCCGACTGGTCAGATTTTGCAAAGAATAGGGAAAAATGGTGCTCTTTATTGTCGGAGGCCAAGGTCCACTTCGGGTCGCTGAGCCAGCGAAATAAGTAAGGTAAGGTAGTAATGTAGAGATGTAAACCATCAATGAATCAAACCAAAGAAGTAGGTACTTTATAAATAAATTAAATCTCATGTAAAACAATGACTAGGTATATCAATTTATGATTGGCAGGAGGATCACTTTATTGAATTGTTGTGGCGCCAATAAATTTATAGATATGGCCTTCTGATATCAATGCATATTGATCAAATTCGTCAATTGTATGTCTGTCTACTGAAGCCATCTAATTTATTGGCCTTATTTTTTCAAGAGTTACCAAAATTTAGAAATTGAAATAAATAAGTAACCCGTATACGCTTCGACTAATAAAAGTAAGTAAATGGTATAAAAACATAATTTAAGATAAACTTAATCACACTCCTTTGTGTGAGCCATGAGAAGCGGTCCCCTAAGATTGACAAAACAATAGAATATGTACTTCCTGAAACTTGATGCGAGCAGCGAGCGCGCGCGCATGATCTCGAGTTATTTAAGAAAAAAATGTACATATTTATTGATAAGTAAGCAAGTACCTACATAATTGATGCCTTGTTCTACAGACTCAGGGGATTCGTCTTTGTTTTGTGCCTTTATCACTTTTTTTGCGCCACCTGTGTTCTCTCTATTTAGACCTATTGTTGACTGGTAGAGAATGATTTGGGCATTAAGCTCGCCGTGGGTCCCGTTTATATGTGCATGAAGTTTAAAATAAAATTTATAAAATCATTAAAAACATATTGGACTTTAGACGTACTTTCCTAAAGTTCCTGCTCTTGTGTATTTATATTTATATTTATATTAATCTTTCAGATTATTTTAATAGGATTGAATTGATCAGAAGCTTCACCAGTCAGATCCATTCCTAGATTGGACCAAACAATAAGTACAGCTTAATTAGTCAGTAATCAACTGCATACTCGTACGTAACTCATTAAAATAAGTAGACTGCCGCGTTGAGTGTTGTTTACAAAGCCCTATCAAAACGGTAATTAGTGGTTAAGAAGTAATTTAGTGATTAGCCGAGTAGACTGACATTGCACATGGCCCTGGCAGTGAGTAGCATGAGGTATAATGTGTGAAATTGACAGTCGACAGAAGCGCGCACATCACTGCATTGTCTACTTCGCTGCAATTATAAAGTGTTTAGGCAGAGACACGTAATTAATTGTTTCTACACGGTTCTAGAATCCTCGTAAAATACTGAGCTGACCAATGTTGAATGTTTTAATATGCCCAGATTCAGGAAAAAAGGAAAGTTAGCCTGTAAGCATCCCACTGCTGGCCAAAAATTCAGAATCTTTATTTCAATTTAGGTTATGAAATGACACTTATGAACGTCAATTATACAGTGAAAAAAATAAAAATAAATGTGCCCTGTCCAAAGGCCTTACTAACTTTGGTATTACTACCAGAGCGCTGCCACCACTGCGCTACGAGCACCTCACTGATAGACTCACATAGATTCTGGTAATTTCTGCAATTATACCTACGAAAGCTATCCCAAGTCCGGGTTTACTTATAAGCTCTTAATGAGTTCGTTGAATGTTTGTGATATTTAACGTACGACAGAAAAGTAGACCTATATCTTTACTAAAAATACTAAGGTTTGCGAAGTTGTTAACTTACTACGCGTGACGTAACGTAACAATATAGCTATAATACTAAAAATAAACATAAAATGGAATATTTGTCCGTGACAATGACAGTGATAACTTAGCCGGCGGTGACATAAGGTAACCATGACCAAACATCTAATCAATTTGTATTTATCACCGATTCACTGCAGTGGCTAAGAACATGCCTTTTGTTGGTCATATTTTATTTGAATAGTGATGTACGGAGGCTGTTAAATATTTGCATTTGACGTGTCGATTACGTTTGTTGTTTTTTATAACGATGATAAGGCATTGAAGGCCCTGTAGTACGTTTCCACTAAATATAATATTAGTAAACATGTATTATGTTAATAAAAAGCTGATGCTAAAATAAAACTTTGTTCTAACCATGACGAGACACAAAAACATTACCCATTTCTGTATTAGCCTTACCAAGGATCGAATCCGAGTCCTCACATATGGTCCATCGCTATAAATATATATGTGAAAGCTACACACTTAACCCTGGAGGTCGACTTCCAAAGAATATATTTAAGTAGTTAAGCCATAGCATAAGCTAGCTAAGTAAATCTATGTAGTAAGTTTGGTTCCCTGAACCTGCTATTACAGTGGTTTTACAATATTTTTAACACTCACAGTGTCATATTTTATTCTTAAAAGATGAAATATGAAACCAAAAAGTGCGCACGGGCGGGACTCGAACCAGCATCTTTCTGGCTAACCGGGCCAACTGCTCTTCTAATTGAGCTACCGTGCTGTCGGTCCGACCGCGCGAAATTCTTGGTCTCATGGATATGTCATTGCGTGACGTTTGCGCCATCTACCCGTCTGTTTATGCAACAGCGCTGTTTGTTTTTGGTTTCATATTTCATCTGCTATTACAGCTTTGTGAAGTAATATTATAATACTTCTCGAAGTTAGGGTAATAAAGCAATCACGCGCATCGACGGCCGTGACAATGAACGTCGCACGCGCCTCGGTAACGACTCGTTCGCGGCGCCTGTGACCAAGCGGTATTGGTGGACTAGGATATAAAGGAACTTCCACAAAAAAAAAACAACTGAAAATGTTGTACACTTTTGTCAAACTTGAAAATGAAATGTGCTTAATTTTGGTACTTCACTTTAGACCAATGCCTGATAAAAGGGCCTACTCTATAATATTTCATCCTTAATTACGGTTTTTGCTTTACAGAAAGGTTCGTCGCTTGTCTTGCAAACACCCCTCCGCCAATCCGCATTGAATCCGCGTGGTGGAGTATGGCTCATACTACCTCACATTTGAGGTAAGGCCTTTGCCCAGCAGTGGGATGCTTACAGGCTAACTTAACTTTTTAACTTAACTATTTACGGTTCTACAAAGTATTCGCATGGATGGCGGGATCTCATAAACCAAGGGGTCTGTGTGCTAGTCTTCTGACAAGCTTTGATACTGTGCGCTGCTCCAGCAGGGAAACAAGTGCCGCTAAGTACGGTAGAGACAATTTGCAATTCAAGATGCATGTTCGCTATATCAATCGAAAGTTTTTAGAATTTCCTAACACATGCCTAAAGCATGGCGACTCTACCAGCTGCGGCGCGACGGCGTTAAGCGATCAAATTAACTTACCGCCAGCCTGCCAATTGCGAACGCCAATAGTAAAATAATGATATAGTTTTTGCGCAACAATCTCAACCGTTTATGTAATCCACTGAGGAATGTTTCACTAGAAAATAACAGTTTATAGATTCCTCTTGGTTCTTGCCTATAACAGCCTCCCAAGCTGAAGCAAGATGATTAAAATTATCTTTTTATGCACAACCTTGCCAGAAATGGCAGAGGATAATATCTCTGGTTCTTGAAATTTTGTAAATGGGAAGAACTTGATTGTTGTGTCAAAAACTTATCATTTTTATCTTTACGAACTATGCCTGACTCATAAAACTGCACTTTGCAGAATATATATATATATGCTTTCCTAAAAACTTTGACGTCATCAGTGATTCTTCGTAGTTTGGTAAACTTTCTAACGGAAAATCTAAGTAATATATTAGATGTCTGATTGTATAGGAGGTAAAAAGTAGGATAATGATCATGAGTCGCTATGATTAACAATTTCTTCAAAGTCATAGTAATAATCTTTTTTACGAAATTAATTCTTGTCTTCGCAAATGGGTAAGCTTGAATTGCGTTTCTATGTTTTTTACAAGGAAGTAAAATACAACGCATCAGAGTTTTGTGCCAACAAATAAAAGGCGACGACAAAGGTGTCTAGAATAATTATTATTTGACTAGAATAGCATCAAGGCACACGGCAAGGATACCTATGCATAGGAAATGAGAAATGAACCAACAAGACTAATTTGATGACAACATTTGAGCTATATGCATTCATTAATTTAGATTCGTCACAAGCTCTCATTTTCACTGACCAGAAATTCGTAAACTGCTAATGAGGAGTATAATTTATTGCAGATTATTTATACGACCAAGACTCATCTAGGTCTTAGAAACTAGTGTCGCATGCCAACGAGTAAGGTTGGAGTTCCACGCAAACGCAACGTAACCTAAACCTTCACGGTTGACAGTGGTCGCCCGAAGCGTATCTGATGTGACATTGGAAGGCCTTGAGCTGTGGCCCAAGTTATAAACTTTTGGAGTTTTAACATTTAACGTGTGGTTTGAAATACAGTTTATTAAAACCAAATGAGCGCTACACATACATGATATAACTGAAACCTTCATGGTTGACAGTGACCGCCCGAAACGTATTTGATTTGACATAAAAAGCCTTTGAGCTGTGGCACAAAACAAAGCTTTTGGCGTAATTCTAAATAGCTCATAAGGTAAATAAAACTTACAATTTTTTTGGTTTTCACTGCTCTTTTTTAGACAAACTATTAATAGACAACCGCGCAAACCAGACGTTGATTAAACCAATGTGGCCACCCGTAGTGTATCTGAATTGATATTGGAAGAGGTTTAGCTATTAATAGCCTAAGTCGCAATCTGTTCATTGGTATTCGTGTCGACTAAAATTACAGGGCTAAATAATCCGCCTATCACTACTGATAGATTTCAACGCAAACACGATTTTTAGTTCTTACTAAACCTAAATCCTTACGGGTGACCACTTAACACATTTGAGTGCTTGGTTCTGAAAACCTCTAAGTACAATTTAGAGATAAATATACACATACAACTTATCAAAGGTAGATCAAGATAGAATAACCCTATGCGTTGCATTGCGATTCGTCACAAACAAAATTAAAAGTTTACTTAGTTAGTATACAAACTCTTGTGCCTTACACCACTTTTTTAACCGTACGAATAACCTCTAATAAGTTCTCTTATCGCTTGTACCACACTCAGTGATTCGTAACGACTGTCCGGCTTGCGTGTAGCGCCGGTACGCGTGTGCTATGCGATATAATGTCACACGCGCTTCCTTGATCATTGTTCTAATGCTCCGTGGAACATCTTGATTAGATGTTGATATGCTAAACGCAACGACAGGTTTATTTTTACATATAAAGTTCTGTATTTATTCGTCTCCTTAGTCGGGCACTCTTGACAGAGTAGTCGTGGCTGTAGATGAACAGGATTGCGGCGCTCGCCGTCACACACCGCTCACTTTCAGGGCTGCAGCACGTCTGGCGATGTTTCTCCATCTCTGCCGGTTTTCTGCATTGCGAGCACATTTATTCGTAGTTCGAGTATTTATTCGTAGGTGATGGATATCAGAACAAAAAAATATAGTATGTACTGTACCCCAATCACGAACTTTTGACATATTCGTCACTTAATAGTAGCGTGCTTATGTCAGTGGGCAGCACGAAGCACTCTCGTGTCGTGTAGTAAGCTCGAAAACCAAACCGCAGATAACGTCATACTAACGTAAATATGGCACGTCCAGAAACAAGTTAAACGATCTATTTAATTAAAATTATTGTAATATATTATCTTATTCGAGTGTCGTTTGTTTTACGTCCGATAGAGGCGCTTTCAAATTGTCATACAAATGAGTACGTTACTATACGAATACTTTGACGCAATTTTTCGTGTTTGGGGTACTGAACACAGTGTGTTAGTTAATCTAATAACCACGATTATTGTCGCATTGCCAAATACAAACTTTACACTGTTTTAATGATACATACTTACTACTCTGCTGTACTATTAAAGTGAGATTAAATTATCTACTTTTGAAGTGAGATTAAACAAACGATAAATAAGTATTAATCAATACTAAATACACACTTTAGATTGAGATAAAAACTTAATCGATTTGATAAATATCTCAGCAATCTAACAATCAAGTTATTGAATGGGTGTAATAGATACCATTGTTAATCTATAAACAAAAGAAGAATCTTAAACTATTTACTAATGCGAAGTTACTGTGAAATTCTAATATTAATACAGATTCTTTAATTAATTACCTTGGCAAATTCTCATTGATTTTTTCTCCTTTAATTGATATTTGGGTTTGATTGCATTTATCTTTAGCTCAATATGTAAGTGCATCAGCTAGTACCTATGGCATCTAATTCGAATTTGATTCTTTGGAGCTATAAAAACGCTACGTCGAATAAGTAATTATAATGATATGGGTACAACTCCTCAGACAGAATGGCTTTTGATGATTCAACCTACAGATATGGTAATATCACACAACATTAGGCAAAAAATATTAGTAGCCAATACAATGCGCAATCAGTTTTTTGGCAAAGTTTGCACGTCAGGCTCGAACTTTTTACAGAATGTGTTTTAAAAAATCAATCGGGCTAATGATACTTACCTTTTTACGTGTCATTTTTAATCAATAATGTGCCTAGGTATAGCGTGTAAAAACGTGGTAAATTATATTTTCTACTATAAGTCTTTTAGTGGTTTTGGATATCTCAAGACACTTTTTAACGTAAAACATACTTAGCTAAATGCTTAAATTACTTAATAAAACTAATAACCTTTTAACGACTGTGTCTATGAATAGTTGGCGGATAACCAGAACTGACGCTAATCTTATTCGTGACTTTCTTTTCCGGTTGATCTATAAATAGCTGATACGTTCGGCTCATTCATAAAACTAATTTATTCACACAAATAATATTCATTTCACTCGATCACTTAAAAGCAGCATGCTCAGTCAAAACACCTTTGACCACTCATCATTGAAATAATCTTTCAGTGGTCTGAGTCGACCACGAGTTTTTATTCAAGTCTTCTTCTTCTTCTTCTCGAGTCAATGGCTATTAAACTTCCTGCGCCCAAAAAGTGGCAACACCAATAGTCTTCTGATTGGCGTTGTAAAGGTCCTCTTGCGTGCAAGTCTTAGGTTCAAGTCACTAAAGAATTTTATAATTTATGATTCTGATTAAGAACTTAAATGCGTTTTACTAGCTCAATCAATTACCTCAACCAAAAAAATACCATATCCATATAGAAATCTCTAACTAGCAAACCATTGATGCGTCATCCACTCGT
Source organism: Pyrausta aurata (assembly GCA_963584085.1). Lineage (NCBI taxonomy): Eukaryota > Metazoa > Arthropoda > Insecta > Lepidoptera > Crambidae > Pyrausta > Pyrausta aurata. Next base: position 12,176,056 of record OY757254.1, read on the forward strand.
GCGCAGCTTCTCATGACAGAAAGCAACACACATCAACCATATCGTACCTAATTGAAGCTTTTAGGTCTCCATAATGCAACGCTTGAGCCCCGATTGCCGTTCAATGGCTATCAAGCGAACTGCGCATTAGAAACTAATTTATATTAACCTACGCATCTGTGAAGGCACTCACGGGCATTGACCTAGATCTTGTCTTTTATAAAGTGCTAGATCCTTATAAGGATAATGGATACGATTACTCAGTATCAAAAGAAAATAGATTTCTTAACACGTTCCGGGACAGTGAACGCCTACAGGCGTGAAAACAATAAAACATCTATTTTGTGTCTGGAACAGTGTCCCGGAACGTGTTACCTTACTCGTAGATCTAAGTTTACTTCAGAGGTAGTCATTTCAGTCCCGTGCATACAGTATGGGATTGTTAAAAAATATTTAAGTATGAAACACGTATGCCAAGTTTCGTAAGTGTAGGTATGTGTGTCCACGGATTTCTTGAAAACGATAAGTGATATCGAGACGATTTTAGTATAGTCAGGTATACTTAGGGAATAGTGCAAATTGCGTCTAGATTGATCCAGTATTTTTCAAGATATGGTTAATAAAAATCAAGGAATAATCATTAATTTAAATAACATGCGTCATTCAGGCATTTTATTTTTTGCTGATATATTGTACAGCTGACAACTGTTTCAATGAAACCTCAAATTTTATCGTACACGTTTTACACACGGCCATGTTTTAAATTTTCAAAAGCTACGTTGTTGTTTTGACAGAAAAGGTATTATTATTCTGATGCGATGTTAATTATAACCTACATACATTTAGAATACAAAGTTTCCATTCTACGTATAATTTTCAAATCACCCTTTTGTGTTATTCGCAGTTTCATTTATTAATTAACTTGGTCACTTGGGAAATATAAAAATGGTTTTAATTTAATCGTCAGTGCCGATGCTATCGTTGGTTTGGCAATTTGTTAGATGGTTTTATTAATATTTTAATTTTATTACGTAGATACAATAACATGTTAAGTATTCACTTGAATTTATGAGCGCTTTCCACACACGAATTCATGTAGGTACATAAAGCAAATCGCATGAACCAGTCAATTTCCAATTGGTAAGTATCATTTAGAAAAGTAACAGGTTAAAAAGTTTTGTCACAAGATTTTAGTAAAGTAACAGATTAAAAAATAGTGGTACATCTGATGGATACTTAAATAAATTAATCAACTACGCCAACACACCTATTTTCTGGTTTAGATTTTTCCTCCTTGTGCTATGAAGTAACATAATTTTAGCCAAACATAAAAAAACACATACTTTTTTTGTAGTGTTAGACGTGGCAGTTGTTGACTGTCAGACATAGATGTTGCGTTAGGTAGGTATTGGCGTGGGTGATTTTTCTGTCTCCTTTTTATATTTTTAGCCCGTGACACAACTTTTTCGGTAACAAACGGGTTGCCAAAAACATTGTCTTTTTAGTATTAGGTGATTATTATCGTCAACTGAATCATCGTGTAAAGTTTCTTGTAGCTTGTCATTTGATGGGCTGATTCTTGTCTGCCATTTTATGAGAAGCGATATGCTAAGTTTACAACCACAATTACCTTCAGATGTGTGGATTACAATAAGGGCAGAAACTCTACCTTAGATATAATTCAGACCAAATGGTTTAAATTTATCCATCAATACTTTTTATCTGATTGGGTAATATCGTAATTCAAGACAGATCATAACAAGTTCTTTTTTGTTTATTTCCAATGGCCGTTAATTACATATTATCCTTATTTAGTTCCTTATAAAGGCACAAACTTACGGCTTTGAAGCCCTCAAACTAATTTATGAACGTCCTTGACGTAATCAGTTTCGATATAAACAAAAACAAAATTATTGGATGCCAGGAGACTTCAACCAACCGCCATCTTGTTTCCTACCAATAAAAAAAAACCTATGGCCAGGTACCTTATAAGTTCATAAACTTTTTAATCATGATAAGAAAAAGTGTAGTTAATGATTCGCTTATGCGAGAGATAGTAACGCGCAGGCAAGAAAATGAAGCTACTGTAATCTGGAGCCCTATTTTTGAATCATTCGCTTCAAGATGGCGAGTGATTTTCGTTCGACGTAGTGTCAAAAGTCATAGAAAAAAAAAACGTTTTCGAACGAAAATCACTCGCCATATCCATGCGAGTGATTCAAAAATAGGGGCCCTGCAATAGTTAAGTAGGCCTGTCCGATTTTGTTCGTTGCAATATCGTTATGCAAATGTAAGTTTACCAGAGCGTTTCCATTCAGTTTCCTATGATGGCGATCCCTTACACAGTGTTATAATAATTACGCAACCATTATACAATGACCAAAGGTAGCGATATAAAGTACGGAGCGAAAGGGAGACGGCACTTTCTCATAGAGATGAGTCCTTTCACCGGTCAGGTGCAGAGCCAAATGCATTTCTATAGCTAATATAATAAAGTCTTATACGAGTAACATCAAAATACAGCTATTTCTATGAGTACCGATAGGAAAAAAACAAAAACATACGCATCCGCGTGGCTGTTCATCATGTTAGGTTGTATTTAATGTAATTAATAGCAAATGAAAGTGAGGTGTTGACCATCTCTTCATTCGCGTATGGTTCATTTGTAAAGATACGTAAATAAGAACAGTTATTATTTTAATCTTTAAATAAGTAGATAATGCTACGAGCATAAATCCGTTAAAATCGTTTAGTTAGCTAATCAGAGCCACTTTCCTTTTTTCGTGCTCATTACTTTTTAATTGGTGTACTCATGTCCTATGAAAAACTATCACGTATTGTATGGCAGTTGCTATACCCATAAAAAGTGTAATGGAAGTGTCATCGAGTCCATTGTATGTTGTGTTTACGAGATTTCTCACTGATACAATTGTTTGCCCGCATTTAGATTACGCGCGCACGCGACCTTAGCATATGTTTTACATAAAGATCGCTTTTTATTATTTAAGTATGATAATTTCGCTTGCATTGATCATTAAACAATAAACTGCCGGTAATGTGTATGCATTTATATTGTCAATCAATGCAACATTGAAGGATGATATGCTGCGTAGTAAATAGACAGGCACATAATAGGGCCTTTCGTTTACTGTGTGTGTATTTAGACCCTTTACACACTGCGACTTTTAGCATCGATGCAGAAAAGCGTTTTAAAAACGCGCGATAGCATCGCGACTCACGCAATTACCAGATTTCATTTGGCATCGATGCAGTCGCGCGTTAGTATCGATACAGAAGCGTGACGGCATCGATGCTGCATCGCGTTTGCATTGCTGCTAATAGTCGCAGTGTGTAAAGGGTTTTACTGGGTTATGTATGAAACAAGAAACAAGTCTTTCAAAAATGTTAAGATGTTGAATAGAAATCCTGTTTTAAAATGCGACATCAGTTTTTCTAAGAACACGAAAATTGAGCGCACAAGTAAGGAATAAGATCGTACTCGTAATATTCTTAAGAAATAAATGTTGAAATCTTTCCTGTTTACCGGGTTTCATGTGTGTGGTAGCCCTGTTTATTTGTTTTATCCGCAGTCAAAAATGGGTCGGCGGATGTGTCCAAACTAATGGTGGCGTTTCCCAATTATAACTCGTGTCCAGTTCAACTAACCTGTTTGGAAATAGTCGGAAATAGTCTGATATTTTAATGTATTTTTAAAGTCCATTCGTAAATATGTAGTTTTCTCACTCATTCTTGATGTTACTCTATCTGTGATCTCACTCAATATCTAACGGATAAAAGGAGTGGGGAAGAATGAAATAAGATTTTCTGTTATCTTTTTAATAGATAGTATAACGCAATAGACTCAACATTGCTAATACCTACTGTTGACAAGCTAAGTCTACAAATAGCAGCCTACCTACAACTATTGTAATATCCACGACAACTTGAACACATGTGTGCATTTTTGATAAACAACGTTCATAGTAGAGCCATAAATTCACGTTATCTAAATCAAATCAAGTTTACTACTGCAGCTGTTAAGTGCATTCAAGCGTTTATAACTTAAAATGTAGGTGCATAATAGAATTTGTTAACACGACTCCATATTTCATTGACAAGTTTTTTTTTTATACTACTAGCCGATTTCAACTACGGTGGCCAGTCACAACGACTAACCGACTGCGCGGGACATTCTATAGTGCACAAGTGTGTGCGCAAACACATGTGCACTCTCTATTCCTTTCACTCTCATAGCTCGATGGGACAGCAATCTGACACGACCGGAGAGAGATATTTTTTTAAAACTATGGTATGAATTAAGTATGTTCAATGTTCAACATTCTTTTACTAATATTATAAAGCTGAAGAGTTTGTTTGTTTATTTGCTTGAACGCGCTGATCTCCAGAACTACAGAAAGGATTTAAAAAATGTGTTATATAGCTTATTTTTCGGGGAAGGCTTTAAGACTATAAAACTTCACGCTGCGAAGAAAGGGGAGGGAGCAAACTCAAAACGAGGAGACCGCTATATTTTATATGGTCCACGTCTTTGAACAGCTTTTAAAAAAAGTATATGAGATGTTTGGACCTCTCGTTGTTTACCGTCAGTCAATTGTTATTCGACTGGTAGCTGAAGTATAATCATAACAGTAGCTTCGCCGGTAATCAATAATGTCTGTTATTATGATGTATTGTAAATCCTATGGCTTTCAATACTCTTACCAACAAGTTGGAAAGATGCAAACTGATGGTGTTTAAGAAGATAAATTCTTTGAGGAGCTTGGGTAATGTGATAAAGAGGTCCCAGCTTGTGTCACTGCGTGAACTCCACGCAAGCGTCATGGTTTCCAACAATTTTATTACAAGGAAACACCAATTTACGTATTACACAGATGTGTATCTTTATGAACAGTTAAAATGTAAATACGCAATATACGAAACATAACCGTTTGTGTAAAATCAAAGGAAATATAAACTTTGTTTTCACAAGTATTTTAACTGCTCGTCAAACAAACATCAAATTGCGGCATGATGCATAAACGTCTGTTTTCTAACAAGCAAATCATTTTAATATCAAGGTCTAAAAGGGAGACACGAGGAAGTATCATAGAACGTGCTGTGGTTGATGTAGAAAAATGTTATGATCTTGTGCTGGTAACAAAAGTGCCATTCTAAAGTAAAGATTATAAATTGCACTTGTAAAAATCAACCGTGACTCTGTGACAGACGAGGAATCGCAACCTGTGTCTTACGCTTTTCGGGCGTATGCCTTTACCACTCGGCCACCGTCACATTAACAAGACAAATTACTTTCTTTTAAATATATTTTAATTATGTGGCTAAGTGGTATAGGCATACGCCCGGATAGCGTAAGATACGGGGTTCGATTCCTCGTAGAGTCACGGTTGCTTTTTACAAGTGCAATTTATATTATTAAGTTTGTATAGTGACAAAACACTATAAAAACAAAAATCAACTAGAAGTAAAGATTATTCAAAAAGTGCATTTTCGTGCCATTTGTGCCATACACGGCGTGCGGCACTTACCAAAAAACTTTAGGCATTTATTCTTAGGCTTGGTCGGCTCCGACTCCTGCGTAGCCTCATTGCCCGCTTCTACATCTGGAATAACAACTTTGACATGTCATTTCTGAAAATAGTTTAATAATATATCTCTAACGCTCTCGGCTTTTATGAAACGCTTTAAAATACAGCGCGGTCACCAGATGCTTGTCCTAGGATGTCACTCAGTAAATAGAAATGATACAACATACAAAAATAATGTGAGGTCATGCCACGGAATAATAAATTTAATGTTTTGCCCTGTAGTAATGGGTGAACTAGTCACGATCTCTTCAGCCAACGAATAATTTAGGGAAAACATATTCATGCTTAGGGCCTATTATATTATATTATATTTGTCGATGTGGAGATCTCATAGGGAGTTAGCTGGAATTTAAAGCAAAGCTATTTATCATCAATAGGTATGCAGACAAAAAGAAACAAAAATATTTGTTTATTTTCATAACGTTGTTTGATCACATCGATTTACAATCTCTTAAGTATTGGATATCAATAAATTGCGATCAAAAATTGATAGCAACATACTAGTACTTAGATTATGAATGCAGATAAGTATTTGGCGATGATTAACAACTTCAAAATGAATATACAAATAGCAATCACTGATAACTTAACTGATAAAAACTACAGCTCATGTCTAGATGAACTGTGCTTGAAGATCTATCTATTTAATTTCATAACACATTTGTTTACAAAAAGTTATACAAAGTTTAAAGCCTGTTTATACTATAGTCATATATCATCCCCACATTGCAATTATGTGATGATTATGTAATAAAATCTGCACACGTTTGTTATGTTATGGTACCCAATATAAATTATTTTCACGGTCACTTCTTATTAAACCGCAAGTTTGCACGAGTTACGAAGGCAATAATTATTTTGATAATACGTCTATGTAGGCTCTATATAACATATATTTCTCTGAATCAAGGTCCATCCATGGAACTAAAGGAAACACATTGAGCGCTTTCAAATATTTTTATGCCTAACCGTCCGTCCACGTTAATGTTCACTCGTATCTCTACAGGTTTGTGAAGCTATGTGAATATTTTAAAAGTATTGTTTAATTCCTGTCAAAACATCATTACATAAATAACTCAATATCACTCTCGGGTAATAAATGGCTGTCCACAGCTAGGTAAATAAAACATTTTCGCCGCAAAAAATGTCTAGCCATTCTCGCGACGCTATTTTTAGCAAGAGAGGCGGGCACGTCGATCTTTGTTTTCAAAACAAAAAACATTCCATGTTCCAACCTGCCAGCTATCTTGATCAGGTAAAAACGTTGTTTATCCAAACTAACGTTTTTTACGGTTCATAACAATCATTAATATTCAGTTCACTAAATTATTTTCGGTCTTTAAATCTAATTGCTCAATGTACACTTATATATTTTTTCCTTTCCCTATGTATCTTACAATAAAAAAGATCAAAGGTATTCTATATATGTTTTGCGATCTGTGGTTTCCTCAATTTATATCTGTGGTGCGCATTATAATTGTATTATTTCGAGAAGTTTGTGTTCCAAAGAAAGATAAGCGGCTAATATTGACCAAACTATAAATAAAAGTATTTATTAAATTAAACATTATGTTTGTTGTGACAATTATTATAAACTAAATAATTGTATATTTAGGAGAAACAAATTCATTTGGAGTTTAATTTTTTATAAAAATATTTTCTTATTGCATGATTTTTAGTTATTACTTATATCTCAAAAACTACTAAACCAATTTTAATGAAACTTACAAACTTACAACCCTAAGTTGAAATATACCTGTAAAGTAAAGTAAATATACCTGATTGAACTAAAAAATATTATTTTTCCCCTCTTGATGGTGAAGCTTATCAAGCCCGGATAAGCCTTTGGAAGGAGAGATTCCTTGATATTTCGCTAAGGGAACAGCTCTCCCCTGGACACAGTCGACCTTGGTAAACTTGGAAGTCCTTAAATGGACTGTGGACACAAGTCGGCCGAAGCAAGGAGAACATGTACAGATGGGGTTATGTTGCGGACGACGCATGCTTGTGTGGTGTCTCTCCACAGACGATGGCACACTTATTGTCTTGCCCTACGTGTACCTGCACACGTGCGGACCTGTACAACGCTACCTGATAACGCTGGCTATAACGCCAGAGTCAACACGAAAAGAGGAAGAAGAAGAACTAATAAAGAATCATCTTTGACAGCTTTGACTTATCGTTTTCGAGAAATCCGTGGAAAAACATACATTACACTAAAGAAATTTTGCACACGTGTTTGGAAGCTTTAATAGATGAGCATACTCAAATATTATCAGATTCCAACGATATCACATACACGACGAATTGCTAACCTCCTATTTTTGAATAAGGTACCAACCAACCAACGAATCGGTACTCACCAATAACATGAAACTACTGATATTGCACCAAGTAGGTACATGTGTAAACCTTTTATCTTGTTTTAGATCAATTAATAAGATCTTACAAGTAGCTTCGAGTGGTTCATGACCTTAAAAGATATCAATTTGTAATGTGGAATCACACGATACTATAAAAATCATTTGAGTTTTTTCCTTTCTATCTATTTTGCGAAATCGTTTAGTTAAGTAGATACATAATTATTATTATTCTGCCTACTCATTTCAGACAATAATGATAATGATGTTGTTTGGAAAAAAGCGTAATCGATGGACAAGACGTCAGACTTTTTGTGATCTCAAGTATAAGTTTTCATAGTTAGATTCGGTCTTGTTCTAGGAACATAGAAAATACGCATTGAGGTCACCACCAGAACTGTATTTTTCAAATATCCTACAATCCTACCAACTCGCTTCGACAAAGAGATGTGACTGAAGAGATAATAGTTTTATTTACGCAAATGCATAACGGATGCATTTATTTGTACTTGGAGTAACCTTACAGAAATAACCACTTGTTCAATCATCATTTGATTCTTGGCGTCAATAAATTCAGAGGGTAACCATAATGACATTTGATTTTTAACAGTTATTCAAACCTGACTGTTAGGAGATGTTGTACAATATAATGTTCCTAAAACTTCACAAAGCAATATACTTGAAACGACATTGCAGTCCATAATTTATAATAATCTACCAATACAATACAATACATAAAATACATAAGTATTTTCAACGACGTGAATTTAGAAACAATGATGGTAGAAAAACATTAATATCATGTACCATATATTATGTACAATATGTACTTCAATACTTTTTAAACATGTGGTTGCCCCTCTGTCTCGATTGGGCAAATTGGTTTCACTAATTTCGAATTCAAGTTGAAATCAGCTTTGATTGGTATCGTCTGTATTTTAATGATAAATGACGAATGTAGCATTCCTGGCAATCTGATAGTATAAGTGTGTGCCAGTAGTAATAGCAGATAGTGTTAATCAATTCATTGACATATGATTGTGATTTATGCAGGGTGTAATGTTAATTGCAATAAAAATCCTAATTTTAGAATGCTGACAACATTCATATAATTCCCAGATCCCAGACAGGGTATTCTTATGGACTTAAAAAGCAAAAAAAAATCAATAGCATCACGTAGGTACACCATAGACTTTAAAGTTGCTAGATAAGAGTTGTCGTCCAAAAGGCAGCTTCTAATGCCGAAACTTAAAAAAAAAACATTATCAGAACACTAGGTCAAATTTTTTTTTTACTATTTCAGCCCAGGGTCATTCTCAGTAAAGCAGAGGACAACAAAAATCAAAACTCAGTCAAAACAAAACCTAGCTTCCTCGTCTCATTGCTATTGCTTCTGTCACGATTGTGTTTGCTCACGTTATAGTCTGCATTGTTGATAACCAAAAAATCCGACACAGTCCGTCTCCCGTGGCCGTTGGTTGACGGCAGTGAAGCAGGCAGCATTCAGTTTGATAAACGAGTTGTTCCGAAGAATGCGATTGGCTACGCGAAATCAGAACCTGACAGTATTTTGCACGAGGTAATGTAGCTGTGACATGCGAATGCGAATGATGATGTGTTGTGAGCAAGTGATCTGTTTTTGACGCCTACGACACTATAGTGTAACGTAAAATTTGAAGTTCTAGGACAGGGAAAGGAATAGATAAGTATGTAATAATGTTTTTCGGTAATGCTTTCCCATCTCGAGAGAGACAGGTCAGGCCAGGTACGCAGGAGATATTATAGTGCTCAGATGTGTGCGCAATACACAAGTGCACTCTCTGTTCCTTCACGCTCATTAATCAGTGAAACATAATAAGTTTGTAGAATAATGAAGATAGTACCTAATCATATTTAAGAAATAGTTTGATTTATATTTCTAAATGCGTTCAAATAAACGCAAAGCTACCGGAAGTGCCTACTTAACGGTAGACAAGCCCAGGAGAAAGGAAGCTAACTGGGGTCCCAGTACAAATTGAAACTGAAAGTAACAAAGATATGGGGAATTGAAAGTTTACCTTCAATTTCCTTTCATAGCAAAGAGAAAGATAAATTGATGTTAGTGAAAGACTTACAATTGTTTTACTAATGTCTGTGAAACCACTTGTTAAAACTATTTGTATTTTTTAAACTTTTATTCATTTTTATCTGATACAAAATGACGATTTTACCTACATCAATATGTCTATTCTGACGAGTTTTTAGGACGACATTCGATTTTATCAACTGATAATGTGGATTATGCACCCAGAATTTAGATTATTCCATATTCACCACCCGCATGTTAGAACATTCCTGTTGATATCCAGGTCAGATAGGTATGCGGTGCCTTGACCTCCCCTGACACTTTATATAGGTCTTAATTATTCTTCTTATTGGTATTTTTATCAAAAGCAAGAGAGTTGACATTTGCTAACAACACAAAAGTTATTTACATACACAAAATACTCGGAAACAGCTCTAAGTCACAACCCCATGCCTCGCCGATGGTCCTGCGCCTGATCTATCATCGGTCATGTCGAAGCTGTCGCACTATAATGAGAGTGAAGAAACAGAAGAGAGCGCCCTTGTGTATTGCGCACACACTTGAGCACATAAGCGGGACATTGCGCCGATGGCCAATCTCAATTCAGATTGACCGCCGAGGTCGGATACGACAAGGAGGAGGACGATACATGTTTACCGGTCTACCACCCCTGTGAGATGATATTTCTAAGAGATATCCATTACATTAAAAATGCTATTTCTATGTAACTATGCCACGAGTATGCAAAAGTGTGAACACCATCTTTCTGAAAAATAAACTTATAGTACTATAACTATAACTTATAGGTATCTACTATACACACTTAGTTTATTGCAGGGCACGTTTTTAATCTTTTAGCGTATCTTTTTTACGTCGACAGACATCGCGATATTATTAAAATGCAAATTAACTATGACTCAGTGCTTGTCTTTTATGTTCTTTAAATAAAACAGTTTTGATAATATGGGTAAGAAGTTAGATTGACTGAGACAAATAAACAAGCAAGGTGTTTTTTTTTTAATTTAGACAGGGAACCCAATGTTTAACCACTGTCACTTGTAACCCAACATTAGAACCATAGATGATTACCCTAATTACATTTTTCTGACCTACATTCATACAAATAGGTAATCCCATGTGACCACCTTACACATACTAACTTTGGTGATCGTATCGTACGCAACAACGCGCGTTAAACGCTTCTTAATCATTGTTACCTAACTCGTTTTTGTAATAATTAACTAATTAATTTTATACGCTAAAATTACTACCGATAATACCATAAAGCTAATGGAATAATTGGTGCCTCAGCTCGCCGCTCTACCACAAAGCTATTTGTAGAGCGGAACAATGTCAAAACACATGTGAAACACATATTACTACGTCTTCTACGGAAAAACGTCTTCAATTTCAAACTTGAGCAGGAAACTACACATGACGAACAATACTCATATCAAACCCTTTATGCGCAACTACTAAAATAATATTATAAATACTTATGAACCTAGGTAGTAATATTATAAGCAATCAAGGCCTACAAATAAAAATAATTATATCATTATACAGGGTGACTTAGTAAACATTGGCAATATTTTAAACTAAGAACCCACTCATGATTCATAATCTCTTCCACATATTAAAATGAAAATCAAATGATATAAAGAATCATATGATGAAACTGAGAAAAATCATATCAAACACTTTAGAAATGATCATTGCTTCAAATTAAACTATTAAATTACAGTCTAAGACTTTGTTAAGGATTTTAAAATTTTAGTTATAATAATATGTAAACGAATCAATAAATCACTCCACCTAAACGGAAATTGGAGTAATACTGTACGATTTTTGAAATGATATTTAATAACAATTGATTTTCTTTTTAATATGTGGAAGGGACTATGAATCATGAGTAGGTTCTTAGTTTAAAATATATCCAATGTTTTCAAAGTCAACCTGTATGTATACAGCTGAATTGTGTATCAGGCAAAGGACGTCCACTGCTGAACATAGGCCTCCCTCACGACTTTCCACAGCGACCGATCGCAAGCGGTCGGCAGCATCCAATGTGTGATCTCGCGTTCTTTACAAGGTCGTATGTCCATCCATTGCCTGTCCTTCGGCTGATATTGATGATGGAATGTGTATAGTAATTAATTAGATAGGTAGTGAGGTGCAAATAGAAACCATTAAACATGTGAAGTCACGTATCCATTTATCAATTTCTACTAATTAAGATTGACAATGCCATAAAATAATCGTCACTAACTTTTATACTTGGACGAATAAACCACTGGACGCGCAATGACGGGAAATTTCGCTTGTTCCCCCTCGGCAACGAATTGGGCATTTTAGCCTCAATTTCATGTGACGTCTTGTCAGTACGGTGACAGAACTCGGTGAGAAACATTGCAGAAAAAAATGGGTAAATGTGCCGTAGTTTTGTGTAAAAATTATAGCGGCAAGACAAAAAATATTTCTTTTCATTTGTAAGTAACTTAGTATCCCAATAAAGCTGTTAATTTTTCTTAAAATAGTGAAATTTGTTTTCCTAGAGAAAAGTTACATTGCTATTTAAAAAAGTTGTGGTCAGTTACTGCAAAATCAACAAGATGACGCATACTTCCTTTGGTAGGATTATCGTACGTTCATCATTCTTTCCCTTGTCAATTTAGTTTTAATTGTGCTTGACAATTGTCGATAATCATATCGATAAACGTACAGAAAATTTTATAATATAAAATAAAATAATACATCTGTAAAATGATTAACTCTAAAGTAGATTAAAGTAATCCTAAAAATATTACAGTTTTCTTTAATATTTTAAACTTCATATTTTATTACTATACATCCTATTAATATTATTTCAGATTTCCTGTAGATCCAATAAGAAAAACAAAGTGGGTCGAAGCCGTCCAAAGAGAGGCAAATCCGATCCCCACAAAACACCACAGAATATGTGGTATCCATTTTACACCAGAGTGTTTTTATACTAACGCAAAAAACTATACAGTCGCTTATAGTTTTTTGCGTCTACAAAGATGCTATACCCACATTGATTTGTCAAATTTCGTAAGTTTGCTGTGGCTTTGATTTGCTCACAAGCGGTCCCCCGCTGCTGTGTCTGTGTTTTTTGATTTTACTTCATTCCCTTGCAGCGTACGTAATGTTCTACAGCCTATAAGCCTTATTCGGATACATATTCAAATATATATTTTTTATCAAGGAAGTATCAAACCCCTATTATTTATACATTCTTACCCCCTTATTCATAATAACTCAAACAGTCTACTAAACCTATTTTAGCTTTTAAACTGATTTGTCACCTTCTGTCAAATGATGACAGCGCCAAGAAAGAATGAGACAAAACAGTCGAAACAGGTTTATTAGATTATTTGCGTTATTATGAATAAGGGGGTAAGTATTATACCAAAGTGTAAGTTCATCTTCTGCTAGATTATACCATTGGAGGACTTACGACCTGTTTCACAAGTTCTAAGAAGCTCTAGCTAGTGTTACTTGCCAGACCGTATAAAAAACATATTATATTATGTTTCAATTATTCGTTTAATGGTTTGTGCTTAGTGAAACATGCCCATAATGTTAATTATTGTTTTGGTAATAAAAATAAAATAAAATAATTTTGCATAAGTTTCGTTCATTCATTCGTTCAACACATATCAATTGAAAAATATCGACACTTTGACGCACTAAATGTCAATTAGTGACAGGACAAACTCCCCCCGCCCCGCAGAAATTGGTTGATGATGTTTTCATACATTCTCTCTTGCGTTTCATATCCAGTGGTTAATTCATCCAAGCTTTTATAAGACAGATAAAACTAATAATTCTTTCAATAACATTAGATTAGAAAACGCCGCAAAAAATATGAAAGGTAATCAAGACAATAATTCAAATAAATCCCAAACGATAGGCCTAGCTTAGTTTTATCTATCACTAAGAAGGCCCAATTTCTTCATCGATAGTAATGGCAAAGTTACGTTACCAGCGGTTGAATATTTACGATTGTGTTGTTGAGTTTAGAATAATAAAAACCTTAACCAAATGTCAGAACGGATATGAATTACCATTGGTTAAAGTATTTTTTGGTATTTTTTCTTTAAAATACACACAATTGTAAATATTCAACCACTGGTGACGACTTTTAACCAACACTATCGATCACGCAATTGGGCATAAGGAGTTGTTATTATTTGCACCTTTGTGCTTGTGATAACGTAATCAGTCAGGTATCAAACGACTGCCGGGAGTCGCATAATAATGGGATTTCTATTGTGTCTCGTTCACACATACTTGACGAGTTAATGCCATTGATTCTATTTGAAATTTAAGTGGACTTGATCTCATGTCATACTTAAGAGGTAGATTATGCACCTATTTTCAATATTCTCGATAATATTTGCTCCCGTCATCTGTGTTTTATTTATTTATAGGTCAACATCATAACAACATTAGAGATATGAATGAGCAATCGTCTGGTTCATAATTAAAATGGCTGCAGCTTAAAGAATTCTATTGTTTGTCGGATCAAACGATGACTGATAATGGCTTGTTGAAATAACTCTTTTATTTACGTGAATTCGTCAACAACTTGAACTTGAAAAACAAGGGAATTTTAATACTTGTATGTACATAATTTTGCACTCATAACTTCTTAAGAACTTTTCCAGAAGAGGGGTTATCACAAGCAAGTACTCTCTATCTTCTGTTTGTGGAGGTCAGTATGCGTTAGATAGTATAGCAAATATTGGTTCATCATGGAGACAATTTTTTTTTCCTAAATACATCTTTACTTTATATTTTATATGGCAACAGTAAACAGACTTATTAATTAAACAGTACTCAATCATGATTGTAAATTTCTATCACTAATTTTGTTTCATTGCATGATGACTTTTACTTATACTATTTAATTATTATTATTCAGATATGAAGCACTTTAGGATTACGAATGTAAAGAGGCTTTAAATTTTGTTGGTGACTTTTTAAGATAAAATCCTTATATTCATCATTCAATTAATTTTAATATGACATTTTAGTATGAAAATTACACATTTTAATCCACCTAATTCATCACCCAGTTACGTAATTTAAATTAAATATTAGTCATTACCGTGTCAGTTCAATAAAGGATGTACGTAACAAGTGATGGATCGTTTTTGATATCTTAAACGAATGATACTGTTTCCGTAAGATTTTGCTGCGCCTTATTCTGGATTAAAAGTTAGTGAAGCATTTTTTTGGATACACTTTAGCTCGTTCAAGACACACGATCTTGTTTCACAGGGTAATTAGAAATTATTTTTAAAAACTCTTGTGTAAATAAAATACGAAAAACATCTTCTGAGCAAGTATTGGGTAAATAATTGTTCAGAAGATGTTTTTCGTATAATTTCGTATTTTTTGGTAGCTGCCTCAAAATATGCAAAAAGCATTACGGACATACCTACCTATTAAAAAGAGGAATAATAGAAATTGATTCAAACTTACTTGTGGCTTTAGACATATTTCTTCAGTTCAACAAATCTCGACACAAAACCGCAAATTTCGATCGTTATAACTCCGAGTTCGTAACGCGAAACACGAACGCGCGTCTCGTAGAGCGCTGCTACGGTTGTAGCGCTACGAAATATCGTCCCGTGTTATATAGCGAGCGCTATATTTATCGGAAAGCGCTGTTTTCCAAATTGGTTTGGGCACGTGTTCCCCGCTCTGTATCTGTACTGTGAATGCGACAGGTCCCGAGCCGAGGGCTGCGGCGGTGGCAGACCGGCTGACGAATACTTGATGAAGATGGATGAAGATATTGGGTGCGAGATAACACGGAAGCTGATGAAGGGTGACTGAAACGACGATGACATAATGTTACTGTTTAGTAAGTTTACGTTACCGGCTTTACTATATTTTTTATCATAACTAAACCTACCTAACCAAAACGGGTAAAAAGTATGCTAGTAATACTAAATATGAAACAAAATCTTTAGCTAAAAGCAATATTTTTGTTAGCGATTGCGATTGATTCTTCATTCTCACATGAAAATAACATGGCATGTATGCCTTGCCTACTACCTGCAACATATTATGGACAAACCTTTTTTAAGCTCACAGTAATGAACCAACCGGAAAAGGTCAGGTTAAGGTTTGATCGTGATGTCTCTCTTTAGGTTCCTATATTTTTATACGGATCTCAAGATTTTTGCACGTTTTTGCAAAAAAAATGGTACAATAAAGTATTATGTATTTTAATATTATCACAAATAATATCAAATATGTAAATTCCATTCTTTATGGGGTGTATGTAATAACAATGGTTGCACGAGTAGTTGCATATAACTTCTACATTTATTTACCTATTATTGTTTTCGCAAGGGATTTGCACAATTGTTGATAATATACGTCGCGGTACCTAGAGGTATGCGTAGATACCTATTTCTATTTATATCATATCCAGTGAGTTGTTATAACTACGTATGAAAAATCTTTGCCAAGCAAATAATATGTCGCAAATACGACGACACGATTGTGACGAATTGAATTCGAATTTGAAACCGTTTATATGAGTTGATGACAATTGGCGTGAATTCCTGTGGCACGAGATTTGTTCGTGGTGTCAGTTCCATATGCTAGTAAAGTATTTCAATGATCACATGCGCGGAAGTCTCGACATAGTTCCCTGTATTCACCAGGTGGTATTTTCTTGTATTTAATGATTGAGAAGAATGTTTGAATCAAGCTTGAAATATTACAAATATTTTTTTAAAGATGTATTAAAGATTTAGCTATGTAAGTTAGAAGGATATTCGATGGAGCAGAAAATCAGAATGTTGAAATTGTCTATGCGAAATGTCAAACATGTTGCTTCAGACTTCCAGCGCAGGTGAAAAATGCAGATTAAAAAAAAAGTTTCTTTATGTATGGATTACATGGCACTGCAAAAACTATCGTAACCGGGGAAAAAGTGCGTACGTGATGAATAAATACATACCAATAAATGAGAATTAGGTTATCTTGAAGTTTATCGGAAAGACATAAAAATTCCTTAAAATAATTATGCACGTATTCTCTATATCAGTAAGAAAGTAATTTTACCAAGCCGGTTTCAGGTTTTATCTGGAATTTGTGAAATGACATGTAATAAAAATTGTCTGTAGCGGTAATTTTTTCAGAGGGTCTGCGCGTAAGCACTTTTTAGGCACCATATAATGCAAAACACACTAAGGCACATCCTATCCTACTAATATTATATAGACGCGAAAGTATGTGAGGTACATCCTCACAAAGTGTTTGTTACTCTTTTACAAAGAAAATACTGGATGTATTTTGATGTAAATTTACAATAATATAGCTCATACATCAGAATAACATATGTGTTAACATATGTCTCAAAAATTATCACAATGAATTACGGCCTATGGGCCGTAATTCATTGTGATAATTTTTGAGATCCGACATTTACGCGGGTGAAGCCTCGGAGAACCGCTAGTGTGTCATATGATATGAGGCATGGGGTATATTGTGCCTCGCAATGGGGTGCACATGTTTTCTGTTCTTATACGTCCTCCTACCTATCTCCCGCAGAAGCAAGAGGGTTGACAATACGCGGTACTTCTAAGACAAAGTTGAACTTAAAAAAGATGTGTGTTTCATGTATTTTCAGAACAAAATTTTCCGCTATATTTCTAGAATATACGTTAAAGTCAAAAAGAGTACATTATTATTTCTGTTTGTGTATACAGAATACCTACATGCTTCAAACGTGTTACGTTTTACGATGCGTAGGAAAAGCAAACTTTGTTTATAATTAAGCGTGACGGTAAAAGAGAGAAGCTAAACTTTTCTAAAAGCAACGAGCACTTGTACCCTTAACGGCCATTCCCCACATCCATTTATCTGTTTTGTCCTAGAGATAGAAATTTACCTATAGATTTTTTATTGAGGAAATCCTATCTCCGGTCGAGAATAGCTATCTTTGACTATAATTTGCGTAAGCTTAAGTAAGCTAACGGCCGTAAGCTTACTTTAGCTACCGATTAGACGTATTCGGTTACGTAAACAAAAGATTGTTGGCAAAAAACGACATAAAGGACCGAAAAAAGACAGTTTAGATGAGCTTCTAAGATCTATTAAAGAATGCTGGTAGTGGCAAGATAGTGCAAGCATTATGGACGTGCATTTGGGAAACCCCATCGTTGTCCACGAAAAACGAATAACAACATGTTTTAAGGCTAGTCAAAATTAGAGTCCGAAAAACTTGTAAGCATTCTCTTTCTACAACGAATAAACTATCTTACTAAGTAATAATAATAAGAGTCCGCCTAGCCGGGTTTGACTACGGCGGCAGTCACAACGACCAACCGACTGCGCGGGACATATTATAGTGCACTAGTGTTTGCGCAAACACAGGTGCACTCTCTATTCCTTTCACTCTCATAGCCCGATGGGACAGCAAACTGACATGACCGGAGAGGGATCAGGCGCAAGTTGCAATTCAGGTGCAAGTTCTCACCCGAGATACGGGTGAGAATCACCGCCAACTTCCAAACTCCGGGCTACCCTGAGAATTTCTGAATAGAAAAACCCAGGTACATATTTTGACCCGACCCGGGGTCGAACCCGGGACCTTTGGCGCAGTCGTCGCTGTAAAATGCAACCCTCTAACCGCTGCGCCACCGAGGTAGTTACTATGTAAAAATATGTTACGAATAAACTTGTAGGTAGAAGCCAAGCATAAGATACTTGAATTCAGTACTAGAATGTAATTTAGCAATGTATAAAAAGCACTTGGTTTGGTCGTTATCAATCACAAATAGTACTTTTTGTTAGCTGTCAATTTAGAGATTCCACAAAATTGGGATGTCCAGCGTTATGCCTCGTAGTTTTATAGCAGACCCTTACTAAGATTTACTCGAAAATAAATAACATTTAAGGGTAAATAGGCTAGCTAGATAACAAAACTTGGAAGCTATGTTTAAATCACTCGATTGGATATAAATCGAATAAAAATCAACAATTATCACGCGAAGTATAGACGTGAGTACTCATATAATTGAGCGATATTTTTTCAAATCCTTCCTTTGTGGATTTCAACTGATTTTCATTCCAAATTTGGACTTTAATCAATAAATATCACACGCCATCTTGACGCGAGTGATTCAAAAATATTCTGCACCAATTCGTAATGATCTTTTTGAATTTTTGATAATTTTTGGTTTCATATTTCATCTTTTAAGATCTTTTTGATTTTTTTAAAGATAGAAACGTATAAAGCTGTGACTCATAAATAATAGTACCTAGGAACAGACTGTGAAAAACCCATATCATTTAAATTGTATAGCAAAAAGTAGTACATGATTTAACCATAATAAAATTTAATTTAATGAACCACGAACCGATAGTAGTGAGTCGACCAAATCAATTATGTTTATTTTTTGTCCACAAGTCCGACCGCCAAAAGTGAGATCGCAAAACAGACATAAAGGGCGGAAACAATAATTACCGAAACATACAGTACAGTCAGTCACTTATACACAAAAAAACATATACGTCTTTATAACAACACAAGAAGGTTGAAAACTTAATCTGACGTAAACGCTTATCACAAAATCTGGCGATTGACCCTATCCACATCAAAGTTGTTCTCAAGAAAACAATTGAATATCATGACGGTGCATGCAAATTCTGGCTGGCATTGTTTATTTTTGTTTGCTTCCTTAACTTTGTAATATCTGCGATAAGACTAAATGCGCTCTGCTTGAGTGTGTATAAGAAAAATTCAACCTAGACATAGTAGAATCATCGTCCCAATCGAACCCCTGTAAATGACACGCCCATAAAAATCATTATACCCGTTTTGAGAAAGTATTACCTACAACAAAAGCTCTATTTTCGAATCACTGGCGTCATTATTGCGAGTGATTTTCGTTTAAAAGTCAATGAAATTCACGCTAAATGTAGACAAAATGGGTAACAAAATTGAGTTATTGTTTAATCACTTCTGTGCGGATTTCAACAAACTTTCATTCGAAAATCGAACATTAATCAATGAAAATAGAGGCTAGTGATTAAAACACATTTCATTAATTGTACAGGTAATACAAATTCATCATTTGTTAACTAAAAGGATGACACATGGGTTTTAAAATGTGATCACAATACATTTTAATATGCACATAAACACACATGATTGTTTATTCATAGAGCTTCTTAATCACAAGGAGATGTAATCACGTAATTAAACAAAATGCGTTTCCTGATCGGATTACTGATGATGATAATGTCAGGAACATAGACATGATCAAAAAACAATTTGCCCGATATAGCCTCATTGATAATTTTTAAGTTGTGAATTGGAGTTAATTATCGCTACGTGTGTGACATGATAAGTAAATATTTTAGATAATACTGGTATAAAAAACAGATAAAATATGTATACTAAGTACTCACGTCAATAACCTACGAGTACCGTCTGTTAAACGTAAAGTTGAAATATCCATTCTCGAAAGTTACTGAAAAATATACATAGTTGATTTGGGTTAATTTCTGATACTTTGCCTGTCGGACATCATCTTTGAGATTATTTATTGCTGTTGATAATCATAAGAAAGTTACGTTCGAAGCCGATATTTTTTTTTAGTAAATATCAGGGCCCTAATTCACGTTCGTAAAACGTTCGTAAAATTTTATTTTTTCAAAGATATTTTTTTTTTTTGGTTTCTCAGGTTCACGATAACCATGCAATCGACACTCTCCCGAATTAATGTATTATTGAGTGTTTTTAAAACTTAAACGGTGGAACTCATAATCGAATTGCGACACGGAAAAAGTTCAGTCGCGAGAATCTAGGCCCTGATACCTTAACCTTGTGAACCAAGAAGGATACAAGGGGTCTATATAGAGTACGTGTCATAATAGCAAAAATAGTTATTTAAACAAATGATAGTTACACGATTTTAGTAGTCATGTGGGTGAAACAACCGTTGGCAAAGATTGTTATGTGCTCATATCCTCAGATTATGGCATAGCATCATACACCTACATTCTTTTGAGCAATCTCTGTGCAATCTCGTAATGACTTTATTTACTTTGTGAAGTATTGTATTCAATAGACAATAAGTATTTCATAATTGTGTGTAGATAGATATTCTTGGAAACATTGCTCCTAGTATTCACACATATTATTTACGTTTTTATCCTTCATTTATACACAAACAAAAGATACAATAAGATTATGCGACTTTGATACTTTTATTCTATAAGGTAGTCATTTCATCTCCCAAAAGATCGTCTTAACCTGAAAGATACACAAAGTAACTACGATGCTACTGAAAGTTATGCTAAATAACAATTTTAAATACTCAAATTGAAGTTGAAGTTAGCCGGATATGGTCATTTTTAGAAACATCATTCATTTATTCTTTAATAAATGTACTATCAATTCAAAGTTTCAATTTCTAACCAGTAGCTTCAGTGATTAGTGCTAGCACGTTCGACCAAACAAACTTTAGCATTAGAATTGTATTATACCTAGAGTCATCTAGGTGTATACTGTTTTTAAATATATAGACATCTAATTATGTAGGAATAATGCGTGTAACATGTAAATATAAATAATTAAAATTCATCCGAACAACTACTTAAGTGCTTAGAATATCTAAATAGATACGCAGATAAAACGCACGCACATAGTTACAGCGTTATTTCAGAAGTGCATTGATCGTGAAATTAGTGAGAAGTATCGATGATTTTTTAAATGATGGAGCTCAAAATTACACTGGCAATTGTAATTAGTCAGAGAAACATGATAATTTGTAAAGCACACGCGTGCGGTTGTCAAGTGGGGGCTATTAAGCCATAAAACAAAACCAACATCGTCGTACCTGATTATATCAGTAGTGCTAAGCAGTGACGACTGGCCTTACAAAAAAAAGTATTTTTCATTCATAAATTTTTCGAAGTCCACCTAAAACTCATTTAACTCGTTGGATACTTGCAAAAATATCGGATTTAACGTGGCTAGCTACGACTGGCTATAGATCGATTCTAAGGACTGTTAACTATGAATTGACTTGAATTTCAAAAGAGATTACAATTGCTTGCATGGGTTTATCTTGTATTGAGATGAGATATCGTGTATTAGTGGAAACACGTCCTAGGCGCCTTTACTTCACAAGGCATTGTGGCAATTGTCGGCGATACAGCGAACGTTCCGCGCGGGCAATTAAAAAACAATTCATACACCGGAAGTGTTGAGCGCTACAAGTCATCAAACGCATTTTATTACCTACATAATACTGCCACAAGATAAATAATAAGCTAGTTTACAAAATTGCGGCAATCACTTATTTAAACGAAGTCGAAACATATGATAGCTACATACTATCAGATATTAAAATTACACCCATTCGTAACGAATTCATGAACTTTTATAAAGATTATTTTTAAGTGGAATATGATTTACTCTTAGTTAGACTTAAACCAAACTTTGAGTCAATAAGTCAAGTCAAATAAGTCAATAACAAAACGAGTTTTCACAGAAGAAACCTGTTCTCGCAAACGGAAACCTAGGCTCAGAGCTTGAAGAATATACAAGCAACATTAATATGTTATCAAGCAACATTGGATCACTCCAACGATTAACATACCTATGAGAAAAGTTACCCTACTGTTCCTTATCTTAAAGAAAACAATCTACCGTCACTTCATTGTTCAAAACGCAGCCTACCTTTACTTGCAGTGTTGATAAGATGAAAAGAGAGTGAAATCAGGCTGATGTAATGTTAGCGCACGGCCCGTATTGATAGAAACGGTGTAAGTTTCATCCAGGTTTTACGGTTAATATAATTCCTGTAGCAGATTCTGGATAAGACTGAGAAATAATAAGATGATGCTAAGAAAATGTAGAGTACCAGTATACACGAGCAGTACCTATAGATAGTGACTTTTAAAATATACATAGAGCTAAAGAAATAAACATCTTAAACGCCGGCGTAATAAATGGACATCCATATTAATTGTCGATAAGCTTTGAGTAACCTGTTATCAAATACGATAAGCCTTTTAAAAATGCCTCGTTCCTATGGTATATTTCAGTCATCTTAAATACAGTACCGGTGAGTTTAGAACTCGTATTTACCAACCTAACATTTACAACGTACTAAAACCAAGTTAAGTAAAAAATAGAGATCTCGTTATGAATCCGGTCGCAAAGTCGCCTTTGAATATGGCGCCTCCGCGATCGTTATCAGTGTTTGGTCGGCAAACGTTATTTTAGCCACCAAGGTCGAGCTCGTGTCATCTGTCCCTTGTAGCCAGTCTGACACAGCTCATTGTATTTTATGACGATGAAAGTAAAAGTAACAGACTAAAAATTTCTTGTTTATAAAGAAAAAACTTATTAAAAGCAACTGTGTCAGACAAGGAATCGAACCATGTGTCTTACGCTATCCGGGCGCTTGCCTATACCACTCGGCCATCGACACGTAGGCAAGCCTGTTGAACTTTGCAAGTCCATGGTAAGAGATTACTCTGTATGCACTGTCTAGATATAAGTATGTTGGAACTGCAATTATTTTTATTTTACAATCCTTTGATAGCATATTTCAATTAATGAATTAGGTATAGATAGGAAAACTATATGATGGTACCGAATTTACTAGACAACGCATAAATTGAATGAGTAAATCTAATTATGAACCATTGAAGTAAATGCCTACATGCAACAATCACAATACAGTAAACTTTCCTGTTGTACAAGTTTATCCGTCGCTGGCTAATGAAAATGACTCCATGTGAAATTACCAACATTGTCATAGGTGCTTAAATTGTTCACCTAACATAAAGCCATAAATATTTGATATAATTATTTACAACGATGATCTTACCTACAAATAGTGGCTCACCTTATTACGAAACCATAAATGAATTTTTTCCTTGTTTATTGCTTGTCAAGATCCAGCATTAGTAAAAAGGAATACTATTTTCTTTTGTTATTATAATAAGTCCTATTTATAAATATTAAATGTTCTTCTCTTCTATTGTTATAACCACAGACTGCATCTTAATTTGGTTCCAGACAAGGAAAGGTATACTAATTAATTAGATAAAGGAAGCGCAAATGGTATGAATAAGAAGGTTTCCTTCCGACTGCATCTTTATTAAATACAGCACGCGCGTCAATGAGCTATCACAATGTAATGAAGACGAATAGAGAATGTGTAATTGATTTTTAAAATAAGAACTTACCACCTTATGAAATGAATGTATTATAGTAACTCGAGGCGGTGAAAAAGTTACAGGATAATTCGCGTCTACTCGTATGTAGTAAGAACCCTATGAATGAAAAATGAAACAACTCTAAAATATACTTTCAACCGACTTCAAAACGGGGATCTATGTTCAATGTTGCTTTGGATGTGTAGCCGCCGTTTTTGGAATCTGTTATTTCGAGATATAAGATAGTTTTTCTTGGGCGCTATTTTCGAATCACTTGCATCAATATGGCGTGTGATTTTCGTTCGAAAATGAATTAGAGTGAACAAAAAAAACTCGTTTTCGAACGACAATCACTCGGAATATTGCCACGAGTGATTCAAAAATAGAGCTCATGATGAAATTTAAGAGCAAGGCTCTCGTTGGTGGAGTTTTTTTGCCAACACTCCAAATGAGGGCAGATAGTGTGGTGGTTTCCGTCTTGCATTCTACACCGCAGTTTAATCAGTCAGGTATCAAACGACTGCCGGGAGTCGCATAATAATGGAATTTCTATTGTGTCGAGTTAAGAACCAGTCAAAAGCCTTTCCTGATATACCTACTACTTATATCTTAAGCCTTCTGCAAATACTGACGTTTCCGCTATCCAACACCAGAGGAACGCTTATTTAATAGCAGCGTTTACTCGCCATGTCACAGGATCATCACAGTAGCCTACAGCTCAGCAATAAATAGTTAAAAAATATATCAAAATGTTTTTTATCTACATCATCATTGGCCGAGGCACAACAATTACTTTTTCCTACCAGACCGATTTATTAGTGTCCAAGACCTTTACAACATGGCTGCGACTCGGAGACGCGCCTTCAATCAAAATTAAAGCAACGTGTCATTGCTACCAGCATACTCGTATGTGCCAAAACCTCTCCCCGCCTTCCTTGTTTTGTGCAGCATAATGACGAGCCTTCATAACTGCCACCAGGAAGCCTTTAGCCTCATGACCCGCCTGAGACCAGTGAACGGATGTACTTTAGAAGTGCTCGCTTTGTCTCCTCTTTTTATAGAGGTCTAGAAATAGGACCTAAACAAGAACGCACTTAACTATAAACATGTAAGCATTAAGTTCTTTATTGTTATTTGTTAGATATATTTGGTACATCGTTATATAAACTGCCTCGGTGGCGCAGCGGTGAGAGGGTCGCATTTTAAAGTGACGGCTGCGCCGGAGGACCCGGGTTCGATTCCCGGATCGGGCCAAAAATATATACCTGGGCTTTCTGTTCAGAAATTCTCAGGGAAGCCCGGAGTTTGGAAGTTGGCGGTGTTTCACCCCCGTGCCTCGGAAAGCACGTTAAGCCGTTGGTCCTGCGCCTGATCTCTCTCCGGTCGTGTCAGATTCCTGTCCCATCGGGCTATGAGAGTGAACGGAATAGAGAGTGCACCTGTGTTTACTTGCGTGTGTGTGCTGTGCGCACACACTTGTGCACTATGATATGTCCCGCGCAGTCGGTTAGTCGTTGTGACTGGCCACCGTAGTCGAAATCGGCTAGGGGGACTATAGATATATAAATAATTGGGTAACCAGCTCGTTGGTTATAATTCGTGGTTTGGTTACTGATTTGCATGAAGTGTTTTATCTATTCTAGGTAACGACTAAGCTGGTTTTGACAAAAACATTTCGTGGTGCTATTTTGAATCTAAGAAATGTTTCCACAGCATATCCGTTCGCTGGCTGAGACTGGCAGTTATAATGCCGGCTGCGTACGCGCATCGCTCACGGGGGGGACAGTTAAGCGACGCAGGATGAATCCCCGTAGTTTTAATACTTAGGCTATTTAACATATGAAGTTTAGTTAAACATACGTAAATATTTTTTGCGAATTAGTAGGCTTAATGTTTCGTCAATATATCTTAGCTAAATATAAACAAACATGTGACGCATGAGAATTTATTAGAATTACTGACTATAGGGTGGTTCTGTGGATATAATATATTTTTAGGCAAGTACGATGATCAGACATAAAAAATATAGTTAGAAACTCAATCAAAAACTACTACTAGGTATGTAACTATGGAAAACTGTATTCTAACTAGAGATTTATTAAAATTGCAGGGCATAAAACTAACAACGAATGGGTGTACACGTAGACTTATTAAATTGTATTCCTTGTATTCTAATAAACAAATCCGTACGTCTATTAAACGAAGTCAATAAAATACCTTCTTAATAGAGGTAGCAAAACGTTTATCTTCCTATCAAAGTGCACCCATAGATCATAACAATGCAAATACGACGATAATAATGTGAGATATGTATAGTTACTATAATGAGCCTGTCCGACAATAGCTATAATTTAAAATATTCCATGAACATGATTGATTGGTTGTTTTAACACCATTAAGTATGGAAACGCGGATAAATCACATCGCGTTAGAGAATTTAACTAATCATCACGACTCGGAAAATTCTTGTGCCTCATACGATTGTAAGAAATTTAAAATATTCAGAGTCTGTCAATGTTAATGTGATGATGACTGATTTGTTCGATTCGCATCCTGTAATGTAATGGAATATTAAGTCGCTTTTGATTTTCTAAAAAAACACGATTTAGATCTTAGCAAATACTTTCAATGAAAATTAGTTTGAACACATAACATAAGCAAAGAATAGATATGTCACCGTAAAATTGAAAATACCTCTCGCATGCCAATGCCATTACACAATTTCATGGTTTTACTTCGATAGATTATAAAATTTACGAAAATGTATGCTTTAAATTGTTAACAGTATGATAAGGTTCGCAATCTATAGACAGTTTAAATGATATGAGCAATAAATGATTTGATTTGATATCGCGAGAGCGATTATAATCTTACGGTATTTACAATTTTACGGTGACAGATATAAGGCTCGGTTGTCAAGTCTACCTAACAAGAATCGTAGAAACATCTAGTTTTCTACAAACACGTGGTTTTAAATAAGTCACTTGGTTTGCCTGGCATGTCGTTTAAATAAGCAATCAAAATGCAACACTGCGTCTATAGAACGCGATGAGGTGTACCTAGACATTTAATTCAATATCAACTAGGTTTGTCAGGCCCGTAGCAAAACAAACAAAAGGTAATAAGGTGCAGAATTTGTTGTTAATTAACATTTTATTTTACTTATTTATTGCCTATCGATTACAATTAATAATGACTTGGATCCAAAGACTAATTAAATTTTTGTTGTGATATAGAGCTTGCGTGATCGCAAGTTTTGCTTTGAAATATAAAGCACTCAACGAAGTAATTCATGTGATCTAAAAACTCTGTATTTGGCAATTTTTCGGAGGTGAATGTAATATTTCTGGACAGAAAATATTCTTTTGGCCCAGCACACAATCTGTCGAGGCTTGGGTTGACTACCCCGTGTGATTATGAGCAGGACAGTTTAGGAGCTCTATATTTGAATCACTCCGTCAATATCACCAGTCATTTTCGTACGAAAATCCATTAAAAATCAACGAAAATCACGTGCAATATTGACACGAGCGAGTCCTTACAAAAAAGGGGTTATCTTTTTTTTGAACAGGGACCCAGTTCTACGGTTTTTAGTTGAAAATAAAGAGAACGGTTACGGAACCATCAGAAATAAGCAAATTATTATTTATGCAAGTGATACTAACAAATAACATCTCAAAGGAATGTCGCAGATCACCGAGATTCATCGCAGTCAGTAATCATGCCGTATAATAATGCTTATTATTTTCAATTGTTACAGAACTAATCTGTGCAGTGCAACAGCGCACTGTTAATCTGAACTTTAATACCACCACCTACGGAAACCATTATATCTGATGATAAAGACGTTATAATTCAGCATTGACGTCATAGTATGGAAAAATATACAAAACATTATATTTTTTAATGCTGCAACAGAAGGAATTATAAAGGAAACTTTATGCGCTCAGTCGAGAATCTATGTTCTGAGTAATATGATAAATCTGAGTAGGACTTCTTAGAAATATGTTGTAATAAAAAGTGCGCTAGCCTTCTACGAAACCTTGGAAATATGCTGTCCCCTCTTTGACACTCACGCCTGAGTGTTCTTACGAAGCACCCAAAATTTAGGTTAAAATATATATCAAAGATATCACAGTGATATCTTCATAAATACGTGACAAGACCATAAATATGGATATGAAGAATGTGAAAAAAGGATTTTACTAATGAGTAAATAATATTCGTCACCTACGGCGTACATAGTTACTAGTATCTTCGTAATCATTAAAGTTTCCTTATAAAAGTTCATAATTTTAAACATGTTTCTTGTAATAAAAAATGAAATGGATTTAGGTTGTAATATTGAACTACAACAGTTACGAATGAATCTTATTTATTTATATATTTTGTGTTAAACTTTTGTTTTAGAAAAAAAACACACACTATAACACAAATTACCTCATTTTGTCTTTCTAGGCCAAGAGTTAAGTAACAACAATGCCATCCTAGACCTAAAAATATTGCATTTTGACGAGTAGCCTATATGGTAATTAATAAGATGTCAAACAGCACAGAACATAACTGCGTTCTAAGCATAAACTATTCCACTGCGTAAGCAAGCTGGCTAATAGGTGTTGTTTCACAGAAGAGCTTTTGTGACGCGATCAGGTGGCCTCACTACTGGGAAACCGTCGTGACTGCCAGTCCAGTCAATGACTGCCCTAACAAGAACTTTGGAACTAGATTTTACCATATCTGGCGGGTTAGGACATAATTGCTGATGCTGAATCATAATGTTGATTGGAACGCCGACCTAAAAACGCTATGTGCACCGAAGCCACAATAAATAAAGATTCTTAAAACAAATATAATGAACCCAAACTAAAATAATTAATGACTTTAACAGCATTTGACTCACTAATGACCAAGTTCGACCAATTATTTACTAACAAAAGCCTTAATTTACCCTTAACTATACTTAAACCTGAATTAGAAGACAAAAAACGTCGACGCAATTGTATTTCCCCAAATACCGAGATGGACTTTAAAATACAGCTAAAATCATTCAGCCGATGCGCCACTGTTCTAGAGTTTTCGAGCGACCTCAAAATTTAGATCGTTGACTCTTGACGCCAGCAAAAAAATCTATGGAACATTTTTTGTTCAACTTTGATCACGTCGCCCCGCTATCACACTGCAATCTAATTTAAGAACTCCTATTTCGGGGCATTATTTAACAGATGTAGACAAGAAGCTATTATGGAACTGTTTTCACGAAAGTTCCCGACCTGACTGAAGTGATGAACAGAACGGTGCTCCAATTACAAAAATAGATATACAGTACCGTCGACACCGCCGCTGTGTGCCGGCTTTCACACGGTTTTAACCTTAAAAAATAGTTAATAAGCTTAGTGCACGTAAAGTTAGTTCGCGAAATGTCCCAAGACGACGGCGGCTTCTTCAAAAAGTTCCATGACACGATAAACCAGAGTATAGACGACGTGACGAAGAACAATTTCGCCAATTTAGAATGCAACGCGAAACGTGTCTCGTATTTGTGCAGTCTGCCTGTTATAAAAAGTTACGATGTGAGAAGCGATGTGGAGAAATGTCAGACCGGCGGGGAGTTCCCTGTGAAAAAGGATTTGGGTAAAGCGCTGGAACTTAAAGATGAAGCGGGTAAAGCAGTGCTTAAAGGTGACTGGGCCAGAGCGCTCCATTTGTACAGCCAGAGCATGCTGTACGTGCCAGCTAAAGAAAGTAAGTGGCAGCAGGTTTAACGTCCTATAAGTGGTGTGAGCACTTGAAAACCTAATCGCCTGTCGTGAGAGTAACAACTTGGATTTAACCACTGTAATAAAACGCCAAGATTGGAGCGAAACTAACTACCGTGTTATTACTTGTCTTTCTCTATTACAATGATTCTGTAACAATAGGCCTATTCTTGTATGAACGAGTATATTTTCAGAGTAGAACCTAACCAGTATTTTTGTGCCCTTAAATTAAATATTATCAATAGTCGTTTACCGTAATTTTCAATTGCATTTTAAATGCAATTTTCAGCTGACGAGCTGTCGATCCTGTACGCAAACCGATCAGCCGCTCTGAACCATCTGGAACAGTATGAGGAGACCCTCGCTGACATCAAGCGGTGCCTGTCTCTCGGATATCCGAGGCATCTGAGGTACAAGGTCTACGAGAGGAAAGCTCGGACACTGTTAGTTCTAAAGAGAAACAAGGAGGCGGTTGCAGCTTTTCAGTAAGTTCCATTATCTATACCAATAAAATGCTTTGTCCTGAACGACTGACTTATTGATTGACTGACTGACTGACTGACTGACTGATGGATCAACGTACAGCCTAAACCGCTAATTGTAGAGACCTGAAACTGGGAGGGTGTGTTCTTTGTATGACGAAGGGATCCGATAAGAAAGGATTTTCAGAAATTCCACCCCTAAGGGGATCAAAAAGGGGTGCAAAGTTTGTATGGGACAACCAGATCCCGTGGTCCAATCTACTTCAAATTTTGCATACACATTCTTTAACAAAATTGACAGAAGACTTATTTTGTATTTTATTGAAATTCATCTCATAAGGGGGTTAAAAAGGGGTGCAAAGTTATAATGGGGGTGATTTGCTATGAATTTGATGTAAATACTCTTTAGTGCTTACGATCAAAATATTTTATATTTCATTTTTGACAGTCATTTGACATATCTGAGACAGAAAATTTGACACATGTTTGTTATTGATGTTGCGAGAAAATGCTCGAGAAGAGATTTTATTCCTTAGAAATAGTAAATAATATGTTTTTGTGTTTAAACAGCGTAGGTATCAATCGGTCTGTGTCCAGTGTAGATTGCAGATCGTATGTTCATATTGTCGGTGGACATTCTACGCTTCTCCTGTAGTCGAAAGGTGTCCAATCTGGAACTTTTCTACAAACTTTTCGTGGGGGACCTATGTTTAGCAGTGGACGGCTTTTGGATGTTGATGATGATGGTGGCGTAGATCTTTACATAGAATTGTCACTTTCAATTTACGATATGAATTCAAGAAAGTAGAGTAGGTATTCGCTATAACCAATAACCATAAACAAAGCTCAAATTCAAACTCTTAAGGTAGCGGGAGAAGACTTGAGGGAATTTGCTTCATTCACAGCCTGTATAGAGTAGCCTGGTCATTTAAGTACCCGAAATAAATATACGATTGATGATAGGGCGTACGAAGTATTTCCATTTCGTTGTAAAATAAAAACATAGTATCCCTGTGTAAGTTTGACCATTATTGGCTACGTGTTGTGTGTACATAAAATATAACATTTATCTGTACGCATTTCTTTGTCAAAATTTTAAACTGGATGTTTTTGTTTGTTTGTTTGAACGCGCTACTCACAGGAACTATTGGTAAGGTTTATAAAATATGATAGATAGCTTATTTATCAGGGAAGGCTATAGTTTAATGTGTATAGGCTTATTAATTTTCGTTACGATCTATGGGAACGGAGTTAAAAAACTAATACGCGCGTATGAAGTCGCGGGCGGGCCGCTAGTTTACATTAAAAGAGTTAATATTTTACATTGGATTATATATTTGTAAATAATTTTGTGTTTTATGTTTAAGTTTTAATACATATTTGTGAGCGTGATCATTTACAATAAATGCTTTCAGAGATACAATTAGCGCTCTCGATGAGGCGACAAAACTAGACAAAGAGAAACGGCAAAAGATGCGTACAGACGCCAAACTGATGCTGGAGATCCTAAATAAGGGTTTAGTGCTAGCTGGCAACCCTAAAGACCCAGAACCTTTGAAGAATACTCCGCCAAAACCAAAGTTGCCAGGCAAAAATAACCCTCAATATCCTGCAGCTTCAGAAGCCATTCAGATAGACCAGGATGAAGTCAGAGGCAGATTCGCTACGGCAACTAGAGATATAGCAGCAGGAGAAATATTGCTGGTCGAAAAGCCTCACAGTGGCGTCTTGTTAGGAGAGTATGCGAAGACACATTGCCAGAATTGCTTCATAAAGTAAGTTGTTTTTATTTATATAAGTGTATACCTAACCTAATGCAATATTTCGCCATCAATTTTTATTTTTTCAGATGCCCGATTCCACTTCCATGTCCAAAATGTCCGAACGTTACATTCTGTAGCGAAAAATGCTTAGACATCGCACAAAAAACTTATCACGCATATGAATGCCACATTCTTCCACTTCTTTGGAAATCTGGTTGCTCTGTGACATGCCACATTGCTCTGAGAATGATCACACAAAACAAGAATGATTATTTCAAGAATATTTACAAGGAATTGGAGACTAAACCTTCTGGACCTTACAAAACAGATGATTATAGGAACATTTACCATCTGGTAGCGCATGAAGACAAAAGGACGAAACAGGACTTCTTACATAGATCGCAGATGACAGCTTTCTTAGTAAAACTATTAGAGATCAGTGGGTACTTCGGCGGAAAACCAAGGGACACTCCAGTAGATCATGAAGAGTTAAAGTCTATGGCTGTAGATGAAAAACACAAGGATGACGTTGCTTTGATTGGTGGGCTTATACTGAGAAACCTACAGGTTCTTCAGTTCAATGCCCACGAAGTGTTTGAAATACGGTGTCCGAAGCCAAGGGTTGGGCAGTGCGTGATCAAACACAGCGGAAAATCTGTTTTCTTGGCTGGAGCTGTATTTCCTACTCTTGCGCTTTTCAATCACAGTTGTGACCCTAGTGTCGTCAGGTAAGAGATTTTGAACCAACTATTTGATCTGGACTACTGGAGAAGTAACTATAGGTAAACCGCTTCATTAAGACTTTGCCTGCGGGGGGCACAGGGGCGCGGGGGTAGGTAAGAGCGCAGTGCGTGAGGGGCGCGGGCGGGTGTATTAGTGCCGCCCGCACCCCTTACGCAACCGGCTTTTGCCTCTCCGCGCGCCCCTGTGCCCACTGCCCAGCCGGCGTGGTCTCAATTTCGCGGTCTACCTATAATACATACTGATTGATTATAGCCCTAACACATTCTAGATATTTCTGCGGCCCTCAAATCGTGGTCCGAGCGGTTAAGAACATCAAAAAGGGCGAGGAAGTATCTGAGAACTATGGGCCCATCTTTACAACGGTGCCTAAAGAAAAAAGGCAGGCTGACCTGAAAGAGCAGTACTGGTTTGATTGCAACTGCGCTCCGTGCAAGGATAATTGGCCCTTGTATACTGAAATGAATGAAGACTACATGCGGTTCAAGTAAGTCTATCTTTGTAGGCTTTTCGTGAGACTTTAATTTAAGAACCCACAGTAATCTGTATCATTTCCATGCATATATTTGTTAGATAAACATGTAAATGCTTCAGTAGTTCACGCGTTGACATCGCAAATCGAGACAATTCTATGCGAATAACTTGGTAATAGCAACACTAATCTTACTGCGCAAATTATTTGCGTTTTCGTTTTGTGAACGTTACTATGTTTTTTATTAAAAGATGAAATAAGTAAGTAACCAAAAAATGCGCACGGGTGGGACTCGAACCAGCATCTTTCTAGCTATAACCGGGCCAAATGCTCTTCCAATCGAACTAACGTGCTATGTATTTTTATATCGCACGTATTGAATCTATAATCTGTAGCTTCTTCGATAGCTTATGGTCGGCGATACGTCTTTTTTTTTAGATGCGACTCGGACCACCCATGCTCCAACGTGGTAGCGGTCCCTCATGACTGCAAGGAGTTCATGGTGCAGTGTGGCCTCTGCCAGCAGTACACCAACATCTTGAAGGGGCTGAAGTCTTTGCAGGTTTGTACTTAGAGCGTGATAATGTAGCTGTTGTCAAGCCTAGTGGCATCGTCTTGCATGATCATTACTTTGTTTCAATTAGCATTTGTTTATTTTGTCCCTATACAGGGTGAATTTGCAAGGCGGTGTCAAAATTTAGGTGTATGAGAATATCAATCCCTGCAACTTTTACTATCGGGCCATCGTTACATTTTTTTTCTGCCTCTTCATACACTATCGTCAATGTAACTGGCTGATTTTGTATCGGGCACCTGAAATTTTGATCTTGACCCCATAGTGAATGTTGTTTTTAATAGTGGTCCCCCTTGAAATGTCACTCTGTTTAGACCTTAATTTCATGTTGAGCCAGCTTCCATCAAACGAACACAACCAACTCCTAACCATCTCTTACAGATATAATAAAAACGATTGATTGACGATGTGCTAAACCACTTGTCACCAGTAACAAAAATTAAGTATTCCTTCAAGAATTTCTTAATTGTTATATTAAGATGAATGTGATAATATGCATCAGTGATAAGATAACGACAGTGTTTTACAGACGTTGTTTCGATGATAACGTCATGTGCTAAAATAATATAGACCGGGCAATAATTGACAAAGTACACGGCTATTATGAAAATATACCCCTACTTGTACATAAGAGCGATCTAGAATTGTTTAGACAAACACCAAGAAACTATTTCATTATTTAGCACTTGAGCGACGCATCCGTATACGAAAATGAAATTAAGATACACTTGCAAATTTATTTAGTTACTTATTATAGGTAGAAGTATGTGAAATACCACTTATTGATGGAGCCATATTAGGGTGGAACTATAAATTATTAGAGTAAACTGGAGGATATCAGATCTAGATTTTATCGTTTAAAAGTGCGTAACCAATATTAAAATCGATTTAACTATGACCTCCTTTTTATAAAGTCGGTTAATAAAGGATGAACATTAGTAAATAGAATTAAAAACCGGTTAAGTGCGTGTCGGACCCGCGCACTGAGGGTTCCGTGCCACCCTTAACTGAATTCAGGGTCCACTTACTTTCACTTAACGAAAACATCACAATATATTGCGACAGCAAAAATAACTTTGTTTTTCATAGTGTTTGTATGAAAGACAAAGTTATATTTGCGGTTGATAAAAATGTGCAATATCTCAAAAACTACTGGTTCGATCTCCTTCAAACCAATTTTCGTTGCAAGTTTTTGTTGAGATCTACATCATATATTTTTTTCAAAATTTTCACTTTCTTAGTTCAAAAGTTAGATGGGGGGGGGACGCCCATTTTACCACTTTGGAAGCGTCTATATCTCAAACCTTACACTTTTAGAAAAAATGGTTTTAGAAACCTCAACATTATTTTAAAAGACCTATCCATAGACACCCCACACGCATAGGTTTGAGTAAAAAAAAATTTTTAGGTTTTAGTTTCATGTATGGGAGCCCCCCCTTAAATATTATTTTTTCTTACTTTTTGTATCTGAATCGGAAAGCGGTAAACAAAATACACCTACCTACCAAGTTTCAGCTATGTGATGCTTATAGTTTCAGAATAAAGTGGCTGTGACATACGGACGGACAGACAGACAGACAGACAGACAGACAGACATACAGACAGACAGACAGACAGACAGACTTGACGAAACTATAAGGGTTCCGTTTTTTGCCATTCGGCTACGGAACCCTAAAAAACGTTTAATCAAGCTATTCGAAAAACTATAGGTAGGTAGGTTCTTAAAACCAACTAATTTTAGTACCAAAACCCAAACCCAATAGATCCACTATAGACAAACATTGTAAATTTTTCGAAATAAATGTGTTAAAAATAGCATAAACACGAATACAGTATAAACGCATTTTATTGCTTAATATCAGCCTTTTACATAATTAATTAAAATCTATTAGATAACATTATGTTACAGTGTTTCGCCCTTACGATTTACAATACTTTGTATTGATGGTGCATCCAGCTAATCCAATGGAGGATCAAACTCAGAAATATAAATAACTAAGTAGGTAACTTAAAAACTGACTAAAGAAAATTCAAAATACTAAAGGCATAGGCCATTTCATTACTTTATAATAGCTAGAGATACGGTCAAGGTCTCTCGCGCCCAACCATTTTTCAACGAAAATCGCGTGCGCACACGACACAAAAAGCAAAACGGGCATCATTTCAAACAAAAGACGCGAGATGCAAGAGATTTTGGCTCTCATGCGTATGGGGGGCGCTATTAGCCAAGAAAAATAGAACAAAATGAATTGAGTTGACTAAATGGTTTGCTTATCTACTTTAGTGGCTCAGACACGTTTAGTTACTAAATTACTCTCCACTCGACTAAATTACTAGCTTAGTGCGAACTAGGCTTTAAGGTTAGGCGCGAGAGTCCTTTTTTCTTTTGAACCTTATGTATTACATTCCCAAAGGCACTTTAAACCGCGACTAATTAACTAATACATGTAAACCCCGTACACTATGGTGTAACAAAAGATAGTGTCGTTCTTATACAAGTCGTCCGTGTAGTCGTCAGTCTCAGGATCCCAGATACACCGCTGCCCGCACTTTATGCCGGCGCCTTTCATTTCTAGCACCGTGCATTGCACTATTATTTTGTACCTGAAACAAGCATACCGACTAGATTGTCAAGTCCTGTCAGGATGTCTCCCTTATTACGAAAAAGTTAGCACCAGATTTTTAAACCAAGACTAAAATTACCCGACCAATTAGAAAAGTACACCTCCATTTTCAAATTTTGTCATCAAGACGTTGTTTATTGGTCGGTTTTTATCTGAGTGCGGTTCTAAGCCTGGTATCTGGTATGTACTAAGTTTTTGGAATAAGGGGACGAGTGTTTGTGTAGTAGAGATTTTGCAGGAATGTAGAATAATTAATACTTATTAAAAGTAAACGTAATTATTTGATATACTTACTTGCAGACTTGACAACCTCAGTGTCAGTAAGGGTAAAAAATATTAAACTTCTGAATAAGCGTGCTAATGATGATCATGATCATCAAAAACGGTAACTAACTCAAGTCAGAAGCAATTAATCGCAAACGCCTCACGCGTTAATATTAGCAACATGCGCGAGCTGCAACACTCTAGCTAGACATTTACGTATGCGCGACCTAAAAGGGGTCGTACAATTCGGTTATTGAACGTATCTTCTGATTCTTCCTCTTGCACTGGGGTGTCAGTACTTTATAAATCAGTAAAGGGTAGACAGAGAGAAAAATACGATAACCTGGCAACCAAGCTTCTTTAGCTGTTTATTTAGGGCGAATGCGAACTACTTGAAATATTAAAAAAACTAAAAATAGATATTTATACAGTAACAGTTATGCAGTTTAGACCAACAAAAAGATAGATAGAGCACAAAAAGGTTCCACACGCAAAACATGGTAAAAATATTTTTAGGAAAGCTATACAACCTGGACGATTATAATACTTAATATAAAAATAAACTCACCTTTTCATATATATTGCACTTTTAAAAGCAACTGTGACACATGAGGAATCGAACCCCTTGTCTTACGCTATCCGGGCGCATGCCTATACCACTCGGCCACCGTCACACTGGCAAGCCTGTTGAATTTTGCAGGTACTTTTTTTAACGAGTAGGTCGCGTGCTGCCGCGTGACCTCATCCATGTTGCGAGATTGCTCTCACAATTTGTATAATGACAAAACACTATATAAACAAAAAATAATTATCACCTTTTCATATCAAGATCTTGCACTCGCTGCCGGACACCGTTGGCGATGGCCTTAGCCCAGCGAGGAGCCTGGTCGGCTCTGTACTGCCGGCCCATCAGCTGCTCTTGCATCGTCGATAGAATGATATCGCGGACATTCTGGGCTTGAAATCTGCAACAATTTTTTTGTTCTATCAAAAATGAAATAAGAAACTCAACTCTTAAAAGATGAAATAAGAAACCAAAAATTGTGCTCGGGGGATGTCTCGAACCAGCATCTTTCTGGTCAACCGGGCCAACTGCTCTTCCATTTATTACTTTTAATGACACTGTCTGTAAGTGTTAAAAACATTCTTACTAAACCATCAAAAATAAGAGTTCTGAAAACCAGATTCCGAGTTTTGCCCTTATTTTTTCACCATGTTAAGCTGTCTTATCTAATGTTATACCAGTTTCCCAGAAACAGTTAAGCTCATGCAACATGCAATAAAAATGGTGAATCTCCTAGGATTTTAGGAATATTTTTTATTCATTTTGATGATGAGCTGAGTCTTCTTTCTCGTCTCTTTCTTAGTTACGTATAGGATTTGGGGATAAAATTAAGACTTTCGACTTTTCCTTTTTGTTTCTTTCTAGTCTTATAGACAGTTACAACTTATAGACATACAAGTGCTTTAAATTAAAAATTTAAACGAAAATACTATCCATAATATCACATATGATCATTCTTACTTTTCACCAAGCCCTGGTCGCACTTCATATTTTGGGGGTGCAAGAGGTTTTTCTGTCTCAACTGGTGTTACAGGGGTATCGCTCACATCTACTTCATTTATTGCTGCCGCCTCCTCATCAACCACTAAAACAGAAAACAAATTCTTGTTATATTCTAAAACACCTAAATAAAATGAAAAGAGAAAAGTTTTAAGCATACCATCTTCTTCATCTGCCATGCTTTATAAGTATGATACCTGTAAGGAAGCAATATGTATAAATATGTAAATCAGTTTAATAGAATTGTATGAATATATTAAATTTCACAGGACACGGAAATGATGTATCGCCTTGGCCGTGCGGCAATGGAAGAAGGCAAATACGGAGAGGCTATGAAGAAATTCATAGAAGTACTAAAACTGTATGATTCTACACTAACACCACCATATCGCTCATACTACGACTGTGTACAAGACCTAAGAAGCTGCATGCTTGCAGCTGGAAACTACAGCATTGTGTAGATACAATAGTTTTGTTTTTTATTATGTTAACTCTAAGGATACACTCTGACCTAAATATGTAAACTTACATGTAATAATAAATGTTTGATTGCGTTATTTCTGCTATTTACTTCAATAAAATGGAGCTAAACCTGTGGTGAAGGTTGACTATGGTGAGGTCTATGTACTGGACAGTACCACCAAGTATATACGACCTCAAAGTAGTATAAAAGATATCAATTCTTTCTTCATTCTGATGAATGTGAGGGGAAATAAAACTAGACGAAATTATAAATAGAAACATAAAAGCAAAATCTAGAAATAGCTACACATAACCTCAGAAGTTGTTACTAAGCAACTATCACTCGAAGACACAAATATATGATAAACATTACTCCATACATACAACTGAAGGTAAAATTGATTTATTCTTGCTGATTTTCATATATATTTTACACAAAATCACTTTGTTTTTGCATTGAAACGGATTTTAATTACAAATCGTTACCATAGCAACGATTGACATTTTACTTTTTCGTTTTATGTTTCGTTGACTCGTTCTAGCTTTGCATTGAACCCAAGGTATTCAAAACTTTTCAATTGAATGATACAATCGAACATCTTTTCGGCTCAAAAATCGCGTAGGTAAACCTTTACTTTCGGCTACAGTTTCAGAATCGAGGCCTCTTTTTTATCTGTGGTAGTATAAATTGACGTTAGACATTGACAGCAAATGTCATCTGTATTTGTTTGGTTGAAAATTGGAATAATTTTTGGTTACGAAAAATACGAAAACGAAGTTAATTTATCTATCTTTTGCAACAATAATAATTTCTTAGATATGGCGACATATGACAACAAAATCTGGCTCCTTAAAAACATCAGAGATGCTTTCATTGCAACAGACGACACTGGTTTGTGCGAGATAGTGATGGCTGGTGAGGATTTCTCCAAAATATTTCAAAACAAGGCTCTTGAAGACAAGAAAAGGATAAGAGAAGGTCGACTAAACCAACCAGGACCCAGCAAAGGTAAAACAATACCAATTCTCTGTCAGAAAACCATACAATTACAGTAAACATAAGTTGTCAATATCTCAACTTTGATATGTTTTTTTCACAGGCAAAGAAGGCATGGGAGATATATCTGAAGATGATGATGAAAAAGAAATCGTGACCCAATTCGACCCATATCCAGATATGGAAGACAGCGAGGATGATGATTTGATGTGTGGCAGCTATATGAGATATGAAGAATTTGGTGGACACAGGTACTTATAATAAACATGTTTGTATATGTATTGCTACAAAATTTGAAATTTACACAACAATCTTGTAATTGCAGACAACGCTCCAACACTGCTCAGTGGCTAGATAAAAAGGAACAAGCTTTAAAAAAGGCAGCTAAAATTAAAGTTATAAAATGGGATGACACATCAACACAACTCACATCAGAACAGATTGCAGAAATATTCTCAAGAATAGAAGTCAAAAAACCTGAAAAGATGAAATCATTGCTTGCTGAGCAGATGGAGAAATGCCCTGATCTACCTCACAGACAGTATCTAGAGTATGCTAAGTTTGATGGGACAGCACAACTAGGCCTGCCCACTAAGTGCTTTAAAATCTTCATGACAATGCTATCTGAAAAACATCAAAACTATCCTTTGGTAGTCTGTGTTATAGCTCATGCCAAGATCAAGGATCTAATTGGTTTCACTTGCTACAAATACAGGTAAATCCATGCTTATAACTTTCTCCAACAGCTAAACATAAAATTAACTAGTATAATAAGTAAAATGAAACTAACCTTGAAATAAAGGGAAATTAATACAATTTAATATTTTATCCTTGACAGTGAATGTGAAATGTATGTTATGCCAATAAAATTTAAAGGAAGTAAAAATGGTAATATTCATGAACCCAAATAGAAAATGAATTTTTTTTTGGACACTTATTGTAATACATTATAGATTAGAAATTTAGAATACATTTATAGATTTCTTAAAAGACCATGTCAAATCAATGTGTTACTTAAACTATGTCTATTCATCAATCTTTTTACTTTTCCTCAGCATTGAACACCCAGATATCACCCTTGGATCTGTGCATGACTATGGGCTATGTATTGCTGAAGATGATGGTGAAGTGGACTGGGCATTTCCTTGTCTAGATGCCAATGAGCCTTGCTCAAAATTTGGCTTTACTTGCCTCGGCCTTGTCGACTTGAAGAGCAAACACTACTTTACTCATGCACCTATATCAATACCTGAAGATGGCATGCTCGAAGTGTTTCCTAAAGCTGCAGAGTCAAGTCATAGTCAACACAACCCGTCGAGGCATAACACAGGGGGCAGTGCCACTTCCGAAGCAGTTAGGAAAGCAATAAATGCTGTCAATGAAGGTATGAAACATTATGCACTTTTTATTTAAAAGTCTCAATTAAACAGCAAACTCTATATTAAAAGATTCTAAACCCCATTGACTATTTAGGGTAAAAGACTTTTACCCAGTCAGGGATTCACAGTAATGTAGAAAAAATAAAACAAACTTTGTAATGTAGATGTAATGTGCTTTGAAAAAAATAAATAAAATCAAGGCTTTATGATTATTAATTATTATTATTGGCTATTTAGTAACTTGCATAAAATGGGCTCTAGTTTTTCCAAAGAGACCTTTGACCCTGGAATAATTACTGTAGAAAATGTCCATTATAACTAATAATAATTTTAGGACTCTTTTAAATCATTGTAATATCTTTAAAAATTTTCAGAGAGGAGAGGGCAAGAATCAGAGCTAGACAAAATACATTCAC
The DNA here is from genome assembly GCA_963584085.1 of Pyrausta aurata. Lineage (NCBI taxonomy): Eukaryota > Metazoa > Arthropoda > Insecta > Lepidoptera > Crambidae > Pyrausta > Pyrausta aurata. Next base: position 12,217,792 of record OY757254.1, read on the forward strand.
ATCTAATAGCAACAGATGCACCGCAGTACAAAACATACAGGGTGCATTTATTACGTAAAGTGAGGACTAACACGTTGGTGCAGTTGGGTGTGTCACTAGAAAGGATAGAAGTGGAACCGCTTATGCCACATAAGCATGCGTTTTGGGTAAGATAAGTAAACCCTATATATTATAAATCATTGCTTCACCAGTATTGGTATAAGGAGAGAAAGAGAGATGTCTTGGTGCATATGTTATTGATACCATTTTACGTACATAAAACAAACAGCTTTTATAAGTTCAACTTTGTCTTAGATGTAAGTAGTCCTTGCTTCTAAGTATCTGAGGGCGGTAGCACAAAATATGTATAGTAGGAAGTAGGTAGGAGAACGAATAAGCCCAGAAAACATTTACTGCTTGAATTAGCAATTGCCAGTAATTTACATGCGCGTAACTGTATTGACGCCAAAGATATATTAACCTTAAGTTAGAACTGCTCTTATTTTTTTGAGAGTGATGCTTTTGCAGAAGGCAAGAATATCCAACTGTAGGTCTTGTGATTTAGAAACCTTCACAGATTGTCTACCAGTACCACTGAAGATATTAGTACTGCATATCTTTAGAACCAACCAAATACTCAGAATGAGTGTTTTTTTTACCATGTGTATATCACAATTATTATTCGTGTTTATTTTTATTCCAGTCAAAATCAAAGTATTTCCGTCTGAACATCGACTCAGTGGCGTGGTGTCAGATACTAGAGGCGAAAGCGACCAAAACCACGTTCCGAATAGTCTACTCGCCAACACAGAATTCTGGGTACTTAGATCGAAGTACTTCAGGTAACTAAACTAAATATTATTCAACCTAAATTAAAATGTGGCAACTGCTTTTAACATAACGCTGTATAACACTAAAACTAACTGCAACTAAACTTATATTCTATGACAATTATGTTTTAACTGTGTGTATTATTTTAAGCAAGCTGTGTTTATCTGTAAATCTATAGAGCAATTTACTTGTATTTCTGAAGATGATTGGAATTTAAGAAAGCATTATTGTATCTTTAGTGTAGAGACATAATAAATAAAAATAAAAACCAAACAATGTGGTGGTGTGAGCGTACACAAGCAGAGCGATCTGGAGCCCTATTTTCGAATCACTCGCTTCAAGATGGCGCGTGATTTTCGTTCGAAGATGAATTAAAAGTCATAGAAAAAAAACTCGTGGTCGAACGAAAACCACTCGTAATAATGACGCGAGTGATTCAAAATAGGGCTCCTGATCGATCAATTCCTAAATGCGGCACCACGACACTCTTTTTCTTCGTCATCCTCATTCCATTTTTTTTTACTTTTTCAGGCAACACAAGTTTCTTCCATCCAAATACAGCTTACAAAATCTACGATTTCGAATGCGAACACGATGTTGCTCGAGAAATCGTCGACAAAGTGAACACAATCCTCGACCTAAGAAACAGCCCGTGCCGCCGGGAATACAAGACTTCCAAAGACAAGAAACTGCAAACGAGAAGAAGCTTTCAAACAAGGCATTTAAGTTGAGTTTCGAAAAAGACTGCGTATTTAGTGTAATATATCACCCCAATGATAGTTCCTGTTCAGATGCATTCTATTTGAAATGCATTGGGAGAAAATATAAGATGGGTAGGTCCACTTATAGTAAAAAAAACTCAAGCTTTTTGATAAATTGGTCAATTTTTATAAGTGACTTCTTTATATAGTTTTCGTAGCTACAGTAAGAAATGTACATATAAACTAAGAATGTGGGCCTACTTGATCAATTCTTATCCCAGTGTCGTCCACCAAACTAAAACGACTATTATGACTTTTTGTTTTACAACAGTTAGTAAGAGGAGTAACCGCAATTAAACGTAATAATGATGCGAAATTAGATTTAGTCTCTACTTTTTGAGTTTCATTTACCACAAAACTAGGCGTATTTTTTTTGCTTTAACTGGAAATAACACATTCTTTCTAATCGGCTGAAACGGTCTAATGTTAGTTGGTTGCTCCTTTAACTATCTTCGAGTGAATACAATATATGTTCCTTGGTGAATACACTCCCATCAAGCTGCCTATTCACTATGAAATATATTAATCTCTTTCGAGAAAGGTATATGGCGTCTACTCCCGATGTCCGTAGCTCGTAGTTACGGCCGTATTTACGGGCATTTCGTACTCCCTAACAAGTTACGATCGTAAATACTATCGTAGAACGAATGAGAACAATAAGTGACAGTTTGCCTTACTCTTTAAGCGATTTGTTCCGTTCGTAATAATCAATTTGACACGTGTTTCGACGGAGAGATATGTCATTTTATCCGTAAACAAAATTGGTCTCGTTACAACTTACGATGGCTTCAATTTGGGTATTGTTTGAAGAAAATGCAGAAGAAAACAAGCGCAGCCGTCGCCGTCAGTACATGCGACAGCAATTTAATGTAATGAGTTTGCCGGACACCGAATTTCTGTTAAATTATAGGGTCACTCGGACTCTTTTTGAGAGCCTATGTTAGGATATCATTCCGTTAATGACACATCCTGTTCGTCGAAGTGGAATTGACCCGAAGTTAAAGGTAAGTAATCCCTGGTCTCAAAGTAACTTGTTGTATATCATTGAATTGTATCCCGATCCTTCCTTTTAATTTTTGATGATGTTTACTTACAGGTCCTCACTGCTTTAAATTTTTAAGCCCGAGGTAGTTACCAAGGTGCAGTGGGCCTTAGCAGCGGCGTGCCCATGGCACAGCAAACTGTGTCCCGATGCATACGCGAGGTCGCAAATGCTTTAAATAGTCCCTGCATCTTCGATCCCCGAAAGTTTCGAAAAGAAAGGAACGTTTTGAAAATACTTTATTTTAAATAAAACTTTATTTTCCACTTTGTTTTCATTGTTTTATTTAAAAAACCTCCAATGCATAATAGTGAAACATGCCAATGTTGCTTTATTTCAATGTATACCTAAAATTATAACCATCTCAACAGCTACTGCCCCCAGTATTGAAGGACTCGGTGAGGTTGCTGTTACTTTTGGAATCTGTAAGTTACAAAAAACCATTAACTAACATAACGAAAAGTGTATGAGTACTTTACCTTAAACTCGTTATCAAATTAAGTTACCGAGGGGAAAGCCGGCACTCTGGCACTAGTTTGCGGCTCGCCGAATCCATCTCCCATTATGGACAGCACCTGCAGGTCTACTTGAGAGAGATCCGGCGCATTAGAGGGGCCACCACCAGTGGCTGAGGCCGACTCTCTGGCGGCAGCGGCAAGCCTTTTCGTGGCGTATTTTATGTCAGCCCAAACCTTAAAATATAAATAATAAATAATTACCGTCGTTAGTAAATAGAAAGTATTTTTTTACATTACTACTTTAGGTTTTACAAGTAAATTAAATCTATTCACGTAATAAACTTACCCTTTGCCACTGATCCACGGATTTGAGAGACCCTCCCATAGCGTTAAAAAACTCTCGGTGAGTGTCTCCCACAGCCGCTTTGCCCTCTGCCTTCCATCGGCTCCCCTGAGCAGCCCACGGGCCAATTCAGGGTGGCCCTCCATGAAATTAAGGGGGGCCGCAATCTGAGCGGCCGTGCCGATGGTGTACGGGGAGCCATCAGCACTGATCATGTAATCTTGCCATCAGTTTATTTTACAAAATAAAAAGATTATTTGAATTTCGCGGAAAACGTTTTAACGTCAAATGTCTAACTTAAATCTTTGACAGTCAAATTTTTTAAACACATAAAACAAAGGTATAGAAAATAGGATTCAAGCATATGATGGACATAGACTAAAACCATATCAATAGAGGCAAATATCTAATTTTATAGCTTTTATTGTACGAAATATGATACTTTTGAACATTAATGTCGATTTCTTGTTTTAAATAGGAATTATTTAGTTCAAATTACATGGTTAAATAACAAATTCTAAAAACCGTAAAATATCATGAATGTGCATAACCCTATCACATCCCTTGCAACAAAATTGATTCGTTCCTAAAGTCTTCCGTGTATTTATCTATGACATCGTAGGAACGGACTACGTTCGTAAATGTTAGGGAGTAGCATTTGGTCCGTTATCACGGAGCACCTACGATCGATATCGTAACTTCGATTACGAACATCGGGAGTAGACGCCGACAATCCCATACAAAATTAAGATACTTTAATATCCCATAATGTGAAAATATATCTCAGGATATAAATATATCTTAATATTATATCCCATAGTCAAAAGGCAGCGTAAAAAAAAAACAAACTAAAGTTCGAAAATGTATAGTTAGTCGTAGCTATCTATGTATAGTTAAGAATATGAATCTTGATCGACACATCACTGCCACGTAGCTTGGTGACCGCCGGGCCTTATTGTAGTTTTAAGCATGTCTATTATTTATTGTTTTAGCCCTAATAAAGTTTTTCAATGAATTTGTAAACGTAAAATGTTTTGTCCAGCCTAAACTACGAGTATGTGAACATAATATGGTCTATTTTGTAGATTTGCAGAAACTATAAATCATGTAAATAATAAGTCCATGTCCAATACATTGAGTACAAGTCAACTACTTTTATAAGATACATCGGGAGTCGTGCGCGCAGATAAACTCAGTATTCGACAAAACAAACTGGAATAGATTTTATTGTCATATGCTAAGATATAAGAAAAATAGAGAATCATAGTACCGCTGAAAACTCTTTCAACGCAACAATCAATAGTTTTGGTTTGATATTTAATAATATGACTTCTTCAAAGGACATTGATTTTATCTGAGTATTATAGCGTATCGCGCAACGAATGTATAGTATAGGTGTGTAACTTATAAACATGGAACTACTTCAACTGACAAAGGCTTCCAGCTGTGTAGTAACTGGTTGATATTCTCGAAACAACATTGTTGTATTTTATTAATTTTTTACACATAAAATGGGATCACACCAAGGCTATCATTATTATTTATGAATTAAACGGTATGTCCAGAGCGCTTTGATGTGACTCAAATTTTATGTAACCATGTTGCATGTGTGTAAATGTGTAATATTACAATTTAGGTGTGATTAGTGGCAATTCATCATTATTGAATTTATTTATTTGTTTGAAACATTAAGCACCTGATGTGGATTGCCTATCCATTATCCTAATAGCCTAGAAACTATTTAGCAGTTTCTGCATGGCAAATATTTTTATTATCCTTGTAGATTTCATTTCTAGTCCCTATTTGGTTGTACACTTGTATTATATAAAGAAGTAGGATGAAATGAAACCAAAATAGTAGTCATGAAATGGCAAAATAGTTCAGATGATTTTCACATAACAGTTTGGATTTATAAAAACTGCTTTTAGGAATTATTCTCAATTCATATTGGCACAATGCCTTTCTACAAGCTACCTAAATAAAAGCATAAGAAACATAATCAAACATTGAATTGTATTCTATACCCAATAAAATTCAGTAATGTATTTAAAACTGATATTTGAATTATAATTGTTGAAAATGAAATTGTTTAATTTCATTGTATGAATTGAATTAATGTATGTAATGTAATATGAATGAATTGTAATAATTTATAATGAAATATTGAAATAAAATTGTTATTCATTTTATTTAGGCTTTTTTTCATATGCCATTGTTTGAAACAGGAGAAAAAGAAACTTGAAATTGGAGTTAGTGTTTATTGTAAAAATATTTACACTATTTTATATTATGTACAAAGTACACAATTGCATAATTTAAATGCTAAATTAAATTAATATTTACAATAATTAAGGCATCCATATGAAAATAATGTTAAATGCAGATAACATTTGGATTCAAATCTAGACAACTATGGCACACCCAACTTTCATAACAAACAATGATTTTTCATGTGTGGTGCTTATCAATTTATCAATTGGCTTACAAGTAATTTAATTCTACAATTACATTCCTAAAACTAAAATAAATATTTACAGTATCTCTTTTCAAATTCTGAGGTCTATTCCATTGGTTCGACAGTACTGTTCTCGAGAATATATTCTGTTATTTTGTTGACTTTATCTTCACTAAATCTCAGGATAACATCATCTAGCTCATTTGCTCGCCTGTACAATGCCCGGGTTTCTTTCACTGATTTATGTAACTTTAACTGACTCTCTACAAGCTTGGATATGTTTGGTTTTGCTTTTAGGAACTCAATGTCTTCATTAGAGAGAGCTGAATATGATATTCTTGATCGACTTGAAGCCTTCACTGCCATCTGATACTGTCTAGAAATAGAAGTCATTGAATTATTAGAAAATTATTAACACCACAGAGAATCTCCTAGATTGTTAATACAATACTTACTGTCGAAGATCATGATATTTGTTTCTCCTATTATTTACTTCTTTTTTCCATTGTTCTTTTTCTGCAAGTAATTTATCATGGTACCTGTAAACACAAAATGCTTGTATTAACTACTTGACACCAGAAATTTTATGAATTCAATTACTACAGACCCAATACTTACGATGATAATTCTTGATTGTGTTTGTCCTTTTCTGTCGATATTTTAGCACACAAATTTGGATCAATATTTTCTGAAAGAGGTTGAGGCACTGGAAAAGAGAAATTAATAAGGAACACGTAAAAATATAAAACTTAATTTTACAATTATTTACTCTTCTTCACTAACCAACAGAATCTCGCCTTTCGAAGAATGTAGATCGCCGGCGGCGAGGTGGCGATCGAAAAGACTGATGCGCTTCACCCTCATTAGCTGAATTATCCATTTCGGAATTATTTATGTTGCTTTTTTACGTTTCTCTGACCAAAATTGATTATCAAATTCAAAAACAACGCGACATTATCCAAACCCAAACGGACGCCACAATTGACATTTGTTTTTTTTTTGTGATGTGTCATAGCATAGAAATTTTATCACAAGTGGTCCGAATTCAGCTACCTATCTAAATTTTCAATATTGCATGCATGTCATTTTTGCCTATAGTTTTGCACGGTTGTTCTAAATACAATGTCATTGGTTTAGTTAGACACTTTTGACCATTAAAATTAATATTTTGGTTTTGTTTTGCTTGCCCATGCCGTGCGTCAGTATGGCGTGCGTGAACTATCCCCCGCCCGCCCGCCATGCCCGTAGCGTAATACTTAGTAGAACGTAAACTCCATTTTTCTTTGCTAGTCCAAATCTTTTTGTAAATAATATAAGTGTTTACGTTGTTTTGAGTTTTCTAATAGGTATCACTTTTCGATAAAGTGGCCTGTTTCCGTAACGTTTAGTTTTAAATGGCAAATTTTTGTTTGAGTCTCATGTTCCCACCCTCAATGATCATGTATCTTTTTTCCCACCCTTTCCCAAGCAACTAAACGGTTGTAAGTAGGTAGATACGTAAAAAAATTCAGCACTAGCATATTTAGAAGAAAAATTATCACGGTTTACGGCTATGATAATAAGTCTTAAGTATACAAATTACGGAGTTGTATTTGTTGGAAAGATAGTTTCTATCGTGTAAACGCAACCTAATAGTAGAAGATAATTAAAACGTCACTTGTCACAATGACAACGTCAGCTGTCATATTTGATGTATCCGGCTCGCATCCCGTTTCCACACTCGTGTCATGATCAAGTGTAATGGCTGTATCTGTGTTCGTTCGTTCCATCCACAATAAATTATATCTGCTGAAATCTACGTGGTGCTTTTGATTTTCATCGATATTCTCCATTATGGTAGTAACCGGTAGTTAAGAAGATCGAAAGGCACTCATATTTTGGTAAGAAGAACATTTAATACTTGAAATAATTACCGGCCACACGCAGCGTGGCGTGACCCGGCATTCAAGGAAGGATGGCTTCAACGATCGGGCAAACTGGTGTTGACAAACTAAAAGGTGCAGAGAATTATTCGACATGGAAATTTACCATGCGCATGTTGCTTGTCCACGAAGAACTATGGGATTGCGTCGAAACAGAACCCACAGCGGAAGATGACAAGAACAACAACAAGGCGTTGGCGCGCATTGCATTGTCCGTGACTCCGGCGGTAATTCCACATATTCGCACTGCGAAAAGTGCTCACGAGGCATGGAAAATACTCCAGAAAGCCTACGAAGGGCGTGGCCTGAGCAGAAGGTTAGGCTTGCTGCGGAGCCTTTTTGGTACGAAACTTTCAGAAAACAGCTCAATGGAAGCCTATTTGAATAAAATTAAGGAAATGTCACACCAGTTGAGTGAAATTGATTCACCGTTGGAGGATGAGTTCGTGGCAGTCATTATGCTGAGTGGGCTCACTGAGGACTACGACCCACTGATTATGGCTATAGAGCACTCAACTACAAAACTGACTACAGAAGTTATCTCTTCCAAACTACTTCAGGAAACCCAAAGAAGGGAAGAAAAAACTGAAGAAAATGCATTCATCACACTAAAGCAACCAAAGTGTTTCGGTTGTGGTACCAGAGGACACATGATAAGAAACTGTCCGAAGAAAAAATTGACAGACAAAGGTCAGAAACCAGGAAATGAACCACCGACCCAGAGACATCCTGCGAGGACTGCGAAGAAGTCAGCGAGCAGTAACAAGGTACTTCTGTCGGCTCTCTCCGCAAATATCAATAGCTATGTGTGGTACATAGACTCTGGAGCGACCAACCACATGTGTAATAGTGATAAAGTGATGGTGAAGTGCAATTTTAATAAATCTGTTGATGTGAGCATAGCAAATGGTGAAAAACTTCCTACTGCGGGCTTGGGTGAAGTGCAAATACACTTAAAAGACTGCGTAAGGACAATAAGTGATACCTACTATGTACCTAACCTAAGTACCAATTTATTGTCAGTCAGTGCTATGACTAAGAAGGGTTATGTTGTAAAGTTTGATAGAAACTCATGTACCATTTATGATAATGAAGAAATTCTAGCAACTGGCACTCAAATCAATGGTGTCTACCGTCTTGATACTGTGTCAGACAACGCCTGTGCTGAAGAACAGGAGTGTTTGATTGCATCCACAGCAGTGGACTCGTCATCCCAGGAGTTGTGGCACAGACGTCTTGGCCACCTGAATTCGAGAAGTATGCAGCTCTTACAAAAAGGTATGGCTACTGGCATTTCTTTTAATACTTCTGATTTTCAGCAATGTGTTTCATGTGTTGAAGGGAAACAGAGTAGGCTCCCTTTCCCCAAAAGGTCAAGTAGTAGAGCTACAGAAGTGCTAGGACTGGTTCATACCGACCTATGTGGTCCTATGCAGCAACCGTCACTTGGTGGTGCTAAATATTTTCTCAGTTTCATTGATGACTACACAAGGAAACAGTTTGTTTATTTTATGAAATCAAAGCATGAAACTTTCGAATATTTTAAACAATTTAAAGCCCTTGTGGAAAATGAGACAGGAAAGAAAATAAAAGTACTTAGAAGTGACAGAGGCGGAGAATATATGAGTTCTAAGTTTCAGGAACATCTGAAGATCTGTGGAATCAAGCACCAGAAAACTATTCCAGATTGTCCACAACAAAATGGCGTCGCAGAATGGGCCAACAGGACAGTCATGGAGAAGGTCAGATGCCTGCTGAGGGATGCTGCACTCGGAATGAAGTTCTGGGCTGAGGCGGTGAACACATCTGTCTACCTTAAGAACAGAAGTCCTACAAAGGCCGTTGCTGGAGCGACCCCTGAAGAAAAATGGACACATAAAAAGGTAAATCTAAACCATTTAAGAATTTTTGGTTGTGTCGCATATTCTATGGTAAAGAATAGAAGAAAACTTGATTCTAAAAGTAAACCATACATATTTGTGGGCTACAATGAAGAGTCCAAGGGATACAGATTAATTGATCCTGAAAAACCTACAAAATATGTCAATTCTCGCAATGTTGTGTTTGTAGAAAACAAATTCTTTTTTAAAAACGTGTCACATGATGAAAACATTGAGCAACATATAACTGTTGACCTCAACAATCTGAGTCCAGATGAAATTGAGCAATCAGAGTCATCCTCTGTGGTTACTACTGATGTTTCTGATGACATGACATTATCACGGAACGAGCAAAGAATTAGCACAATCACACTAGATGACTCTGATGGCGAGAAAACAAGTGATGACACAGAGAATTGTTCGGATATAACTTATGTTCCAGGAGAAGACTCAATAGCTGAGGCGGAGCAGACGGATTCCTCCTATGAAGAAGTGCCCGAGTCTCCCCTGCAGGCCAACTTTGTGGGACTGGACAATGGCAACCCTGATGAACCTCAGACTGCAGCCGAGGCGCTGAATGGACCAGATTCAGATAGTTGGCGCAAGGCGATGACTGATGAGTATGATTCATTTATTAAAAATAAATGTTGGACACTGAAAAACCGAGACCCAAACCACAAGCCTGTTCAATGCAAATGGATTTTCAAAAGAAAGTATGGCGCTGATGGTGAGTTATTGAAATTTAAAGCTCGTTTGGTCGCGAAAGGGTATACACAGAAATACGGTATAGATTACCAAGATACTTTTTCTCCTGTGGTCCGGTACTCCACTATTAGGATGCTACTTGCATTGGCAGCAGAGTATAACTTAGAAATTGAACACCTGGATGTAAAGACAGCATTCCTGAATGGTGACCTAGAAGAAACGGTATACATGGAACAACCAGAATGTTTCAAGGTCAAAGGGAATGAAGATAAGGTATATAAACTAAATAAGGCTGTTTATGGACTTAAACAGGCCTCCAAATCTTGGTATGACAAGATTACCAAAGTTCTATGTAACAAGTTGAAGTTCAACCGTTTAACATCAGAGCCCTGTGTTTACTCGAAGAGTGAAAATGGAATGATGATGATCATAGCATTATATGTGGATGATCTGATTATATTTTCATCTCCATATTTCCCGGGTAAGGATAATATAAAGAAAGAATTACAGGACGAATTTGACATCACTGATCTCGGGCCAGCTCAACATGTACTTGGAATGAAATTGATGAAGAGAGATGGTAAAATTTACCTCAATCAGGCAAACTACATACAGAAAGTATTGAAAAAGTTTCGAATGGAGGACTGTAAAGCTATTGCTACACCCATGGAGACAGGACTAAAACTTGCCAAGGAACCAAAACAAGAAGGAACCTATGACTACAGAGGTTTAATCGGTTCACTGATGTATCTGGCAGTTTGTACGAGACCTGATATAAGTCATGCAGTGAGCTATCTCAGTCAATTCAACGATTGCTTCGGCGAAAGTCACTGGAAAGCCGCCAAAAGAGTTTTGCGTTACTTGAAGGGTACAATAAATTTAAATCTTATTTTTTTGAAAACAGGACTTAATATTTCAGCATATGCAGATGCGGACTGGGCGTCGGACAGTATAGACCGTAAGTCATACACAGGCTTTGTTTTTACTGTTGGTGAGTCTGTCGTAGCTTGGGAGAGTCGCAAACAACGCACTGTTGCCTTGTCTAGTACAGAGGCGGAGTACATGGCGTTGTCTGACACATGTAAGGAAGCTCTATTTATAAGACAGTTCATTTTTGAAATATTCGGTACCACACCTAAAATAACGATTTATAATGACAATCAATCTGCTATAAAATTGTGTAAAAATTTTATGTTTCATTCTAGAACAAAACATATTGACATTCGTCATCATTTTATAAAAGAGATTGTAACTAAAGGTATTGTTGAAATTAAATACTTGTCAACTATAGTGATGTTAGCTGATATTCTAACCAAAGCTCTTTGTAAAGAGAAACATAATAAATTTGTTAGCCAGATGTTAGGGGCCGTCCATTAATCACGTGAGGCTCAAAAGGGGGGGGAGGGGGTACGGAAAACATCACGAAACATCACGAGGGGGGAGGGGGGGTCTCGTTAGACATCACGTGTATTAATCAGTCAGGTATCAAACGACTGCCGGAAGTCGCATAATAATGGAATTTCTATTGTGTCTCGTTCACACATACTTGACGAGTTAATTTTATTTATTTTTTGTCAAAAAGCGCTATTTCTAAACTGAAATTTTGAACGGCGCGAAAATTTGAACGATTTGTAGTATACTGTCCACGAAACGCCCACGCGTATCCTCACGCTACGAGGGTGGGAGGTTCTCTGCGTAGTGCGCGAGGATGATGATGCCGAGTGGTTTGACGAAACCGAAGTTAATATGTCACAAACCTCTTTGCCAATAACAACTGCCAGTGAAGAAGAAGCTTTACCAGTTGTAACCTTAAATGAAAGTCTTGCAACTCCGTGGGACGAAGACAACATTAATTAATTATTATTAATTAATTAATTATTCATTAATTTTATTGCAAACTAGCTTTTGCCCGCGACTTCGTCCGCGTATAGTGACTTCTTTCTCCCGTTTTTTACACATTTACCACTATATCTTTGCTCCTATTGGTCGTAGCGTGATGTAATATAGCCTATAGCCTTCCTCGATAACTGGACTATCCAACGCAAAAAGAATTATTCAATTCGAACCAGTAGTTTCGGAGATTAGCGCGTTCAAACAAACAAACTCTTCAGCTTTATAATATTAGTATAGATACATATAAATGTTTTTCGAATCAAAACGCCATTTGTTAAATATTTTTTTCCAGTCAAAAATTGCCTTTACATAGACTTCCAAAAAAATACACGTGATCCAGGGGGAGGGGGGGGGAGTGGTCTCAAACCTCACTAAATATCATCAGGGGGGAGGGGGGGGGTTAAAAAATGAGAAAAACGACCTCACGTGATTAATGGACGGCCCCTTAACTATAATTTAAATTATGTTTATTGCTTAACTAAGTAATATTTTGAGAGTATGTTATAGTTAATAAAACTGTTACATATGAGTATGTGTCTCAGTTCGGTCTTGTGTAGGTAATGATCATAAAGAAACACTGTTATGTAGTATGTAAAGTAAATAATAATAGTAAATAATATTTTAAATTTTGGTGTAGTACATAAATTAAAATGTAAAGCTATAATTTCTGTAAGACTTTAAAATGTGATTGAAACACTTTTAAGACTGTGTTATCTACATTTAAGTACTACTAGCATGTTTATTAGTGGGATAAGAGCCATAGGTAGGTAATATGCATTTTGTTTTGCTTTTGTATTGTAAAATATTGTAGCTTGCGTTTAAGGGCTAGTGTTGGAAAGATAGTTTCTATCGTGTAAACGCAACCTAATAGTAGAAGATAATTAAAACGTCACTTGTCACAATGACAACGTCAGCTGTCATATTTGATGTATCCGGCTCGCATCCCGTTTCCACACTCGTGTCATGATCAAGTGTAATGGCTGTATCTGTGTTCGTTCGTTCCATCCACAATAAATTATATCTGCTGAAATCTACGTGGTGCTTTTGATTTTCATCGATATTCTCCATTAGTATTGTAGTCCATTAACAGCAAAATAATTGTCATGCACATTTTTATGTTAATACTAGCTTTTGCCGGCGACTTCGTCCGCGTGGAATAGTGACTTCTTTCTCCCGTTTTTTACACATTTACCACTATATCTTTGCTCCTCGTGGTCGTAGCGTGATGTTATATAGCCTTCCTCGATAACTGGACTATCCAACACAAAGATTATCCAAAATTTTGTTATTTTAAGTGAATCAAAACCTTGTAAGGCAATGTTTACATGACTTTTCATGCTTTATAGGACATTATTAGGGCAATAAAAGTGCTTACTTATATACAGAACCCTTTGTGCGCAAGTCCGACTCGCACTTGGTTGGTTTTTTAATAATTTTTGAGCGCATGATGATTTTAACAAAATGAAATACTATTTGATTCTCTTTCTCTACCAACGTCAAATAAATAGACAGAGGCAGAATGTTGATTAACTTGCGCGCATGATGATTTAACCTAGGATCACGCACGCTAATCCTTTGCAATAATAGCATATTTTGTATTTGTGCGATGTGAAACCACGGGAAAGTAGTAAGTACGTTTCTTGTCACGCACACGTACAAAACGATTATTAAAACAATTACTGAAACTAACTGATACCTACGAGCGTCCCCTGGCCTTGGGTGCTTTTTTCTAGGTTTGGGATCGGGCGGGAGCGGGGCGACTCAAAAAAACATGCACAAAAAAATCTACCTGCGCGGAACCAACCGCGACAGCGACGACAACTCCTCCAGACAGGGGATGCCTCAGCCAGCTGCCTGCGCTTGGGCATCATGGCATCATTAACAAGTTTGTACACAAACTATCAACAGCTGAGCGAGTCCCTACAGTGGTTCACTTCATCTTTTAGCGTTTAAAATTAATCTTCTTGATTTGATCGAATAAATTCTGAAAAAGTTAGAAAAACTTTGTTTTCAATATTTTTTTACTTTGCATGTTATTCGGTTCAACAACGTTTAGCTAGTTCTTTGGATGCGCGAAAAGGTGAAACGGAACCTTTTGTGAAATTGACGTTTGTTTGCTTCTCAAATTCTCAATCGGTAAATATCCACCAAGTATTTTACTTGTCGCAGGTTTTTGTGTCATAATTTTTAAGGTTTCACGAATTCTCCACTAATTTACAATGTATTGTTCTCGCAAGAGAACCTAATCTTCAATGGGTAAGACCAAAGTCGTTCTAAAGTGTAGTTTTTCTGTAAAAAAGGTTAAATCTAGGCGTTAGTGCACTTACAATTTCGTGTCAGTGTTTGTGAATTATAACGTTATAAGATGTTTCTCAACAGCAAACAGTGATGGAGTTCAATGAAATTCACACAAATGAGGTATTAGACCCGGCAGACGTAGATTTTTATGCTGATCGATCCCGAAACCCAAGTCCAGCGCCCGTTCTTAGTACTAATGTGTCTTGCGATCTGGAAGACATTTTGACAGACGTAAGTATATTTTAAACGATTTCTTTAGATTTATTTTCGTTATACGTGCTGTACTCTGATCTTTCTACTATGTATTACTTCATACTCACGTAAATAATTCATTAGTTTCACTTTTTCGTGACTAAAAAGTTGGCATTCCATGTTGTTAGAGCAATTAAATTGGTCATTATCACAAATTAATGCATTACTCGAAGACCTTTCTTGGTATGCAACCATGAACTGCTGAAAGTTTTGGTTGGAGTGTAGCAAAGGGTCTGCAATGTGTTTGCAACTTGTTATTTGTTATCACTACAATTCTAGACTTTAAAATTTTGCATCTTTCTGAATACCGAGTATCAATAATTACTCCACTGTTTATTTGCCATAAATAAATGATTATAATTATGAATGTCCAAATGCATGATATTCAAGTAATTGGTATCCAAATTGTTGGTAAACCTAAACAGCTTGTTGAGATCGTTTAAAATAACTAGTTGCTAAGTAAAACTCATTTATTAACACGTTCCGGGACAGTGAACGCCTACAGGCATGAAAACAAGAAAACATCTATTGTGTCTGGAATAGTGTCCCGAAACTTCAGTAGTATTGCTAGTTGTATATCATTAAAATTTTAATTGTATTTCAGGCTATATCAGAGTCACTCCAAAACTCTCTACGAATAAGCCGCAGTCAGCTTATCAATCAAGAACTGACAATCAGACCAGAAGCCAACATAGAGTCAAACGTACCGGAAGGCTTGGATTTATACAAAGTCATTTACGAGGTTGAGAGTGACTCGGACGTCAGAATGGGTGACGTTGATGAAGCAACTGTACACAGCAACCCTTCTAAGGAACAGGTAAGAAATGAAAAATAAAACACTTGATGAACATATTTTTAGTACATACTAGTTAGTTTTACTGGGCTTTTTACGCACTTAGCTGCTCGATTGGGTCATTCTGTATATGTTCTTCTGCTCCAATCATCCCAAGTGTTCCCACAAGGCTAGCAACCTGCCCATGTTGGTACATACTATTTCCGACTTCCGATGTAAGTAATTTATTTACTTCTATGCATTATCAATTTTGAAAGTGCAGTGGCTGAAACTGTTTAGGCTTTGGTGGCTTCAGTACTATTTTTACAAGAAGAGTTTCTGTTCATTGTTGTACAGTTGTGTCTTATGAGCAAACAGTTGCCCAGTGAAATATTTATATTGCTATCTCTTTGTGAGACCATTGTTATGATAAGGTCAATAATCTGTTTGTTTACAAATGCTCTGTAATTCTAGTAACTATACATTATACTTGTAATTAGATGTGACTTATACAGTGAAAGCTGTTTTTCACATTGAGTAATCTTTAATGTCAGTAATTATAGACATCATTTTGTTGACAGTCATTATTTATTGATCAGTTATATACCACATAGTTTCGTACCTACTTGAACTTAACAACATGTTAGTTTTGAACTGGTTTTCACCCATTTTAATTATTGAAGAGGAGTGCGAATTACGTGAAACTAATTGCGTAAATAGCATTGCAAGCTGTTTATCAGTTCAATTCTTCTATTCTGTAGTGTAGGCAGCAAGCAATGTCATGCATGTAAGCATATTTCCATTGATCTTGTTTTTTTATGTATATTTCATGTATATTTAAAATAAATAAATATGCGCCAAACAACACACCAAATTGTCTGGGTTCGTGGTAAGGAATTTTCTTCCTTGTGTTACGATTACGAAGGACCAGACAACGATTATGACGGGGGCGTCTCCCATAAATACTTAAATACATATAACATCCATGACTTAGGTACAAATGTTCATGCTCATCACACAAACATTTGCCCCTTGCGGGAACCCGCGACGGCCGGCGTAATAGTCAGGAGCGCTAACCAATACACCAAACGCGTCGTCATTAGATTAGTTTTAAAATGACTCTTTATATGCAGCTCAAAGTTATCATTGTCAATGTCAATGGATAGGTAGAAATACTAATCCATGAGTTGTGTTCAAGAAACAAACCTAACAGACCAAGTAGTATTAAACACTCGCTACCTCTGCGGCAATAAAACGTGGGAATGCGACAGCGCATTCTTATCTCTCTCTCTTTTACACTCGCAGGCCTTATAAGGGTGGCATAGTGCTGCACAGCACACTGCACAGTTATCGATAAGCGCGTGCGCGTACGGTTCATTCCTTAATAGGTCATTCATTAATGATTTATGACCGCAGAGGAAGCGAGTGTTTAATACTAATATAGAGTAGTGGAATCCTTTTGTTGATATTTGTAAAGGTGGGAAAAAAGTATAACATCATAGTTGTTACTATATGAACGAATTCATAAATCTTTGCTATACTAAAAAACATTTTTAGCGCTCTACTTTTTCTTCTGAAGCAAACATGAGATTGCAACTATATCACAGATTATTAAACAGTTACTCCTCTTTACCTTAACCTATATAATCAGCAATTAAAAAAGTAGTATGAGTTTGCTCTTGACTCCAATAACTGACTGACTTGCTTATAAACTTGAATTGAAGTTACTATTAGCAATAATAGCACAGAATGTCCCCTGAACTATCCTAAAACGTCACAAAGTAACAACTTTCGTGTGTCATTTGACCGTAAACTACGAATGTGGGACACAATTCCCGCGGCAAATTGGTTTAACACGAGTTGGGGACCCAGCTTCATTGTTCGCATTTCATTGCAGGTTTTACACAAATTCATATCGACGGTTCCCGGGCTATTTGTATGAAGCGACATTTTGGGCGAAATTGACTTATATACATATTTGGAATCAGCGAATTTTTCCGCGTCGTTTGAGCTGGGTTTGGTGACGATCTGGGCACTTTTTTGTCGCTCAATACAATCGCATTTTCGGGGCCTATTTTGCACTGCGATGTATGTACCGACACAAAATTTTGACAAATTTAGGAACTGTGTACTTAAGCTCACTATGAAATACCAGAGAGTTATTTAAACCCTCTTTCCTGGATCAACAATTTACAGACAATGTACGTTAAACCAATTAGCATCACCTTATAAATATTTTGAAATGTCGCTTCATACATTTAGCTTTACTTTATAAATACATAAGATTGTCGCATAATACAATTAGCTTAACCCTACAAATACATAGTAAAGTCGCTTCATACAATGAGCTTTACCTTAAAAATATCATCTGCTTATTTCAGAAAACTTAATTACTCAGGCACGATTAGGAACAAATAAGTAAAAATGAAATCGGCGCTTAAACAAAATAGGCTATACACCACGAAATGTATGGTATATGACATTTTAATCATTAGGTCAGGTATGAAATGAACAACTCTTCAATTTCATGCATTTAGCCTGGAGCTATTATTTTCAGTACTAGGCGGTTAAGTCATTTAGCCTGGAGCAAGAATTAATAAACCTAGGCGGATAAGTCATATAGCCAGGAACAACAAATACTTATCCTAGGCGGTTAAATCATTTGGCCTGGAATAAAAAAAATAAAAAAAAGGATCATTTTGTATTAAACGACATGTATCTTTGTTAATAATAGGAATATCAGAAAAAAACCTAATCAGATTATGCAGAGTATGTAACGTAATCAATAAATATCTTTTTTTCTTCAAAATTTAACAAATTGCGGAAGTTATGTTTTTTTTTTTCAAAAATCAAAACTTTAAACAGCTCTGGTGTAAAGTTTACAAAATGTCGCTTAATACAAATAGCCCGGGAACCGTCGATATAATGACTGTTAGTTCTGTATAATTGATGAGATCGCAATCGCGTGATGAGAGCGTAATCTTATCGTATCTATTATATTTATATTTAAGTTTCAATAAATTTTTTGTTTAACGACGTGCTGAAATAGGTGGTTTTTATTTTACTTTCGGCACCCAAATAGGAGAGTCTCCCCAGGTCTCCCCATTCCGGATCGTTCGTGTTCACGAATCTTGACTTTGATACTCATATGATGCTCTTATAGACGTGTATAGATAGACAGATGCACATTACATGCTATCTTTAACTCTTACGTAGTCGTCTATTCGTTAAATGCCTGCTAATTTGAGTTCTTTCATCTCTAGAAGGTAGCTCTGTCTATCTGTTAACTTTTCACGCCTAAGCCGCTCCTCTAACCGTCAGATTGTTTCGAACCTAGTGAGATATTTTCATACCCAGGCAGGGACATTAAATAGTTTTTGATCCCAAGCATCATCTTAGGTGTGAATTGGGGAAAGGACTGTTGTACGAAAAAAAATAAAGAAAAAGGGTAAAGACGCAGGGATCCCTTAGTCCAAAGTTAGATCCATTTTACAGAAAAATAAATGATGACGGTGCATTCACTGCAGATGCGACAAGTCATAAATATTTTACACTCTTCTAGCTTACAGCTTTATTTCCCCTATCTACAGCTACAATGTAGACCATTTGTTCTTACTGCTTACAATTCGGCAATAAAATCAAATATTAATTTTAAAGTGAAGCATTCCAGAAGCGAATGCTCTTAATAATGATGCTGTGACTAATAAAATGAATTATATCATGATATCGTTAAAACGCGGTTACATAAATTTTTGACTGCATTAATTTTGCAAGACTTGTTCTTGAAACGTTAATTAGCCGACTGGAGTTAATTATACATTGCTCACGTGCCTTTTTGAACACCTATTTTAACGTTTTTGTAAGATTCTTATGTGATGTACGAGTATTGATTCGTTTTAAAGTTTCGAATTTTGAGAATTACAATCGTATCGCATATTACGTCGAAACATTATGTTCTTATTACTAGCTAGTTTTTCCTTTAATCACAGAATATATAATTCCCTAGTCTGACTTACCTCACTATCGCGCCGGAATTAGGGATCTCATTAGGGGACCGCCTAGCGGGCATGGCACGCGCATGTTGGCGACGTTAGCGGAAGTACAAAGTTTTGTGTACGAGAGATGCCCAAGTACTGTGCAGTGTACGGGTGTCTTTCTTTCTCGAAAAATGACTCCGATAGGAGCTTTTTTCGTTTCCCAAAAGATGAGAAGTGGAAAGTAACTTCATACAAAATATGCAACTACATATAACCTATTCTAACTATTCAGTTACAGTGAACAACTTTAAAAACGTTAGGTAAAGGTAACATTCTATAGAATTATGTGTAGAGGTAGTTAGGAAATTATAATTGTATCATTTATGAAATCCGTGAAATCAGGTGTTGCTAAGGTAGATTCTATCTTTTTATTTCTCTACGATACCACGTGAATATGACATTACGAAAATTAGTACTCGATACGTTGTTTACTAAATTAAAGTAAATTATTTTCGTTGTTTATGTATCTGTTTATATTAAATTGTTATGTGAAAATAGCTATGACCGGTGCGGTGTAACGGACTTTGTCAACCCTTATAGCACGCACACAAACGCAGCGTCTGTGCAACACGCCATCTGTCAATGTATGGCCAAAATGAAAAGTTTCTTCTGAGTGTCCGGGCTGTGCTTTAATTTTAAAACAATATCATGTTCTCTTTAAATCTAATGCTAACTGTAAGAATCCTCCTCATCATCCCAAATGTGCTCTCCCACATAGAACTTTTAAGTAAATATGGCGTCAGTCAATATTTGTTCACCATAACCCCCGTATCGAAATATTTTCCAAATGTTACGTGGTTTTGTCCGATTTGTCGCACTAGCTTAATTGCTACGGGCAAGGCGATAAATGCGTTTTATTAGCCGTAAAAATAATTGCAAAGGTGTTTTATCACTAAGCGCGTCAGTATGCGCTGTTTGTATACTCTGTTTGAGGTAGGTACACTGTATGAGCTAAATAATGTTCTGGTCAGAGGATGCGTTCAAACATACATATTATCAATCACCAAAGAGGGAAAGTCAAATGGTTCTAGATCGTGCTACTTGTTTCGTTATTTAGATTTAATAAAGTAGTTTGCAGATGAGTAATTAAATCAGCTAAAGATAGAATATTAAGAAATCTGTAGCAGATCGAAGGAGTACCTCTTCAAGTATTAAAGTGATTTCAGTCGCCAGTCGAGACTTGAATTCATGAACATGAATTATTCAGGGAGGTTCTCGATCTACACTGAATTAAAACAGTTCAATGGGTTTTGAAAGAGTTATTATAGCATCTTCAGCGAAATAACTTTATAACTCGTACTCTTCAAATGTAAGACAGTTTGCTTAAATATGACCATATAAGAACACATTACTTTCAATACCTCCGTGGTGTAGTGGCTAAGGCTGGGTTACAAGGTTTAGCCATCTTCGAGGTTCCGCTTTCAATTCCCGGTCGAGTCAATGTAGAAAGCTGGCAAGCTGGCTGTGGGCAGCTTCAATTATTTTAAACAACCATCTGGCCCAGTGGATTATACCACTAATCATCAGAAGGTAGAACAGTTAAGCTGGTAGCATCTACCTCGCGCCTAACCACTTCCAACGAAAGTCGCTTGCACATACGACACGTCAGGCGACCGTACATACTAGCATCTATCTATTTATGAGTCGAGATTGAAGCCCAGCGGTCCAGCGCTATTCAGTCGCAAATAGAAAGTCTTCGAAGAGTTCAGTGTCTTGTATGAATTCTGTGTTTGATGAGTGCAATACATATTGGCACACACTTTTGAGCTATAGTAGAGAGTTTCTTCTCATAGCTAATCGTCAAGGGCAAGGGCTAGAACCCACGTTGATGAATTTTGACATAGATATTAGATAGATTATGGAGATATGTATAATACAAGACAGTTTTTGAAAGTATACGGGAAATCCGATATAGGTGGGAGCGAAAGCTAGGATTAACAACCATTTACGTATAACAAAAATAATAAATCAATAATTTACTTACAAAAATCTATTCAATACATAAGTAATAAGTAAATAACCATGAATAATTTTAGTAGTTAGCAAAACCTTATCTGCTCGATAGCGATAAAGCCAAAGATTTGAGATTACGTAAAGCGTCAATGCAAAATTACAAGTGTAAATACAGTGCATTCGTTTAAAAGTTTTTTTGTTTGTTTTCTAAAAAAATCAGATGTGTCAGCACAGCTGTGACGCGGAGCGTGTCCATTGCAGTTACCTACTCCAAACGACTGCACCGGTGATCAATTCAATAGGGTCCTTTGTATATTTTGCCATTTCGTAACACGCGCCACGACCGTGTGTATACATATTTTTTTATATCCACACGCGCTCGTGTGTCGTATGCTACACGTCTTACGTATACGTATGAACTGAAATGTGAACTAAGCGAGCCATTGGGTTGTTTTGGTTTGGTAGCCATTGTGTGTCGTTCGTTAGCAGTGTTAGTGGTCTGTAACACGGGTGTGCCATTTCAACCGGTCTAAACAAAATCTCGTTAAATTTTATTCCGGTTAGGGTGAGAAGGTAGTGGAAAAAAAGTGGGGACGTTTTTATTTTCAATTTATTTTGCTGGCAAGTATGGGTGTTAAAAGTGCAAGTGATTATCGCGTTCCAAAGACCAAGCGAGACGTTTACGATTTTATTGTTATTGAAAAACCTATTAAATAATAGTTGGTGTTAAAAATAGAGCTTAGGTCGATTGGGTGTATCAGTGCGTTTATTGCATGCCAGTGATAAAGCAAAAGTGTTTGTTTACTTCGTGTAATTATTTAATGCGTCGATCGAATAAGAAAATATAGCGATGACTACTTTTGCCGTAAGTGGAAAGGTAAATATATAAATATTTAAAGCAAGATATATAATTAAGGTCTATGTTTTCGAATCTTACATCGGAGTACGAATCTCTATAACACCGAGGTCAATTGGTCTTTTATCTCATTACTTACTTGAGCAAATTGACTTGGGAATAAAATAGGTTCGATGCCCGTGCGTGTACCTGTGGTAAATAAATTCATTACATAATTTATTAAAGTTTAAAAGACCCCTTATCGACGTCGGCAACACATAAAAGAGGTTGACCTTAAAATATTATATGCTCATTTTGTGGTCTCCAGAGTTATTATCTTGGGTATTGTAAGATCAAAAATGTATATATCATCGTTAGGTGTCAGACATTTTGGTTCAATGAATGTGTGTCTAATTTTATAACAAGCCTTGTTATTATATTCCCACTGTCACATTTTGATAATTTGTTTTTACTTTTTAACATCTTCATATACATATTTGCAAGCGTCAAACATGGGAAGCACGAATACTTGAATTTTCCCCATTAAAAAGTAAACATGCCAAACAAGTTACCTCTAGAATCAGCTGTTTCATGTGCAGATATGATATTAATTAACATACATATAGCGAAGAGAATAACCGGCTTCTGTGGGTGTCTGAGTCATAGGAATATCGTATTGTGCCGTTTATAGCATTCGGTACTTGTCCTTTATTGACACTGGATTGGATAGAACGTGTCATATATTAGTTTATTGTAAACTTTGCTGCCTGAACTTGTCAGTTAACGTGTTAAAAAACTTATCTATGCCCAATTGTGTAGTGATGTGTCCCATTGTAGACAATAAGTGGTTCAAAATTGTGTAATTTTATTTGAGTGGAAAATGTGATAAATGCAACATACTAATTAGTGCAAATCGTAGCCAATAGATGTAAAAAGCCCAGTCTACAATGTTTAAAATGGTTCACAATAACACCCATGGAATTTTATTTAAGGTTAGTACTTAAATTAAGTACTACCACAAATAATATATGATGTCATCTTTTTTTGGTAGCCGTTGGTCCCACTGCTGGGCAAAGCCCCCAAGTACTCCGCGTCCCTGTTACCCGTAACGGTTTGCCAGTCCTCACATAAATCAACGTTGGCCTTACAGTGTAATCCAATAGCACTGTAAGCTCAATACACACAGAATGACAATAAAAAAAAGTATTGGTCTAGCTAAACTCAAGATCCTATCGTCTATCGTCCATCGTTGCACCATCGCTTTCGTGGTCTATCTTTCGGACGGTGTCCATCGGTAGGCAGCAGTGGGTGACGATCTCGGACCATTTTAAGGGCACATCCTAAGAACGTGGCCCGTATTGATATCATCAATACATAAATAATATTCAATATAAGATTCAACTAATCAGAACTTATTCGTTACTTCACGCAAGCACGCGAATTTAAACGAGGCCAAACAATTCATAATGGGACGATTGTCCCTCATCTTTTATTTCATAGCATCGGGTAGGTCGTTGACAGAGTTCTGACATTTTCAAATGCTAGACAAATATCGCCCTTTGAATTCGCCGTCGAGGGTTACTGAACTAGAGTGAGCTAGCAAAGTCGGCTGGGGAGGGCTGCAGACGGATTTAGAGGTCTCAGTTACTGCTAAACAGTCCGTGTAATGCACGTAGATAATGAAAATACGCCACTTAGGACTTAGTTTGTGATGGTCTTGAATCTGAAATTCATTTGTTTCATGTAGTGATTCGCTAATAGTTTTCTGTGTCGTGAAATTGTGTGACGCTTTTAAAAATATCTTACATTTGTCTTGTTGTTCTTAAAAGTTATGGTCTGTATACAGTCGTCATTAGGATGTTTAAATTGTCCAATATATGTTTCGTATGCATATGTTCCTTGAAGTCTTTTTTGCTAAAAACTTATGCATTGATTGTTTAATATCATATTATTGATGTAGTTGATAAATTGGCATAAATAACTTTCCTTGTACTTTTTCCTGGTGTATCTTTCACGTTTCAGTCCCAATGAAAATAATAATAAAAACAATAGAATTTAAAACCCTATTCTTACTAGAAATTTTTGAAAATTTATATGAATTTCAAAGGGTATTTATTGAAATGATAAACTAACTATACTCGATTGCATTGCCTAGGCGCATAAAAATGTAAAAAACTACGATATTAATTTCACACCTATTTATTTCTCGGTGCTTGTGTTCTTTGAGCAACCCATAGTTAAAAAAATTCAGATTTTTTTTTTACGGAAACGCTATAACAATAAACAATTACTTTTTGAACTCAATTTACATAATTTGTTTTTTGTTTCATTTAAAAGATCACTGTTCAATGATAAATAACCTATGTAGGTTGTTCATCATTGAATCATCTCTTTATCTTATTTTAAAATGAATAATTTAACTAAATATTTTAAACGTAAAAGGATAGCCAAGATTGTTATAATATTGGACAAGTTGAGAAATACTGACTTTATCTTTTTTAATACGATTGAACGCATCTAAAGGAAAACGACTGGCCAAATTCAAATCAAGTCAAGTTTCCTCGCAATTCAATTAGTCACAAGGGAAAGCAGCAGAAGAACCACATTCTTCCATACCATAGTATTCGTTATTTAACTCTATCATCATAAAGTTGAGTAGTTGTAGGAGGTAGTTCATCAACTTCTTCTTGAAATCGACCGGCCACGTTTCATATTGTTTATTTTTTTATACTGACTGCCAGCCATTTGGTGCGAATGACGTATTCGAATAAGTAGTTGACATGAAACCTTTTTTATTCTAGGACTCCTGCCGTCTGGTCGGTGGATCCAAGTTCTATGAAGTAATCGATGGATCAGCATCGGCTGACGTGTCCACGCCCTCACCGACTGAGAAACACGACCACATGAAACCGATCGAGAGCGATGACGAAGGTACACACATATGTACGTCTGTTGTCATGTCTTTCTTCTTCTAAAATTATTAAACCCCGCAAATTGCTAATGCGCTGCATTGAACTAAAATACGCTAGTAGCGTATGGAACTGACACCACGAACAAATCTCGTGCACCATGAATTGACGCCACTTGTTACAACTCATACAAATGGTATCATATTCTAAATTCAAATTTCAAGAAATACGTCATAATCTTGACGTAATTTGCTTGGCATAACTTCTCTATTACGTAGTAATAAAAACACACTGAACTGAACCTTGTCAAATTAATAACATCGAAATCTTTTTCGCAACTAAACAAAATCATTCCGAAATGTGATGAGTTTATTTTATTGATTTATTATTATCGATAAGGTATAGTACAAAACAAGATGAAGAAATATCAACTACCATATGGCCGTCAGACGCAATAGCAATATTCGGGGCTCATATCCAAAGATGTAAATTACTACCTACTATAGTAAATCGATAAGAAAAATGGTAAACGAATGTCTTTGATATCGGTGTTGCACGGATGCACTAGGCTACAATTGTCCCGTGACACGTATCGCTAGCAACATCGGCTGAAGGGGCGAGACTTCGTTTCATGTCGCGCGACAAGCGTTTATATGACACTCATATGTCGCGCGATATCCCCATACATGTCAGTCGACATCGCTTGATATGTTGCCGACATTTTTCGCGGGATATTTGTCGCCTAGCTTTTACGAAGAGGGTTGTGTCTTGTTCTCAAATCTTTATATCTCAAAGTTCTAATACCTTCATGTCAGGTGTTTCATTTGAACTTTTTTCGGAAAGTATTATCACGATAAAAGCATTAGCGTGTGTTATTATAAACTCGGATAATTTCAACCCTAATTGAGATAATAGTGATGTAATAGTCCTCATTGTTTGTCATACAAAATACAACAACTGGACTTATGGAACGTAAACATAAAGCGATTTGGGTAATTGTTGACGTAAAATTTACTAACACGCCACTAAATCTATAAATAAATGGTTTTGACTAGAGTTTACGATGCTTTACTATAGTTATTAGGGTTCCGTAGCCGAATGGCAAAAAACGGAACCCTTATAGTTTTGTCAAGTCTGTCTGTCTGTCTGTCTGTCTGTCTGTCCGTCCGTATGTCACAGCCACTTTATTCTGAAACTATAAGCATCACATAGCTGAAACTTAGTAAGTAGGTGTATTTCGTTCACCGCTTTCCGATTCAGATACAAAAAGTAAGAAAAAAATAATATTTAAGGGGGGGCTCCCATACATGAAACTAAAACCTAAAATATTTTTTTTACTCAAACCTATGCGTGTGGGGTGTCTATGGATAGGTCTTTTAAAATTACGTTGAGGTTTCTAAAACCATTTTTTCTAAAAGTGTAAGGTTTGAGATATAGACGCTTCCAAAGTGGTAAAATGGGCGTCCCCCCCATCTAACTTTTGAACTAAGAAAGTGAAAATTTTGAAAAAAATATATGATGTAGATCTCAACAAAAACTTGCAACGAAAATTGGTTTGAAGGAGATCGAACCAGTAGTTTTTGAGATATTGCACATTTTTATCAACCGCAAATATAACTTTGTCTTTCATACAAACACTATGAAAAACAAAGTTATTTTTGCTGTCGCAATATAATATGATGTTTTCGTTGAGTGAAAGTAAGTGGATCCTGAATTCAGTTAAGGGTGGCACGGAACCCTTAGTGCGCGGGTCCGACACGCACTTAACCGGTTTTTTAAACATATTTACACGTCCATTAACTCAGTTTGTCATTACTAACTCTTTAACACAGGAAACAGTATCTCATCTCAGTAATTTTGTTTATCAATAATGAGGAAGCACTTATTATATAATCTCAAATGGCGTTTACCTTCTTACTATCGTGTACGAACTTATGTGGTACCTAAATTATGTATGATGTCGAACGCAAAGTTTTTACTTCAAATTTGCCAAAATTACGTAATATTATCCTCTTTCCATTATCCACCTGCCCTCGAAAGTAAATGCATAAAAAACCAGCCAAGTGCGAGTCGGACTCGCGCACTGAGGGTTCCGTGCCAACGTTAACTGAATTAGGGATTCTTACTTCCACTTAGCCAAAATACCATAATATTTTGTTGACCGCAAATATAACTTTGTTTTTCATAGTGTTTGTATGAAAGACAAAGTTATATTTGCAGTTGATAAAAAAATGCTATATCTCAAAAACTACTAGTTCGATTTCGCTCAAACCAATTTTCGTTGAAAGTTTTTGTTGAGATCTACATTATGTATTTTTTTCAAAATTTTCACTACCTTAGTTCAAAAGTTAGATGGGGGGACGCCCATTTTACTACTTTGGAAGCGTCTATATCTCAAACGTTAGACTTTTAGAACAAATGGTTTTAGGAACCTCAATGTCATTTGAAAGACCTATCCATAGACACCCCACACGTATAGGTTTGGGTAAAAACATTTTTTTAGGTTTTAGTTTCATGTATGGGAGCCCCCCCTTAAATATATATTTTTTTACTTTTAGTATATAAATCGGAAAGCGGTGCACAAGATACATCTACTTACCAAGTTTCAGATGTGTGATGATAATAGTTTTAGAATAAAGTGGCTGTGACATACGGACAGACAGACAGACAGACAGACAGACAGACTTGACGAAACTATAAGGGTTCCGTTTTTTGCCATTCGGCTACGGAACCCTAAAAAGCGTAATATCAATGACCCTAATGTCTAATCGTAATACATCAGACTCCTGTCGTGTACTATCAAGCTCACCGCCGCCTACTTCAACAGCCAAAATCTCTTGCATCGCGCGTCGTCTTGTGTTCGTAGGGACGCCGTTTTATTATCGTGTGTGTTAGCGATTTTCTTTGAAAAGTGGTTACGTGCGTTCCTTATACGTTGATTGCCTCGTTGGTCCAGCGTAACCGAGTGGTCCCGGATTCGAATCCCGGGTCGAGCTGAAATTTGTTTCTGGGTTTCTGTCTGTCTTGAAAATTCTCGGAAACAGCTCGGAGTCAGAAAGTTGGTGCTGATGACACCCCCGTGCCTCGGAAAGCACGTTAAGCCGTTAGACCTGCGCCTGACCTCTCCTCTCCTAGGTCATGTCGCACTACCGTATCACCGAATTAATGAGAGTAAAGGAATAGAGAGTGCACTTGTGTATTGCGCTCACATTTGGGCACTATAATGTCTCCTGCGTATGACAAGAGTATGATAACAAATGTCAATATAACAAACCTGTGGATTGACCGGACAAAAAATAATTTATTTCTTATTTTCTTTGCAGTATCCGACGTTGACCAAGAGTGCACAGTGTTCAGCGGAGTCAGCTACCTCGGCGCTCAGAACATCACCGACCCGAAATCGGAGAGTGACATTCAACGCATCATGAAGGAGCTCAGTTCCATGCCAGAGAGCCGGGATGGGATCGCCGTGTCTATATCTATACCGGTCTGCTCTCAGGGGCTGGTGGTGTAAGTATATCTTGTTAATTTTTTTTATCAAACATACAGTTCTGACTACCTACGAGCTTAAGAAAGTTATACTATGCTTAAAATTGCACAATATGTGTTCGTCTTTGGCTCAAATTGACATAACATTTAATGCAAGTTAACAATAATTACACATCCTCCGTATCACCAAAAAGATGTGCCGGGTTTAAACCAAGACTTAAATCATTCGACCAATTAGAAAAGAATACTAAGTATTCCTCTATTATTGAATGCTGTCATTAAGATATTGTTTTCAAAATGGTCGGTTAATAGTTTTGTACGGTTCTAAGCCTCGTACTAAGTTTTTGGTAGATCTTTCAGTTTTGACGTATGAGTAATGTGTGACTGAAATACTGGATGTGCGAAAAATTTTCTTTACCGCCCTGTTTCACAATGTCTGAATAGGTTCCCATTAGCGTTATCTGTTATCTACTTCATACGAAACGACGTTCCATGTTTGAAATTATTTAAAGGTAAGTGCTTTTTTGTCTTTGGTGAAACAGGCCTTATAAACACTGTTATTTATCTGACGAGTTGATTTTGCTGCTCTATCCCAATTGTTTGCAATTTTTTCCAAACACAACTACACTGGCTGACAGGTAATTTTTGCTAACGATACTGTAGGATTTCCCCTAAGACTGTTAAGCAATAGAAAAATGCTGTGTTAAAACATGGGTCTTATATCCATTTTCTCTCCAGCCTATACCAAGCGGACTCCAACAGCGTGATGACCCGCTACGCAGTGAACCGCATATCGTTCTACGCACGAGGCGCGACCGGATCGCCCGTGGCTTCCTGCTTTGCGTTCACGTGGTCTCACGGGGAAACTAAAGAGTCTGCGGTGTACCGCTGCCACGTGTTCCGCTGCCACATCGCCGAGGCTGTCAACCAAGTGTCGAGTAAGTAACTAATACATACTACGAGTATAGTCAGCGTGTACCGAGTTCTGTCAACTGCTGTCAGGATAATATCTATCTCGCTTGCACATATCGATATAGCAGCGCGCTGTATTTTCCATCTCTATTGACATTAGGGCAAAGAATATATAATAGTACTACATACAGAACGGTCACTCACCTCCCCTCCCTAGTCTGACTTACCTCACTATCGCGCCGGAATTATGTATCTCATTATGCGGTTGCCTAGCAGGCATGGCACGCGCATGTTTGCGACATTGACGGAAGAACAAAGTTTTGTGTACGAGAGATGCCTAGGTACTGTGCAGTGTACGGGTGTCTTTCTTCCTCGAGAAATGACTCCGATAGGAGGCTTTTTCGTTTCCCAAAAGATGAGAGACGGTAAGTAACTTCATACAAAATGCAACCATAACCTATTCTTACTATTCAGCTACAGTGAACAACTTTAAAAACGTTAGGTAAAGGTAACATTCTTTAGAATTATGTGTAAGTAGTTAGGAAATTGTAAATAAATAAAAAAATAAGAAATTATAATTGTAATATTTATGTGATCAGTGAAATCAGGTGTTGCTAAGGTAGATACTATCTTTTTATTTCTCCACGATACCACGTGAATATTACTTACGAAAATGAGTGCTTGTTACGTTGTATACTAAATTAAAGTAAATTACGTTGTTTACTTAAATAAACAGATACCGTTTATTTAAGTGAAAATAGCTATGACCAGTGTAACAGACTTTGTCAACCCTTATATCACGCACACAACCGCAGCGTCTGTGCAACACGCCGTCTGTCAATGTATGGCCAAAATAAAAAGTTTTTTCCGAGTGTCCGGGGTGTGATTAGCGACTCAAGACTCAGTTGATAACAAGCTGACTATAGTTGTCTTACTTTACATAATATGTTAAGGTATGTATGTAATTCGTTTGTATCGAATATTATCGTGTATGTAAATAAATTACAATTCCGTTTATAGTGTGTGTAAGTTAATATTGTATGTAGATGACACATGACTCGCCTCACTTCACCCCCGGAAAGGAGTGATCTCTTCTACTTTGGACCCCAAAAGTCCAGTTTCCAGCTAACAAACACGAAAGTGATGTTCTTGGAAAATAAAATTATTCTCAGTATTGGTTA
Organism: Pyrausta aurata; assembly: GCA_963584085.1. Lineage (NCBI taxonomy): Eukaryota > Metazoa > Arthropoda > Insecta > Lepidoptera > Crambidae > Pyrausta > Pyrausta aurata. The sequence continues at coordinate 12,248,699 of OY757254.1, forward strand.
CTATTTATAGTTACAAAAGGTTAAGATCATTGCTTGGCATTTTATTAAACGCCTGGCATTAGTAAATTATGGATGTTGTAAATTATGTATGTAGCCTCCTTGTAGCTTTGAGGTCACTTGGTCTCACGGAGAGACCTTATAGTCTGTGATCTTCTTCTTCTGGTTTATGGCGTCCGAACTCAATATTTTCCGATAGGGCACGACACTTCTTTGAAGATGATCAGTAGACGTGTTCAGCCGCGCGCGGTCTGTCACTTGTGTATGACAGTTGAAACATAGGAACAAGATAAATTAGTTGCTGGGCAAAGGCCTCACTCATTCAAGTACACTCAAGTATCAGTGGTATAAGCCATAATAGGCCACCACGCGGGCTCAGTGTGGATTGATAGAGGCAAGCGACCAATCTTGCTGTGAGATGTCATCAAGCCGCCGAAAGGGCCTCCGACTAAGCTAATAGTCGTATTACGATTAATATCAACCGATATTAGCCAGAAACATATTAAAAACAGCTGTCAAATGCGAAAAATTCCAAGGTACGAAAGTCTACCTTAGGTGGCCGGTAATCGCAAAACAATAGCATGTTGCATCCGGTGATGACTAGCTCCACTTCACATTAACGAATTTACAACTGTCTAGTAATTATGAACCCATCTGCAGTAGGCAGTAGCAGTTATTTCCTGAGTGATGTCGCCCAAGGCAACCTGGCAAGCGTGGCAGTTGGTGCTGACTGCCTCTGGTATAAAACGCTTGAGATCAGCGAATATTAATAGCGGTTTTAGGGAATTCGCATACGTTTTATTGGGTTAGGTTAGGATCACATATTCACGATAGACATACAACATAACAACCACGGAAGACAAGGGATCACATAACCACGGTAGACATATCCCGTTGCATATGTGATGTATTCCTTCAAAATTGTAGTTGACCGAAGACTAGAACTTTCAATATTTAGCGTCAAGAATGCCTCGCTCATAATAAATACACTTAAGTATTTAAAGGTACTTAAATAGTATGATACCTCACTAAATCTTCAGAATTTTGTCTAGAATACAAAGGAACTCGGACCCCAGACACAGATCCAGATCAGAACAGAACTGTCTATTTGTAAAATATTGTGTTGTAATTTTGAGTATACCTATTCGTACGAGCAGATACTTCAGGTTCTTACAAAACAATATCGTTGCCGGATTTGACGTCATATACTTATTTATTTGTCAAGCCGTAGACAACTCATTAATATTGTAATGAGCGTAATGAAGCACATGTACTTATTTGAATAACAAAGTAAGGGTGTACCTTGTTTGGCAGTTTGTTACTCAATATAAAAAAAACCGGTTAAGTGCGTGTCGGACCCGCGCACTGAGGGTTCCGTGCCACCCTTAACTGAATTCAGGGTCCACTTACTGTCACTTAACGAAAACATCACAATATATTGCAACGGCAAAAATAACATTGTTTTTCATAGTGTTTGTATGAAAAACAAAGTTATATTTGCGGTTGATAAAAATGTGCAATATCTCAAAAACTACTGGTTCGATCTCCTTCAAACCAATTTTCGTTGCAAGTTTTTGTTGAGATCTACATCATATATTTTTTTCAAAATTTTCACTTTCTTAGTTCAAATGTTAGATGGGGGGGGGACGCCCATTTTACCACTTTGGAAGCGTCTATATCTCAAACCTTACACTTTTAGAAAAAATGGTTTTAGAAACCTCAACATCATTTTAAAAGACCTATCCATAGACACCCCACACGCATAGGTATGAGTAAAAAAAAATTTTTTGGTTTTAGTTTCATGTATGGGAGCCCCCCCTTAAATATTATTTTTTCTTACTTTTTGTATCTGAATCGGAAAGAGGTGAACAAAATACACCTACCTACCAAGTTTCAGCTATGTGATGCTTATAGTTTCAGAATAAAGTGGCTGTGACATACGGACGGACAGACAGACAGACAGACAGACAGACAGACAGACTTGACGAAACTATAAGGGTTCCGTTTTTTGCCATTCGGCTACGGAACCCTAAAAACTATAATCCTTATACTTCAGTGAACTACTTACACAACGTTTACTACACAACTAATATTCATCAAATATTAGTGCAGATATTTACAAATCTAGGTCTCTGTGTCTAATGAAATGGACGTGACTAAGTTTTGCGATGAACATTGCACTGCTATCACTGACATTGCCTATTGATAGCTCTTAACGTAACAGACTTAAGGTTCAGTTTTGCAAAGCAGAGTCGATTAATCATCTCGTGACTGTATGTTTGTGGTGATCGCAAAGACACACATTTCAGAGCTCCATGATTTGCTCAAATTGATTCATCAAATTGTCGATGCAGATGTTTGCTCGTCCATTTATTATAATTCAGTACGCGTATGCAATCATTCTCTAATAAATACTGCTTAGTCTGAGCATTCTATTGTGTGGTATTGGTGGTCTCATACCGATTTTATAAAATTGTGACCGAATCGTTGTAACAGATTTTCGCTCTTACGTAAAAGGGTGTAAAACATAAACTTCTTTGATTAGTGTGAGTAATGTATTGTGATTTGTGCAGTATTTATTGACTCACGTTCATGTGGCACCGCCCAATCTCGTCGACATAGTTTTGTTTTACTCATGATAACGACGTTTTGTATTACCGCATCCCTATTCTATAATCTGTTGATAACTGCTTTATTTTTAGTTAGTTAATGATATCTAACTACACAAAACCTATATCTTAAAATATAAACGCTGTGTATCAATTACGAAGATGATAATTTTGATTTGATAAAGCATTATCTAAACTGTTATTAAATTCAGCATCAATCTTTTGGATGTAGTATTATAAAATAATTATTATCAGTAATTCTAAAGCATTATATTTAATTTTGATAAATGACCGTGCAATAAGTTCATCCATGTCAAAGATGCAGTGCTTTGATAATACCGTGTTTTCATCATCACAAATATAGATAGTGCCATCCACGAAGGCGCGCGCCATCTTTCATCCTTATCGTTTATTGTACATGTGTGCAAGTTTTTGCCAATATTTAATGATATTATAATGAATACAATTGTTGGTGACCAGCATCACCAAAGGTATAATAATACCTTCTTGTTTGGTTTTCCTTATTTAAAATTCTAGTGTTTTTATCATACGTCAAATATTGTTTTTATACTTAAGTCGGAAAATAAACTTTAATTGTGAAACATTAAAAAGCCCTGGTTTTACTTATCCTCAACAAAAATTATTAAATGTATATTATTTGATATTTTAATATTTGCCACACACTTCGCACCCCATGCTTTCCTCAATCAAAACTAAAAGGCGCGCGCCTTCGTGGATGGCACTATCTATATCTAACACCAAACTTTTTATGAAACATTGACATTATCAAAGTAAGCCTACAAAAGTAGCATTGACCTATTCGTCCAAATAAATCGATTGTGCTTCAATTTATAGTTTCCAATTTTCCATATTTCTAATGGCTACAGTTCCACCACTGTGGCATTATTAATTCCACAGAATACGCCCGCCGTTAGAACCTTATCGCACTGATTGGTTTGTTTGTGTTTTCACTTTGTTCGAAATAGTCTGGCTCGGTAATCTTCATTAGTGATTTTACCGGCGAGTTCAGCGGTTTGGTTGGTGAGGTTTTAAAAGAGAAAATTACAGTTTAATTAGTCAGGTATCAAACGAATGCCGAGAGTCGCATAACAATGGAATTTTTATTGTGTCTCGCTTACACATACTTGACGAGTTAAAAACCTTGAATTACATAGTTGTGTTGTGACTTTTAGTCTGTTTTGTCTTGTGTGTGGATTTCAATGATTGTGCGCGTGTGATTTGTGATTGTGCGTAGGATTTTGGAGGATTTTAGATATTTACTGGAGGTATATCATTTAAATCAAATATATTTAAATCAGTATTTCTAAGCAGTGCAGCTAAAAAAATGCTTCTGAATCCTTAGATATTGTACGAGTAATTTAAATAATATCTTGAATGTGTCAAATGCTTAGTTATCTTTTTACATCTTAGCGAAATTCTTGCCTTCAATAGCATTTAAAATTCATACATTTACAAAAAGACAAGTTTACATATGTCAATCTGTTCGTTTTCTAGCTAGCTATAGTGTGCCAAGGGCGAAAATAATACACAGTCCGGTGCGATACATAATCACTGCAACATACGCCCACCGGCTGGTCGTGGCATTTCGTCCTTCAAAGTAAACAATGCGAGTTCATTTCATACTCAACTAGTAATATTTTTATGAAACTGAATTGTTATGAAGATGTTTCTGCTGTTGAAAGCATTTGGCTTTGATAAAACCGAGCGTAAAACAAAATAGGTGTCAGTGAAACTTGCCACATGTGAAGTTATTTAATTAAAAAAATAATTAGGTACTTATCAATGATTTTTAGGTCATTTGTGTTATCAAACAATGCTTTGTTTGTAAGTTTAAATTATTGTGATGTTGATATTTTCAAACACATTTTGTTTTTAGTACACTTATCTGTCCTAAAAGTCTGACTAAACATAACCCAGATAACCCTTATGTCTAAAAAGATTCCAAATGTGCATTCTTAACTCTCTTATATTTGTACTTTTCAGAGCTTTTTTTTATGTAAAAAGATTCTTAACTAAATCCATCTTTTTCCACAGGTTGCTTCGCCAAAGCGTTCGAGCGCATCCCTCGTTCTATGGCTTCGTCGCTCGTCGGCGAACTCAGCGCTGCTCCCTCCATGACCGGGTCCCTTACCGAAGGGCTAGGTCCAGCTGCGCCTCCCATGCAACTGATGCATGTCTTAGAGTGCACTGTCGACATCAAGGAGACTGATGCTAAGGTACGTTATAAGTAAGTATGTTTAGCCGCACAGATGATAATTTAAAGTTTACAATTTTGACAGAAAATTGTATAAGATTTGTTTCCTTTAGGTTTGAAATTATTTCCCTTATTTTGCTGTCGAAATAAAAACATGTAATAAGCATTATCTGGGCGGCTAAATAATATTGTAGGAGTGTAGTAGGTGTGTTGGTTGTTGTATATTGATGTAAATAAATTGAATAGTGTGTGAAGAAGTTGATTGGTAGTTTTTATGTGTGTTTAGAGTAAATATGAAGATCATTTTATAATGTTACATAATTAAGAAATCTTATGGATGAAACTTTAGAAATCGTTATCAGTTGCCATGATAATATTGTGTAATATTATCTACTTATTACAAGGTGAGCAGCGTTAAGTGTTGAAAGTAGAATTACATTTTAGAAAATAATGTCGAGCATATTTGTTTATCATCATCCATCATATACACACTGCTTGATTGTCTTGCGAGTATGCCGAATCGCGTGCCCTAGTGAGTGAATGTTATATCATCGTTATTTTTATTTACTGCACTGTTATCCAACCGATTGGTATTGAACAGTGATTGAGTCACTGTTCAGGGTTAAACACTCCTCTCGACAACAGGGACCGACTTGGCGGGAGACCGTCGAATTTCTACGACGGCACGTCAATCGCGCCAAACGAGCTTACTACAGCGTGAAAAACCATAGAGCCGATTGGTTCAAGGAGCAAGAGTTACTAAAGGTCTACAAGGAGAGAATGCATCTCTTTAAAAAGGCCAGAAGTGACGGCTTTAGGAGAAAGTATGAATCAAGATACGGACAGGTACGGTGCGCCGATGCGGCGAACCACTTCAAAGATTGGTCTGTGCATTGGAAAGATGCGTCTTTGCATGCTTAACACTTTTGTGGACAGTACTACAGAATAGATTTTTTTTATCACGCCGCATAGGCGGTCACTGTCCGTAAAAGAGTTAAGATTGTTATGATTCTCTATATGCTTTGATGGAACCGGGAGCGGTTATTCGCGAAGAGTACATGTTTGGTAATGCCTGTGGAAATGGTTCTAAAATAGGACTTTTTATGTGTGCAACAATCTTGTTCTCGTATTTAAAAAAAAAACTAAGAAATGCATCCAGTAGATGTAAGTTCATATGTTAAACTTGCATCTTATAAAAAACAACCTTTGGGTGGTAAACCAATAATTTGGCCGACCGTACCTGTTTTAGAAACAGGAAATTAAGATCAACGGTGCCAAATAACTCCTTAAGGCTTCGTATGAGAAACTACAACTCTGAACACAAGAATCAACTGAAAATAAATACGCTAAAAACAATTTATATTAATGATCTGTTTATCTAAGCCGTCATAAGGTTGACGGCATTCATTACAAGAAGTTACAAAACTACATACAGTATGATCATTGAACTACTAGCGTATGGAACTGACACCACGAACAAATCTCGTGCAACATGAACTGGCGCCACTTTTCATCAACTCATACAATTCATATCCGAAATTCAAATTTAAAGGAATACGCCACAATCTTGTCGTTGAACATTCTTGTTGTATATGCGACAAATTTTTTGCTTGGCATAGCTTCTCCATACGTAGTTATAACAACTCACTGAGTATGATAGACCTAAATCTAATTTAACACGGACTAGCTGTGCGAACAAATGTTGTGCTTTTGATCTTCACTTCCCAATCAAATCGAAAGCTTGGTCTGAGCCCGTAAGATGTATACTAAATATTATGTGAACCTTGATACCGATGATCGATTTTAAAGCACATCAAGTTGCATGTTTATTTAAGATTTTAGCGAAAGCATTTCTTGTGTGTGCATGTGGTAATGAGTAAGGTAAAATCGTTACTTGCTTGTGCTCGTACAAAGTGTGTGATGTAGTTTAGATGATATGAAATAATTTATTTCTCCAAGTAGTAACCCCAAAGCTGCATTGAAAAAAATATTTTTACCAACTTTTTGGTCCAACAAGTTGTAGCTACAACGATCGCCTCTGTCCACTTCGATTATCATCATAAACATATCGATATCTATGATTTTAAAGTTTTTTTTTTAAGAACACCAGAACAGGCAATGAAATAACATACTATATCCGATGGAGCTGTGTTATTTTATTGAATTTTAGTCATGTTTTTGGCATGCTTTTGCGAGGTTTAGTTTAAGTAGTTAAGAATGATATGAAGAGTACAGCTAAAGACGTGTGTTTGTGAATTTATGTAGCTTAAAATATTTGGTTAAGGGTCCCGTAGTCAATGATAAACGCTATATTTAATTGAACTATTATTATTCCAGGGCACATTCAGCCACGTACCAAAAGAGAGGGTCGGGTTCAAACTGCGCGGTGGCATTGACAAACAAGTGACAATCAACGTCAGGCAGGTCACAAACAACGTGCAGCCAGAAACAGACGACCCTCAGGTAAGTTATGGAACTTATTTTGATAGGAGTAATGACCTATTCGTGTGGTAAAATAGGCTAGATTTTACTGAGAAAAAATTTTAATGTTGTAGTTTCAAGTGATTAATTATGGTATGGAGCTATCAAAAAAGAATTAATTTATTAATTAAAATAATGATTATTCATATATTAATAATTACATTTGTCCAACATACACATAAAGTCTCCGTGAATGTCTGTCAGAGAGCGTGACGTCACTTCTCTGATGATGGCGTGCTTTTTTTTAAACAACTCTCCACGTTTGACTTTTCAGTTTCGAGCGTTTATGAGGCCCACTCAAATTGTTTTTTATTTATTTATCATAATAGTGTAAATGTTGTTTTTTTTAATACATACAATGAGTAAGATTTACAAAGTTTTTAAAATTTGGTCATCTAGCCTATTAATACACTCTTTGTTACAGTCCACATACCATACACATACCGGCGGTCTGTACATTGAACGATGCTTCGGGATATTGCTTGCTCCGGGCCGAAGCGTGAAACATTCAGACATGAGGCTGCTTGAAATGGTAAGTAATTCTATACTCGTTAGATAAATGTTTCCAATTTCGCTCTATCTATAGCTTCAAATATTAAAATATTTTGTATAACAGTGTTAGCGTCAGTCATTTATTTTTGCATGTAAACCTTTCAACATTAACCCTTTCACTGCTTCGAAACAATTGAAGGGTAGTGTTGAGCAGACGTCTTAGCCTTCTTACATAAAGTGCGACATGGATCTTCTGGCAAACGGTGACAGGCGGAACTAACGCTGTCAAATTCAAAAATGCGGTTGCCAGATCGTGTGTAGCGAAATCTCCCCAATCTAACGAGAGATTTTCCGATTTTACCTTTTGTTTTATTTTCGTACAAGTTCTGTAAAAAAACTATTATTAGAAATGTTTTAAAACACCGTAGAGCTAAACTCCTTAAATAAAGTTTTAATTTTCAATGGTTTTTATTGTTAATATAATTGTTTTACGTCTAAAATCGGTGGAACATACATGATATGCCTCTTATGGTAGAAAATGACTTCGACGACATTTCCATCCAAGAAATCTTTTCTTTGACTTTGTCACGGTAGGGTAAAAAAAAGTTTAAAAAGTAATAAATAAAAAGACCCTAATTAATAATCGACCCCCTGAATCAAGGGAGATTTTCTTGCTCTGGCTACCCTTCCTTGAAAAAGCGCCCCCCTGTCAATGGGTCAGAAGATCCTTGTCGCACTGTAGTAGAAAGTACTCACTACCCATAATAAATAATGTCATCTTCTCGCTGCGTAAATCCTAAGTTCTCTGACTCCTTCGACGATTCGGTTTCAAGATGTCGCCGCTTCGAGTTCCCGGTTTAGATTCCTGAGTTCTATTCCCGGCCGGTTCAATGCAGAAATAATACATTTCTATACTGTCTGGGTGTTGTGATGCTGGACCACCGTTGTTTTATATTTCCATAACACAAGTGCATTAGCTACTTGCTTCGGGATCAGAGTAATATAAACATTGGTAATATCCATTTTTATTTATATCTGTAATATCTTTTTTAGGTGAGCGGCTCAGCCGGCGGTTCAAGTTGCTCAGTCTGTGCTCTATGGAACGCGGGCGAATCGGCTTTAGCGGCTTTCAACGTGGCCAGTGGAGATGGAGCCCCCGCTTATATGTCGCTAGCACTCGATCTCGTGATTAGAGGCATCCCTGATCCTTTGCGGTAAAATTAATCACGTGTTTTTTCCGTAGACAAAGATAATAGTTTTTTTTCAGTTTAATTCCTGGCTAACCATAGACAAAGCTTTATTAGATGGTCTTAAAATATTTGTTTGTTTTACAGATTGGTTATCGAAACGCCAGTGAAAGTCTTTCCACCTGCTGAGAGATTCTGGTACTATTCGAAGAAACCGCTTGTTCAAGAGTTCTACATAAATCTTAAAGAGGTATGTTACATTTAATACCTCGAACGTGCGTAGAATTGAATATAATACACGTCTGCTGTGAAACAGGCAACAGCGAAAGATTACATGGCAGGCCAAACGCTGCGTACAATGCTTTTGAGCTGTGTTTTACCTGTGTATTCAAAGGCATTATAAAAATCTTAAAATACGCGCGCCCATTTATATTTACAGTTATTATCCATGTCCATAACCATTTGACTAGCTTGTGATATGAGTCATGGGCGTCATATCACAAGCTAGTCAAATAGTTATAATGTTTCCATAGAAACGGATCTGAGCAGAGACGTGCATAATTTACTAATAATTTTGCTCATAATACATGACACGTTTTGCTTATCATATGTAGAGCGGTATCATTGGTAAAAAATCCACATCTCTGCATAGGTCCTGTGAAATCGCAGCCTTATGAGGCATTGTCTTAGTCTGCCTGCGACCACGTATGCTGTAAAGCATTCGAAACGTCAGGCGTTTAATCAATACATACGATAACATTGTAAAGGTCGATTTTCTATACATTAATAGAAAATTCTGAAAACCGGGTCAGGGTGTATGTGGAGGTGCAGGGAGTGTGCAGGGTGGTGATGTAAGAAGTTTACTTCACATAAAACTAACCTAGTTTTTTTTAAATTTCTTGTTCCAAATAAATGTGCGCGAAATAAATCCGTAAAGTATTTCAATAAAGGCATTGTCTTACCAAACTTGTTACTTCCAGTGCGTGGACGCCCTAGGCCAGCTGCAATACGAGGTGGCCAGCGTGGAAACGTCGGGGGAGCTGGACCGGTCGCGGCTGAACTTGCCGCTGTCGTTGTCCAGCCTGCTGCCCTCGCCGCTGTCCAGTGCGCCCGCGCCGCCTTCGCCTTCCGAGCCCGATTCAGGTATATTCCGAGCCCGATTCAGGTATATTCAGAGGTCTCGTATATTCCGAGCCCGAATATACGAGAGTATACTATCACCATCAAAGATCAAATTACAAGTTCGCGACTTTTCAAACAGACGTATAGTACAGCTTTGATAGTCACATTGGACTCTTCACCAATCTTTCTCACTTATTGCAGTAAGAAGGCGCTGCGGGGAATTTATTTACAGGCTATATTGATTTTAAAAAATGATCTAACTAAGACCTCAGCAAGCATTAGAGCAAATTAAATGTACCCAGTGGGAATAAATGGGTGAGAAGTGAATGTGCATACTATCTTTGTATAGTATTTTGGTCGTCACGTTATTTACACATACACAACGAAGACACTGGATCCCTTATGCGGTCTGGTCAATAGAATCGCTGTCCGATTCCGGTTAATTTTGTATGAACCTGACTGACCGCAAAACGCATCCAGTGTGTCTAATCCTTAAAAGTTCTATTCAAAATTTTCGCGTTTAGTTAATTTCTAAAGCAATCATTCATTGTCCTACTCTCTCATTAACTTTGATTTAGTAGCAAAATAATGTAACATTAATGTATCTACCTAGCAATAGGATAGCATGTAATACCGCTGTATCAGTAAATATTTAGATGATTAGTGTTCCATCACCCGCAGATGGCGACGAACCGCTACTCAGCGGGACCGGCGAGGTGTCCAAGGACTGCGGCGAGGACGTTCTGGTCAATTGGGCTCAAGTTCTGAGGAGGTAAGTCCGTAAAATTTAAAAACCAAACTGTCTTTTAATAATTATTATAATAAATAAATTGTTGATAAGAGATACTGTCTACTACGTCACTAATTTGAACTCGGAACGTATGATCTATGTGCCTGCAAAGATACTGCCGAACGGAAACCAAGGTGGTGCTAGTTCATGTGTGACTTAGGTCCAAGTTCGAAAATATTTGCATTTTAAACCTGTTATAAATACTTCATACCGTTGGTAATGCCAATGCTTTACTAACGGGCCGCGAGAGCTCGCCATGAATATTCTTTGGTATTCAATATTCGATTGTATGTCATGCACGATAGCGTTCAGTTTAAAAAATCAATCTTCTTAGTTCCTTCACCGCGCTTTGCCAAAATGCTGTACCTGAAGCAGGATATTGTTAAATAATGATTTTTGTTCTTCGCAGTTGGACGGGTCCGCGGCCCAGAGCTCTAAACCACCTCGTCCGCGTGGGCGTGCCCGAGGCGCTCCGCGGCGAGGTGTGGCTGCGGCTGGCCGGCGTCGACCAGAACGACAAGCTTATGGAGACCTACCGCACGCTCATCAGCAAGGTCGGTACTGGAGCGTGAGCGACGTAGGTCCGAGTGGAACGCGGCTAAGGGCCCTGAAGGCCTACTACGAAAAACTAAATCGTTTTGCTTCGCATGTTTCGGATCCGAAAAACTAATCGTATTGACGGATTTCGTTTTTTGTAGTACTCTTACGAGTTAAGCACTGAATATACGATGATATTATAATAAGGCGAAGGGTGCGTTCCACTTAGTGTCCGGAATGCCTTCGCCGTCGCGAAGTTATGGGATTGGTCGAAGTCATTGTCCCAAAGTGTATTCAGGCATAATGATGCCGCTTATGTCTACTTGCATATGATGATTTAACCCAGGATTACGCTAAATAATATTGTGCGCAAATACTTAGAGTTACGGTCTAGTTCTATGTTTAAGATACTTTATTTCTGTAAATCATGTTATTGTAACTTTTTCTATGAGCCTTGAATAAAAAAATCCAGGATTAACTCATCGTTCTGTCTCTGTCAGTTTATTTGACGTTGACAGAGACAAATAAAATTTGATCCTAGGATTAGCGTAATCCTGATTTAAATCATCATGCGCAAGTAAGTATTACTAAATACTGTATGCGTAACTAGTTAGTTAGTTTGGCTGCGGTGTTTCCGCACTTAGCCTCACGATTGGGCCATTGTACGTATATCCCTTCTTTTTCATTCTAACCACCCCAGGCTCTCCCAGAAGGCTAGCAAACTGCCTTGATTGCTAAAGACCTCTGGGAATGTTGTTGTATACGAAACTATTTTTTCAGTCGATTTTCTAGTATTTCATATTTTTTTACATTAAATATCTCACTCCAGGACTGCCCCTTCGAAGCGGTGATCCAGCGCGACATCGCGCGCACGTTCCCCGCGCACGACTTCTTCCGCGAGGCGGGCGGGCTCGGGCAGGACTCGCTGCTGCGCATGGCGCGCGCGTACGCGGTGCACGACCACGAGGTCGGCTACTGCCAGGGGCTCAGCTTCCTCGCCGCCACGCTGCTTCTGCACGTGAGTGTACATCAGAGTGTCGTTAGAAATAAGGACACGCCTCGGCTCGTCATTTCGGTGTAGACAAGCTGAATCATATGTTGATTAGAGCTTGTCTAAACTGAAATGACGAGCCCCACTATCACTAAACGCACGCTGGCAACTTTTAAAATATGGACGCAATACATACAGTGGTGGACAGCTAATTAAAGACACTTTGAAAATTGTATGTTCATCAAGTTTTGGGTTCCAATGATTTTGTATTATGAATACATAGAAACCAGCAACTGTTGTAAAATAATCATATGGGTTTTACGTATAATTTGGAGTTACTATTTGCCATAACATTGTTCTATTTTTCGTAATTTTTGACCTCAAATCCATTATGAGCAGAATAAGTGTACCAGTGATGTGGACAACTAATTAAAGACACCTAATATAAGTTACTGAAAACCAAAAAAAAACTGAAACTACAAAATAGTCAGATAGTATGAAATTAAAAATAGTAATTTCTCAATTGTTTTACAAAGTTTTTGATATTTTGTCGTATGTCGTTTAGCTGCATTTTGACCTTTACTTAGTCTTGGCACGGTCCTGGCATTAGTGCTATTAGTTCCTTGCAAGCATGTACATATTGGAATTTATTCTAATGCTTTCATAAATGCGTCATTATGATAATTTTAGCGTTGGTAACTACCTACTAACTATTATTTGTCTGATATTACAAAGTTTTCAATGCGATAGATGTCAGGACCTCAGAATAGGACCCCACTGAAAGACCTAGAATGGGATTTCTAGATGAAAAATATTAAGGGTCAAAGCATATTTTCATGACCGTATTTGCTGCAGGAAGATCGTTAAATATTTTAGCAAGAATGATAAGGCCTAGATTATGCGAGGAAAACTTGCATTGAAGAAAATTTTATAAGTTACCAAATTTATAATATGCCAAATATTTCACGGATGCGGTTTTCCTAAATACATTCTCAACGCGGACCTAATCAAAGTGGATAATTGAGATGTTTTCGAATGTCAATAAACAATAAATGTAATTACGACGAAAAACGGTATATGAGACGACAATTTAACAAGACTATGTATTATATAACTGTAAGATATAAAGTGAGGAAACATCATAGTGCGCCGTTGATTTTCTAGGCGTATTGCTGGACCTATGAAAAAATGCTAGTACATGGATGGAATACCTAAACAATAATATTCAACAACAGCCTATCTTACTCTTAGCTGACTAAGCATCTTGTCTAGAATATCTTGTAGTTTAGACTTACTAACGACTTACTAAACCAACTGCAACGGCCGTCTCAGTTTTCCTAAGAGACAATGTCTATCTTTTAGATAAGCTACCATAATATTCCTAACATCAATACAATCGAAAAAATTGAGATTCTTGTATTAGATAATACACTAACGAGACATGTTGCTAATGTTTATTAAGTATACGGCGCTTTTATGAAAGCATTAGAACAATTTCTAATACATTATAACAAGAAACGCATATCACCAATGCCAGGACTAAGTTAAGGTCAAAATACAGCTAAACGACATACAATAAAACATCAAAAACTTTGTAAAACAATTGAGAAATTACTATTTTTAATTTCATTCTATCTGACTATTTTGTAGTTTCAGTATTTTTTTGGTTTTCAGTAACTTACATTAGGTGTCTTTATTTAGTTGTCCACATCACTGGTACACTTATTCTGCTCATAATAGATTTGAGGTCAAAAATTACAAAAAATAGATCAATGTTATGGCAAATAGTAACTCCAAATTATACGTAAAACCCATATGATTATTTTACAACAGTTGCTGGTTTCTATGTATTCATAATACACAATTATTGGAACCCAAAACTTGATTAACATACAAATTTCAAAGTGTCTTTAATTAGCTGTCCACCACTGTACATAAATACCGTTGTAATTGGCTTTTCAGTTGCCGGTGAAAAATAAGAAAAAATAAGCGGATTTTCTTAGACTTGTTGTCCTACTTGTCGTAATTGACGTGAACGCGCGAGAGAGCGAACGTTTTGTTTTATACAATGTGCCAGCGCCGCTCCCTAAGGAGAGCGTTGTTGGATGTATCACGTGACAAGTCGACCGTGACGTGTGCAAAAATATCGTAATTCGCGGAGAAGTCGACGCTCCGTCACAAATACCCTTCATTTGTACAGTAGTTCAGTTGTATAGTTATTAATATTTGCACTCACACATCGAAATTAACTAATTGACAACGGCGGGCGGCCGAGCGAGGTGGATACGTTACTGTGTGCTCCGTGTTTACAAAATTATAAACAGTGTAACGAGCAGAATTCCAGAAGTATACGTTATACCATTACATAGATACAGTTTCCAGCTTTAGTGTGGTGAAAAAAGTGTTTAAAAATGTGCATTGGTTCTAATTATATCCGAAGAAACATTTCAAAAATGTAATGTTACAAATTACAATACGCATCGCGCTCGCTACGGTCTGACCGTGTGTTGGCTGGCGCTGAGTCATCCACATAGGATGTTCGTCGGCAACGAGTATAAATCGAGTGACCGAACTACCCACCCCTTTACTTGCAAGAAGTCTGAGACCCATTACATATCTTAATTTCGACGCTCATTGTGCACATCCTCATGGCGCGTCGGCTACAGTTTCACAGTTAGCACTCCGCATCTTAAAGTAGTGGGTTCAAATCTTCTCAACGTTCGAATACTTTCATTTCCTTTTTCCTTTCTGGATATTTGATGAAGAATGGTTTTAAAATTTTATTGAACTTTAATGATATTTTGGGCATTTTTAATTTATGTTTTTTTATTTATTTTATAAACAATTACTATTTGACATGCAATTTTTATTTTTATTTTGATTTTTTGATGGTAATAATAATGTATAGTTTTATTTTACAATCATTATTATTTATATTTTAATTGTTCTTGTTAAATTATCTAGTCATTCTAGACAGGTAATTATTGAATGAATGTTTTTTTTTTAATGTATGTTTTATTTGACCATTATAACTGTTATTGCTATAAAATTTTGAAATAATTTTATGCTAGTCGTAAAGTATAATTTTCTAGTCATTTTAGGTAGGTATATTGAGTGTTTAATTAATTTGAGTGTTTGAGTGGTAATTAAGGTATTTTTTTTTTATATTATTACTTGTCTTGCAGTGTTATTTAACTTATATTGTTACTTAAATTGTTTAAATTTTAGTGATAACTTTTACCAATACTTTTTAATTTGAATAATGAACTAACATGAAACTTTTTAAAATGTTATACTTTTTAATACTATTTGAATGATAAACTTAATTGTTTTTTTTTTACTTTTTTAAATGAGCAATTGATAATTTTTCTTGTTATGAATCAAGATTTTGTAAACTGGTCAGTCTTAACTCGCTTTTAACTATTATTGTTTGTTTTGTTAAAAAAATCAAGTCACAATATGAATAGCCCTCCAAGAGTTAGCTGTCCTTATTGCCCAGGGTTACCAAGATTATATGTGCAATCGAGGGGCCTCAATGTGCATATAAGTAGGGTTCACAGAGATGTGGCTTCAAGAAATCGGGATGTATTGGACCCGCCTACGAGATCGAATACTGAGTCAGATCGTATTGTAGGATCAGGCAATGCTTCCCAGACGTCACACTTTGGTCGTAGTTTTGATGACTTACCGTCGCTTAAAGGAAAAGTACCCGTTTTAAGACACATACCTAAGGGAGCTAGAAGCTTAGCCGCTGGCAAGTTATGCAATATCATAGAAGACTGCTTGCATACGAATAGCGTAGATGATTGGTTCAGGCTACTTTCATTTTCTTACTCAGCATTGAGAGTACCGGACATAGGAGGAAGCAAATCCCTGACGTCCAAGGTAAAACATAATATAGATGACACGAATCTTTATTTTATGCAGGAAAATTGCTCACCGAGACCGCATTCAATTTACCGAGCTATTGAATCAAAAGTACATGATGGGGATTTGAGAGGTGCAGTAAGGTTACTTCTTACAGATAGCGCACTGGCTCCACATAATGAGAACACATTGAATGCCTTAAAGGATAAACATCCAGCACCATCAAGATCGGTAAATCTTCCGCCAGAACCAAATTTAACTAGCCCTTTCTTGGCTGTTACATCACAGGATGTATCTAATGCTATTGCGTCTTTTTATAATGGGTCTGCTGCGGGTCTTGATGGTTTGCGCCCCCAGCACCTTAAAGAATTAATTTCGTCGTCTGCTGGGAGCAATGGGCCTCGTTTGCTGAAATCTATGACCAAGCTTTGTAATTTTCTGCTAAGAGGCATGCTCAATTTGGAGGTGAAGCCTTTTTTATATGGGGCTTCTTTGTGTGCCCTATCAAAAAAGGATGGTGGCATAAGACCTATTGCGATTGGCAGTGTTTTTCGCCGCCTTACAGCTAAGCTCTGTTGCCGGTCAGTTAAAGAGGCTATGTCCAGCTACCTGCAACCTCATCAGGTAGGATTTGGCACTATACTGGGGTGTGAGGCGGCTATACATTCTGTGCGGTCCTTTGCCACAGCAAACGAGTCATCAAATCATATAATTGTTAAAATTGACATCAAAAACGCCTTTAACAGTGTAGAAAGGGATACCATCCTGAATGAAGTCTTGGAGCAAACTCCGTCTCTCTACCCATTCATTTACCAGTGTTACGCTTCACCGAGTAATCTCTTCTTTGCAGATCAGAATATTCATTCACAGGTTGGAGCTCAGCAGGGGGATCCATTAGGACCCCTGTTATTCTGCTTGGCTACCCAAAAGCTTATTTCTAATCTCAAAGCCCCTTTAAACATCTGGTATCTTGATGACGGTATTTTAGGAGGTAGCCCGGAGGAAGTTCTACAAGATCTAAAAATATTAATTCCGGGTTTGAAAGCAATAGGTTTAGAGGTCAATCCGGCTAAATGCGAAATTTATAGTTGCAATGGTTTGGTCATGGATTCGGTTGATTTTCATTGTATTTTGCCTGGTATAACACAGATTGACAAAGCTTCGTTCAATTTGTTGGGTGCTCCTATTTTTCCTGAGGGTGTCAGCTCTGTTCTTAAACTCAAAAGGCAGGCACTCTTAGCGGCACGGGAGCATTTAGCACAACTCTCGGGACACGTTTCTCTCATTCTGCTACGTAATTGTCTTGCTTTGCCACGGACAGTGTATACCTTGCGGACGTCACCCACTTGGCTTTTTGAACAAGATTTAAAACTACTAGATGACACAATTAAGGATACCTTGGAATCAATAATCAATGTGAGCTTGAATGAGGAGCAGTGGAATCAGGCGGCCTTGCCTATTCGGTATGGGGGTCTTGGAGTGCGTCGAGTTCAGGATGTTGGTTTGGTGGCTTTTTTGGCCTCGGCACATGGTTCGGTGGATCTTGTTGCTCGCATTTTATCACTTGAAGGCAGCAACATCCGCTTGCCATTTGTATCCGAGGCCCTGGAGAGATGGACATTGCTCTGTCCGACCAACGAAAAACCGGTAGACCTTGCCGTTCAGAGAGGTTGGGACGACATCACTTGTAAACTCTCGTATGCTCGGCTGATTGATGGTGGTTCGGGTGCTGATTTGGCACGCCTTAAAGCAGTTTCAAAACCTGAGTCTGGTGCTTGGCTGAATGCTTTGCCGTCTCCACAGTTGGGGACGCTTCTTGACAACAATTCCTTAAGAATTGCAGTAGCTTTGAGACTGGGCAGCAAAGTTTGTGAACCTCATCGCTGTATCTGTGGTGTGATGGTAGATGAAAACGGCTACCATGGACTGAGTTGCCAAAGATGTGCGGGGCGGTTCCCGAGGCACCATTCTATTAATGAAATTGTGCGTCGGGCCATGGTTTCCGTTAATATTCCTTGCGTCCTGGAGCCACCAGGCTTGTCCCGCACGGATGGTAAGAGACCCGATGGCCTTACGTTGGTTCCATGGCGAAGAGGGCGTAGCCTTCTATGGGATGCTACATGCGTTAGCACCTTTGCTGCGACGCATTTACGGCATAGTGTAGCTTCAGCGGGTTCAGCGGCGGAAAATGCTGCCAAGTTAAAACATACTAAGTATGCTGCGCTAAAGTCAGAGTATGATTTTGTTCCAATCGCTGTGGAGACGGCTGGGCCCTGGGGTGATGAGGCACGCGAGCTTTTTAAAGAGTTGGGACAGCGACTGAGGAATAAAGGTAATGATCCCCGCTCTGGCTCTTGGTTGGTTCAACAGGTTTCCATTGCTATTCAACGAGGCAATGCTGCTAGCATAATGGGAACCTTTGGATCGGGCAGAGCGCAGAGTGGGAATCAATAGAAGAAGTAGTAGGAAATTTATAGCGCCCTTTGTTTATGTTTTGTTTATTTTATGACGTTTTGTAATAGTTTGACGACGCTTTTCGCTGAAATAATGATTTGTATCTTAATTTTAGTTTATTATGTATGTCATTGTAATTTGCATGTTTATGGTTAAATTTATGTATTATTTGTTTGGTGAATAAATTATTGTCTATAAGTGTCTGATTATCTGTGATACAAATCGAAATTAACTAATTAAGTAGTGGGACGCGACATTTCAGCTAAGACAAGCTCTAACACCTTATGACTCAATGGTACGCCAGTAGCTGCGAACACAGAATGTTAACGTACGAGAGATTAAACTCTTGTAAATGACAAAAAAACGATTGGAGTAAAAATAGAATAGATCGCGACAGTGGTAGGTAGGTACGCAACACATGTATTGCGTCGAAGGCGTTTAAGATAGCACTGGTGCGTCCGCAGCCCGAGTAAGAGATGGTGCATGATAGTTCAAGTTCAAGGACTACCCTACTGTATTCTTAAATTACATATTGTTCATCTAAAACATTTGTTACAGATGCCAGAAGAGCAAGCTTTCTGCTTACTTGTTCGTCTCATGTACGGCTACGGACTCCGCGAACTGTACAAGGACGGCTTCGAAGCGCTTTACATGAGGCTGCATCAGCTAGACAGACTTATGGAGGTAAGGAAAATATACATTTCATTCATAAGGAGAAATAAAGTTCAGCATATTATGTATGAGGTGCTCGCTCGTAGCCTAGTGGTGGCATCGCTTTGATAGTGATTACCGGAGACGTATATCACGAGCTTCGAAAAACACCTTTAAAGCCATAATCCCGGCTAATATCGGTCGATATTAGTCGTTATGTCTAGTCAGAGGCCTTAAGGGCGGCTTGATAACATCTGACAGCAAGGTTGGTCACTTGCCTTGCAAACACCCCAGTTGCTCAGTGCGAATTGGTGGCGAGGGGTCCCCACTTATTCTTGAAGTGAGGCCATTACCCAGCATAGTAGGACGTTACAAATAAACTTAACTTAATACTATGTATAAACACACACAAACGACGTTTACTAGACGTCGAAATATCTCCGTCGAATTTGAACTGTATAGTGTTTAAGATTAAGTTCATAATTGGTAAGCAGCTGTTGCTATACTTCTTTTTAATTTTGTGATCGTTTGTCTTACAGGAACAATTGCCTGATCTCCGCGCGCACTTTCAAGAGCTAGGCGTTGAACCGCACATGTTCGCTTCGCAATGGTTCCTCACGGTGTTCACTGCACGCTTCCCGTTACCATTGGTAAGTTTTAGAAAAAACGCCTTTAAAGAACTTTAGTGGCCGCTAAGCCAAGGCCACAATGTCTTGTTTTTCCAAGTTTGTATTTACGTAAAGCGTCCGGCAAAAAAAATGTGTTAAAAACTATGACACTGTTCCTACTAGACCGTTCCGTCACCGACCAACACCGTCGCGTGCCATGCACAGAGCATATCAACACCGTAAAAATACGTTATCTCTCGCTCTCGCTCCATATAACTGTGAGACAGAACGCTGGTTATCTTAAATATTCTACGGTACAGCGGGAAAAATCTTTAATCTGGAACTAAACTGGTTTTGACATTCGCATCATTTCATGATTCATGTAGCAAGCAGATCAGCGCTTGCAACAAATTTGTTACGTAGACATAATAATAAACAAAGCATCTTTAAGCAAGGAAATAAGTATGACATGCGTTCTTGTTAGAGATAACTTATTTACTCTCCGAAAGATCTGTTGCTTGTTTTCATTGTATGTTGGAACGGAAAATTACTAGTCTAATGGCGTTTGACATATAACTAAAGTAAGATGGTACAGCATCGGTAAAAACTCTTATATTTTTCCGTAGGTATACCACATTCTAGACGTGTTTCTGCTGCAAGGAATAGACACGCTGTTCCAAGTGGCGTTGGCGCTGCTCTCTCGCTACCGTAAAGATTTGTTGGCGAACGACTTCGAAGGTGTTCTCAAATATTTCAGGCAAGTTCACTAGTAAAGAGGTTTTTAGATCCTTCGAATTTCTAATGAAGATATAAAAATGGATAGTGTTTTTTTTTTAATCTTTGAAAGTTTTAGTTTTCAAAAAAGCAATCGCGCTGTTGCGATGTTTTCTTGCAATGCATTTTTAAAACAAACCGAACACTATTTGTTTAATTTCAATTCTATGTGTGTTCAACTATTTGTGAGCAAAACAAATGCGTTCAAAAATATTGGGCATGTCCATAAGTGGTCAGCCAAATTTTTATTCAAGCTACCTTTTACAGGTAAACCGCTTCATTGAGACCGGCGGGTGGCGAGGTGTGCGAGGGGCGCGGGCACGCACTCCCCGCGCGCCCCCCGCCCCGCAGGCGAGGTCTCAACGAAGCGGTTTACGTACAGTTACGTAAACATTGACATCATTTTGTTTCAACAGGGTGACGTTACCTAAAAAGTGTCGCGCAGAAGAATCATCTCGACAGATAATAAAATTAGCGTGCAGCATCAAAGTGAAACGACTCGGCAAATATCAGCAAGAGTACGAGAAATTCGTCAAAGGTAAATTAAATTAGTAGTACCAATAACAATTCACATAATTTTCTTCAACCGAAACGTTAGAAAATTATGTTGGTTCTCTGTCTCTCACTTTCACATAAGTGAGAGAAGATATAACAGATGCCATTATTTCCAGACAGTATTTTGAACATTTCTTAATATTGGTGATTTGTTGCAGAATCGGCAGAAAAAGAGAAAATAAACGTAGAGTTGGAGAGGCTCAAAATGATAAATACACAATTACAACAAGACAAAGAACTGTTGGAGACTCAGTTAAATGAGGTAAGCTTCTTAATCACAAAAACTTTTGAAAACTGCCAAGTTCGTGTAGTATTTTCATACACAACTAGACACGTTTTCAAGTGTATTTATTACAGCCCCCCGTAGTGATTAAGAACATGCAATTTTACAGACCCGCGGCTCACTACTTGAAGCCAAGAAAGACACGGCGCATCACGCAGGCGTCGCGCATCAGTATCGCGAGATATGCGCGCGACTCGACAAGGAGCTGCATCAAGTCAAGGTGAGAAATTAAAACTAAGTAAAGTAAATTAGCCTGTAAGCATCCCACTGCTGGGCAAAGGCCTTACCTCAAATATGAGGTAGTAAAATTGTTAATAATAAATAGGCTTGCTTATAAGAGACAATTCCATACTGTGTTGATGGATTTAATAAATTTTAAATTTCAATGGACGCACAAGCTGTGTTTTTACTCTTTCGGAAAGCAAAACCCATGTGAAATAAAATAATGATTTTTACCGAACGTTATCTGCTTTCGCTTCATGCGCTGTGATTATTATGCGCTTATTCGGCTGCTTTAGTATTTCCTTTTGCTAAGCTTCGTTATTATGATTGGTATCAGCAATAACACTGACGTTAATAATATTCTTACCGTATAACATTTTACAGGATTACGTAAAGGATTGTGTTAATTGTAGCACCAAATGCGCACAGAAGGATAACAAACAAGGTGAGTTTTGTTTTCACTTGTTCTAAAGGTAAATCCACACAGCCCCGTGGCTTAGCAATCCCATACAGTTAATAGTCAAGCTACCGGCAACGCCGCCGGGTAGTGTGGATCCACCATAAGCTTAACTTAGTGCAATTATCCATAATGACGGTGACGTCAAAATTTCCCACATTTAATTGCGTTGTGTCAAATGTAATGTTTTGACTAAAGAATATATTTTTTATTACATACATTTCTCAACTCTTTATTATATTTATTTGGCACGCCATATTCAACCTAAACCTCTCACTAAAGGTAAACCGATTACCGTGACAAGGGGCGTGGAGGGAGCGAGAGCGCGGTGCGTGAAGATCGCGGGCGGGTGTATCCGAGCCTCCCGCACCCCTCACGCTGCCCGCTCTCGCCTTCCCTCGCGCTCCTGAGCCTCGCAGACGAGGTCTCAAATTCGCGGTCCGCATATAATAGAATCTTGCTTTCTCTACAGAATCGGAAGGGAAAGACGGTGATAAAGAGGAAGGGCCCAGCGACATAGAGGCGCGGCTGAGGCAGCGAGTGCGGGATCTCGAGCTTGAGTTAGCACAGGTCAAACTCGCGCACGTGCAAGCTGAATGCAGCAATCAGGTAAACGGAGATATACTATTTTTAGTGTGTTTAGTTTTCTTATGTGAAAGTCACTTCTGAATGTGCGAACGTAATGTATACCTCTTAGACTGGCTTATAATCTCGCCGAGATACCGCGAGATTGACAAGAGTTCTCAAATGACATAGAGCTCTAGTCAGCTTTGGTCTCTCGCGTGTTGCTCGGTCACTCTGATATCCGGAATGTACTCGGACTACTCCTCCAAGAGACGAATGTGTACAGCCGGCATTAGACCTGTATACCGCTGACGTATTTAGGTGAATTTAGTGGTGAAAGTCTTGACACAGTTTTATCTTTAGAACACCAGATAACGCTCCAGAAAGTCTTTATTAATTGTACCTATATCTTTGAAAAATCTAAAAAATGATTGGAATTGTTTTTATTTCATTCAAAAATTGGTATTACCAATTAATAAAATCACGAAAGCACGAACTTTGACGTGGCCTTTTCGTAGCGCCCTCTGGTGTTTGACAGGAGAAACCGTGTCGAGACTTCCACGTCAGGCCGCCACGCCACGTCACACTAACATCGAACCGAAAACCTTAAGAAACAAAATAATATCAGCTCTTTTGTTGAGCAGGCTAGTATCGATCACTGCGTTATCGTTCGCCACGTCATATCATAATGTCTCATATTCTCTGCTTTTCCATAGGAACTGAGCCACCAGCTGAACGCAGCACTCAACGAGATGCAAGCGTTGATGAATCAGAAACAGACTGTGGCGCCGTGGCTTGTTCGCACTCTCGGTAAGTTTTTACCGTACTATGACCGTCATTAAATATTATTTGACTTTTGCGAATGACAGTTACATATGAAATAACTTCCTAGAGTGACTATTCAACCGTAAAAAATAACACCATGGCGACATAATGTCATATAACCCAGCATTTTGATTGACATCGTTTAAAACCATAATCAGTCACTATCAGCATGCTCATAATTGAATCAACTCCACTTAAGTCAATGCAATGCA
This sequence comes from Pyrausta aurata, assembly GCA_963584085.1. Lineage (NCBI taxonomy): Eukaryota > Metazoa > Arthropoda > Insecta > Lepidoptera > Crambidae > Pyrausta > Pyrausta aurata. The sequence continues at coordinate 12,272,592 of OY757254.1, forward strand.
TGTTTTTTATTGAGTTATCATTAAGATTCATTGAACAAATCAAATCAATCATGTTTATGCCCTTATACTGAATTAATCCTGCATATAAAGAGTAATTTTCTCGATAAGATTGCCGTTTAAAAATGATCGGTTCAAACATTTGTTTGTTTGCTCCAATAGGTCATTAAACGCGAAGTCTAAAGCAGTGCAGGCGAGGTGATTGAAATAACTTGCTGTATAAATGTGGCTGCCACCTTACGCTAACCTTCGATGTTGACTAACAATCCGCAGGGGTATTATGCGACTTAAAATATCTCAAAAGCAATGCCGATCCATGTGTGTATGAGTAAGAGCTTGCAAGTAAAGTGCGAAGCGCTTTCGAGCGGTCTATTTGTTATATTTGCCACTCTCATGACGTCATTAAAGATTGCAATAAGAAAGCGATTGGGATAAGTAATACCCCTGCAGCTTTATTGTTATTGTTTTTTTTTATTTAGATCAAGCGCTATTAATGACACAGTATTGCCATATATTGCCTGCCTGGTAGACTAACCATTTGTATAATTTTAACGTCTTTAGTACCCGTAGGTTAATTTGTAGTTAAGTCAAAATTCATTTTGTATCGTTTCAAAGAAATACATGGGTTGGTCAATATTAACAGCACTTCTGGTGTTGGGTATTTTATTTATATAGCGTTATGAAGTGTCTCTGTCATTGGACATAGTTTAGTATTTACAAAAGTAAACAATTGTGAACCTTTTTTTCTTTTTAAAGGATCCATTATGGAGGCGGCACAAAACCGGCCATCATTCCAAACGTACCTGCCAAATATGAACCAGGAGCCGAGCAGTTTGCAGCGGCAAGGGTCGTTCTCAAACTCGCGCAGCACACAGAATAGCCACCCGAATCTAGATCGACGCGTGTCAGAACCATACAGCCCCGACGTCGTTCGCAGGAAGAAAGATCTAAACACGCAACGGCATTCCATGCTCGTAAACTCAAACGTCACGAAAGAGGCAAAGGAACTCAACAGACGGAGCCATGACGTCACAGTTGTCAAAAACTTATCGATGGGTTGACAACAGACTTACAACGTCCGGTTAGTCTCAAGCAGTCGAGTCGTGTATCTCTATCGTGCCCTCTCTTTCCGTAACTTAGAACGCGAACGAGACAGATTAGGACCTTAGAATTGTGTTCGGTTTGCGTTGGTAAGTTTTATTTATGTTATTTGTCGGTAAAAAGATGTGTAAAACTTTGCATTTATAATTGAAGAGTATGTCCACTGACAATTTAAATCGTGAAGTAATAAAGTAAATACTAGTCAACATTTTATAATAACATCGTCAAACTAATATAACTGACACTAAAGTCAATAATTACATTATATTAAAATCTATTTAAATGCAATTGAAATATATTTTACGAATATCAGAAACTTTTCGAGCATTCAATTGGTATACAACAGTTGAAGTAAATAATTCATTTACCAAGTATTACTAGTAAATACCAGTGTGAATGAGATAAATAACCTATTAATTTTATATCAGTGCGTTGTATAATGCGCTGGTGAGATGTGGGTCGTTCGCCATGACGAGTGAGTGCCTTTATGTTTGTATCTATAGACTGATCACAGATATTAGTTATTTTTTACTCTGTGACTCTCAATCTATCAAGATTGATATATAAAAGATACAGTATTCCTTTTATTTATAAGAATGTAGCTCCCAAGCCGCGTTATTAATTATTTTATTATGTAAATTTCTAATCAACAAAGTATGGAATGATGAAAAGCAATTTGAAGGTTCATTGGCCATTTTGTTATATCAATATAAACACTGCCTACAATTCGAAGATTCCTGATTCCTCGATGTTTTGAGATATTATTATTAAATCGCGAGTGAATCATACACTTATTACTCGAATAGCTGTCAAAACCATTTTAGAATTTGAGAAAAAGTTTTTAGCATCTTTACGTTTAAATTATATTATTTATCGTTTTGATATAAAAGTGTGATTCAACTTATGATTGTGAATGTCAGGGACCTAAAAAATATTGAAATGTGTCTGAATGATAAATATTAATAATACCTATAAAAAACGCTATATCATTTTGTATTGGGCAATAATCATGCTATTATGCCTCATGCTTAAAAAAAGTCATAATATTAGCCTTAAAGTTTATAAAAAGAGATTTTTGACATTTATGGCAATATAAAACTAATAACTATAGGTAAACCGCGAAATTGAGACCTCGCCTGCGGGGTACAGGGGCGCGGGGGGAGGCGAGAGCGGGGCTTGTGAGAGGTGCGGGCGGCAGGCACTTTCTTTTCAAAATTCAGTACGCTCGCTATACAGGTAGCGATAACATCTGTTGACAGTTGCGGACGCTATGACAGAAGTACACAAGAGAATACTGTCTGACTGAAGTCTGAAGATGAGTCGCAGTATATTCGGACACAAAATCTATATTATTGTATTTTTGTCGTTTTTTTTAAATTATATTTTACATCATTCTAGCATTAAGTCCACCGTTTGAACACTGTTAAATAACAGTGTTTAAATAAATGCTCTAAATATATACGAATATGATATAATAAAATATAGATCTAAACTCAGTGGAATATAAACTAGATATGAATATGAACTCGATAATACACTCAAACAAAACAGTCGCAAAAGTTACCAGGGTTACAAGTTACCAATTTTATTTGAAGTTTTTAATTTTGCTATCTTATTTTAAAATTCCATTTTATTTATTGATCAAAATCCACGATTTTGGATAGTAATATTTAGAATTTATTCACTCTTATTGGTGTAATTGTATTAAATCGAATATTTTTTTCCAATATGTTATGTAATGTTTATAAAGTGTCGACACTGACGACAACTATTATGACCACTGACGTCACATATCTTAAGAACTGTCGCGGCAAATTTCGTCTCTTGTGTATCACCGCCGCCCTCACCCCTTACATTCCCCGCTCTCGTCTTTCCGCCCGCACCCCTGTACCCCGCAGGCGAAGTCTCAATGAAGCGATTTACCTATAACTAACTCTGCGTTAGCCAGCAATTATATCTAATCACTTATTTATATGTGAGAAATAAATATTTATTAATAAAAACATAATAATATAAAAATAAATACATACAAATATTACAAATAAAAATAAAAAAAAATGTGAACTGAAGATACTATGAAGTAAAGGTTTGAAAGCATTTTTTTGTGTTGTGTTGTTTAAGTTTATTCGTAAAGGTAACAGATTTGTGTTATTTACCTCTACTATTTGAATAATATATTTAAATTAGTAATAGTTTTTAAAATAAAAAGTAACTACTTTAACTCATATTCCTATCCACATAATACAAATGTAACTCCTGCATAGATCTAACTTCTTTCCCCATCCTAAATCGAACAAAAAGTTTTATGTAAAATACTAAAATAAAACTAGGCCTAATGTAGTTGACACTCTTCGGGTTGTCTATAATATACCATAGACAACCTACTTTATAAATGTTAATCGCCGTTAAATATCTTCAATCTTAAGGGTGCACACTCACTTACGCTGTTCAAGGGAGCGTTCACCTTTAAAGTGTAAGTGGCACAAGAGCTTATTTTGATGTGTAGGCGAATAGAAGCTAATCACGTTTGCACCTTGATACGAGTAGATTTAAAAAAAATATTGTACCGCAAGCTTTTGTGCTCGTTTGAGTTAGTCAATATGTAAAGTAACCTTTAAAATAGTAAATATACGAAATAGCTGCGTATGCGTCGGATATATGGAACACGTATTTGTATGTCGTTACTCATAACATTTTCTTATGTTAAAGTTGCTGTTAATTTCACTGTACATGGTGTTTCAAAATAACCCATAAAGAATGAAGGGAGCGACTCAGAAACAGTTACACAACAACTTTCACCTAGAAACATAGGTCGAATAACGCCAAAAAATTGACTTATCATACTAAATCGGTCACGTGACCCGTCTTAATTTCTATGGAGATTCGAGTTTTTGTCATATTTCATCGCATGTTTCTTGAATAAAGTTGTTAAATACTGATTCAGAGTAGCTCCCTTCATTTTTACGGGTTGTTTTGAAACACTCACCCTCTTATTCATAAAAAACACAAACAGTCTAATAAACCTGTTTTAACTATTACACTGTTTTGTCTTATTCTCTTGGCGCTGTCATCATTTAACAGAAAGTAACAAAATAGGTTTATTAGACTGTTTGAATTATTATGAATAAGTGGGATAGTATTTTGTACAATCTATTTGCAGTGTAGACCGTGCCTTATTACATGGTCTGCCATTTTTTAAAGATGTTTGCTCTTTACCATACATTCCATATGCGCAAGAGTGTTTTGCTGGCATAGCATGTTCTAGCTCAACCTAGATTCAACTGTAAAGTTACCCATAAGGCTGTTCTGTACACCCATAGTAAATGTTTAAACACCATACATTTCGTAAACTGTACCAGTTTCAAAGTTAACTGATTGCTATACTTAAGTTGAGGATACATGTGGTCTTATCTTATTTGAATTCGAAGCTTGTTAAAAATCAAGTTATTTTTGTTTATTTATTATTATGAGTACGAATTAAAAACATAAGGAATCTCTCAGCTATAACGCTCTTAATAATATTTATAATCAAACTTGATAATGTTGAAACATGTCATTAAAATCTTAAGTTAATATTTGTATTGTACCTGTAGCTTATCTTATGAAACTTTAATTTAAATATCATTATTTAAATTATAGTATAGAACTCTCTTATTCTTAAAATTTATCATTTATTTGACAATAAAAATATATCTTTAATAATAAACATAAATGATATTTGAACATATCCACGTATGTGTTAAAAAGTGTATCTACGCATTATAATTATTTATCTAGCTATGCCTCATTAACGATTGGGTAAAGAGTCAACTATGAGATGGCAAATTATTAGCTTTGGTTTTTAAAAAAACATTGGTCTCATATAATAAGAGTACTTTTGTGTGCAATTTTTCGATTCGGGAGTTATCAACTGTGAGGTGGCAGAACCCTAGCTTGGTTTAAAAAAAAATACATTCGTCTCATTTATAAGAGCTGCAGAAGATAATAACGATGAATGTTTTAAAGATATGAGTAACAAAGAGAGTTGATAAGTGATTGTAATGAAGTTGATAAGAACGTAATACTTAGGTGAAACTCTTAAATCACTTTAAAAAGAAAAAAGAAAATATAGTTTATTTTTGTTTTTATAGTGTTTTGTCACCATACAAACTTAATAATATAAATTGCACTTGTAAAAAGACAACTGTGAACCTGTGACAGACGAGTGTTCCTCGTCTGTCACAGGTTCACAGTTGTCTTTTTACAAGTGCAATTTATGACTGAATAACGGAAGCTAGCTGTGCCTACCGTTACCATGAGTTTACGACGGTTTTACCACGTAACTTTTTGTATGGAAAATTTTAGTTCTGCAAGTGACCGCTAGGGGCGCTGTACATTTTTCCATAGACTTTTTTTACGTATTCGCTAGCGAGTACAACCGTCGTAAACTCATGGTAACGGTACTGATCAATCTCAGTATGTTACTTACTTGTGTTAGTATTTTATTTCCAAAAATTACTGATATCTAATGAATGATACATTGAGCATTCGTCGTGCCATTATGTATTCGATGTAAATAATATTATGGTGGTGTAGCTAGTAATGCTTGGATATTATAATATAAGTTTGATGTTTTAAATTTTTATCGACACGAGTAAATAAAAAAAAAAAGATATATTCACTGCAACTATAGTATCTTATTACTGCGTGTAAGTTTCTTGTGTCTTGATTGTGATACACGCTTGGACTCATATGACGTGTAACCTCTATTAGATTTTATTATTGAGTCCTCAAAACATTATTCTGATCTCTAAATTACCTTATTAAGATATTAAATTATATACTTTCTTTGATATTGATTCAAGTTCTTATTTTAAAACTATAGAGTAGTTTATAACATATTTTTTTTTGTAATATAGTTTTATAGCAGCGAAGAAATATTCACAACTTGCTTCGAGAACCATTCTTATGCCATTTACTGAGTCTTCTAAGGGAATGTTTTTTCTTTTGTTTGACCATAAATATTATATTGTGGTCTACTACGCCATAAGGAACCATTGTATGTAAACAAGTAACAATAATTTTACCGCTTAGCAATGTTATAGTATTGTTGTTTAATAGTAACTGTATTGATAGCTTTATAAATAATGCCAGGATATTTAGCCGATAAAGCAGGTTAGAGTGAGTTGTATTCGCTGAGAAGTGTTGTTTTAGTCTGTCATTTACTGTAATAAACATTTTACAATGGTATGAGCTAGTTTGATTTTAAATGAAGTGGTGGCATGTTAATCACTGCACGAAATGAATTTACTTATTGTATTGCGCCACATTATTTACAGTATTTTTATTTGTATGTTTTGAATGCACTAATACGAAAATACGGAAATCGAGACACTATTTTAGCGGTTAACCTATAGTGTCTCGTTTTCCGAAATTTCGGTCCTAGCTATCCCATTCACCGTTGTCTCGTGCTAGTTAATTAAAGCTAGCTACTTAGGATAAAACGGATACCGTCTGCAGAAGAACCTTTGTGGGAGCTGCTACGTAAACAATTAATTAAAATGTTATACACGTGCCCCAAATATGCCTTACCTAAGGACGAGTTATTGTGACCACTTGCTGTGTGATTGTATCTTTGTTATTGCCAGCCAGCGTATCTCTGACGTCGCTTACTCTGTGACGCACAGTCAAGAAAACATCGAACTTATTTTTAGAATCGTCTACGTGAAGATGCTGTAATCGCTCGGTCGTGGGTAGATTTAGTATAAATATAGAGTAGCGATTGTTTACGTCGATTTTCTGATTATTTTCGCAAATCTTGGTCAGGGTATCAAAAGGAGCATTTGGCAATGGGGATTATAGCGGTTCTGTTAAAAATAGTGTGCAATAAAGTCCGTTAATTCAATATTGATTTGAATGCACAACTCTTTCGAGATAAAAATATATGCAAGGAAGTCTCCTGCTGAGAGAATATTGATGCAAGCTTATCGCAATATCACGCAGCGTGAGTTTGCAGACACCTGCTAAGAGTTAACAGTGAAAGGAAATCCAAGTAAGTACTTACTGGTTTGATCAGAAATCGGAAATATTTATTTGATGCATAGAAAGCTCAAGAAAAGTGTGAAAGCTTTATATTTCTTTCATATCTTTACATACAGATAGACGGGGTACTAATATTTCGATTCACCAACTGTTCATTTAGGTGTTGTTATTCTAAACTAAGATTCTACCTCTAGTATCTATAGGTAAACCGCTTCGTTGAGACTTCGCCTGCGGGGTACAGGGGTGCGGGCGGAAAGACGAGAGCGGGGACTGTAAGGGGTGCGGGCGGCGGCGATACACAAGAGACGAAATTTGCCGCGACATTTCTTAAGATATGTGACGTCAGTGGTCACAATGGTGGTCGTCAGTGTCGACACTTCATAACATTACATAACATATTGGAAAAAAATATTCGATTCGATACAATAACACCAATGAGAGTGAATTAATCCTACTACTATTATAGAGGCGAAAGTTTGTAAGTATGGATGTATGGATGTTTGTTACTCTTTCACGTAAAAACTACAGAATGGATTTGAATGAAACTTTACCAGAATATAGCTTATACATCAGAATAACATATAGGCTACAATTTTTGAGGTTTCTAATGTGAGGTCGTTTAAAAACACATTTTTTGCGCTACTAGACGGGACGAACCTGAAGTCCACGCGAACGAAGTCGCGGGCAAAAGCTAGTTCTAAATATTTTTATCCAGGGCCGTGGATTTTGATCAATAAATAAAATGGAATCTTAAAATAAGATTGAATTTTTGGCAAAATTAAAAATTTCAAATAACATTCCCTGGTAACTTCTGCGACTGTTTTGTTTAAGTGTATATCTAGTTCATATTCATATCTAGTTCATATTCCACTGAATTTAGATTTATATTTCATTCTTAAATATTCGTATATATTTAGAGCCTTTATTAAAACACTGTTATTTTACAGTGTTCAAAAGGTGGACTCAATGCTAAGAGCATTCTCTTCCCCAGTTATACTTTAGCATAGAATATATAAAGGTACTACAACTTTTGGTCATGTACAAAGATTGTAACAGGTGCTGGAGAATGATGTAAAATAGAAATTTAAAAAAAACACGACAAAAAATACAATAATATAGATTTTGTGCCGAATATACTGCGACTCATCTTCAGACTTCAGTCAGACAGATCTTGTGTACTTCTGTCAAAGCGTCCGCAACTGTCAACAGATGCTATCGCTACCTGTGTAGCGAGCGTACTGAAGTTTGAAAAGAATGTGCCTGCCGCCCGCACCTCTCACAAACCCCGATTTCCCCTTCCCCCCGCGCCCCTGTACCCCGCAGGCGAGGTCTCAATTTCGCGGTTTACCTATACGTACTGGCACAAAATTTACCGTGGTGATATAAGGTAAATTCTGATGTTGAGTGTGAAGCATTGTTTTTTTCCAGATCATTATCGAAGTAGCAGTGCGTTTACTAAGTCAGATAATCGTCGTAAACACTGGTTACTCATCTGATAAGATCAGACATTGTACCTCGTGTGTTCATAAGTTTTGAGACGAAAAAAAAGAGGCATAACTTTTTAAATAATTAACTTATATTTCTAAAATTTACAGTGAACACTAAGTAGATAATAATCAACAATAAAATATATCTTTTATTCAAAATGTCCACCCTTGTTTTTAATACAGGCCCTTAGACGATTTGGCCAATCATCAATGGCGGCACGAATCTTTTCTAGCGGGATTCGCTTTGCTTCTCGAACAAGAGCTTGCTTCAGTGACTCCAAGTTTGGGTGGGACTTCTGGCAGGCCCTGAGCTCTAACTCAGTCCATAGAGAATAATCCAGCGGGTTGAGGTCGGGGCTGGAGGAGGGCCATTCGTTCGCCGCGATGAAGCCGGCACATTTTCCCTCAACCAAGCTTGGGTGGTTTTTGCTTTATGGGATGGTGCTGAGTCTTGCTGGAAAACCCAAAATTTGTTGTTAAATAAAGTATGAGATAGGGGTTTCACAACAGGCTCTAAGATGTCATTTTGATAATTCTTGGCTTTCACTTTGACGCCTTGTTGACAGAAATGGAGCGGAGTGACACCTTCATACGAAAGTCCCCACCATACCATCACACTTGCCGGATGATGAGTACGCGAGACATTCCGTGCTGAAGCTGGGACATCCTTGCTACTTTTGGCATAGACTTTATTGTTTTGTCGGTTGAACTTTTCTTCGACATTAAAAAAAATTCTCATCGGTGAACAGTATCTTCCTCGCATCGTGTCTCCTAAGCAGTAATGGACAACGTTCGCGTCGCAATTTACGAAGCAGATCGTTTAAAAAGTGAACTTTTCTACGGCTATACGCCTTTACCTAAAGATCATATTTCAGTATTCTGTTGACTGAAACGCGCGAAATTTTAGTCTGCAGAGCAATTTTTTTCTGAGTGCGACATGGATTTCGGCGAAGTCGCTCTCGGATGATTTTGATGTTCGCAGGCGTCCTTACAGAGCGTGGCCGACCACTCCTTTGGAGTTCTTGCAAGGAACTTGTCTCATTGTATCGTTTGATAGTGTAATACACGAAGTTACGGCTTACGCCAAAAGTTTTCACCTCACGGAAAATCTCCATTGGTTTTTTTCCCGCCTTAAATAGCGATATCACGGTCGCACGCAATTCTTTAGTCCCCTCCATCACGATAAAATTGACAGAAATAAATTTGAAAGTCAAAGGTATTAAAGGTAAACATTCCAAATTCAAAATTGGAAAAAGAATTAAATAGCAGCCAGTAATATTTAATTAATTTTTTTAACTACCAAGTTTGTCTCAAAACTTATGAACACACGAGGTATAGTGCTAAACATTACATTAGAACTAGAACGCAAGAGCATTGCGTATCGCACTCATAAAAAAAATGATTATGGGTATTATAAGTATTCGTAGTCAGAATAAAACACAAACCGGTCCCAGAATAGTAGTATCACTCAGCAGAGTGACTTTTTCCCAGTTTGATCTACCCGTCTGATATATAACTTCCTTACTTTTTTAGTAAGGAACGATTTTTCAATCGTCAGATAAAACAACTGACTGATAAAGTATAAAGCGGCTGATTTAAAATGACAGTTACTTAAATGATTGCTGACTAATAGATGACGTTTTCAAATTAGCCATATTGTATATTTTTCGATGAATATTCATACCTGACTATTGAAAAATCAGGCCTAAGAACATTAACTACTACTTAGTTTATAAGTAAAAAAGTTTCCCACGGGATTCTCGGACGTACTTAGTACGGCAGGGTCAGATAAAAAGTACAGTTAAAATAAAATGCTGCGCCGTTTTATGGGAATTCTGCATCTTATGAATTGATGACCACTATAATTAGGTTGTATACTTACACTCGGTCTATAACGAGTACTTAGCACGTTGAGATGCAAATGGCAGAAGTAGCAGCTATTTTCGAGTTCATCAAAGTAATTAGATGGTTTTTGCGTAGGTAATTTATGTAATAAACCTACTATTTTTTTTATTTTTTTTTTAAATCCACAGTTTTATTGTTATTTAAAAAAAATATAGTAAAGTAGAACTGCCTTGTCTCTTAATTTTCACATTCATCTTGGATTCTTTTCATGGAAACTTTGAATGCAAGAGAGAATTCCATTTATCTATGTATGAAAAACCTTCTTGCATTTTTTTTTCAAAAGCAATAAAATAAAATACAAACCTAGTCAAACTTACCGGCAGGTGCCGCTCCGGAGTATATTACTTTACTCTATGGTGCCGCTTGTGTGACTGATGCGACTCGGGCGCATTCGTGCAGCGGGACGTGTGTGAACGGAAGTACCCACACACGCTTCCGCATTATCCCAACATAAAAACAAGGGTGTTTCTATGGTTTCTTCCACGAAAATTATATGCAAATAAACTAGCGGTCCCAGCGAACTTAGTTTCGCCCCCAGCCCCGTCCAAAAAATAAAGGGTCATAGACAATATTTATGATGAACTGTTCTATTTACCCTCTTACGTCTGTTTTTTAATGATATCACCTTTACCGTCGTGTTAGTAGGTACATGTAGATTTACAATTATGAGAGAGAGAGAGAGAGTCGGTGACTGATGAAGAAGTTCTTTTTAAGTTGTAGTACGAACGAATCTCAACCTATTTTAAATTTTAATTGCGGGGAATTCAGAATTTGTTCCGCCTTGGACCTATCCAAGGCGGAACAAATTCTGAGCTACGTAACAATTTGTTTGCCGTTTGTCTGCAGTATTAAGTGAAATATAATCCAATTATCGTATTGCCTTAATACTTGGATAGCAGCAGCTTCAGTACTGGCAGAAGGCTGAAGATATAGTATATCAGAGAAGGCCTTCGAGTGGGTATTAAAAGGCGGGAAAGCTCCGGTTCTTAAACTGCGGTGTGAAAGACGAGGGAAACATATTTCTATTAATATTTCTCCGAGAAGTGCCAGTGGTGATGCGTTATGCTTAAACACTTGGTGTTGTGATGGTGATGATCGTGTGGCTTCGACTATAAGAATTCGCAGGTGAGTAAAATTCGACTGATACAAATTAGTCATCTGAAGTTTTCATAAACCTAGTTGTTAATGTAAGTTTATTATTGTATTACAGTTTTTGTCCAGATGCCAAGCTACGGTTGGGGAGAGAGCTCAATATGGCCCGGTAAGTTTATAAGACTAGGCCACATCATCGCTTACCATCAGGTGAGATTGGGGCCAAATGTCTGCCTAGACACTTTAAAAAAAAAAATTCGCTTTTCGCCGTACAAGTATTGGATCACCCAAATAAACTTCTTCTTCCTTCCCTATTCCCATCATCTGAGGTCGAGTCTCCTCACAAATCTGCGACTAGATATTCTATCCTGGGTTGTCTTATCTGGCATTTGGGCTTTCTCGAGGTCTCCCTTAATCTTATACCACCAGGTCAGAGGTGGGCGGCCTCTGCCTTTCTTTTGTTCAGTCATGTTTAGAGCGATTTACCACCCAAATAAACGTTTTATTTAAACCTTGCACAAGTGACGTGTTTTCTAACTTACATTATTAGGCATTGTGACATAATTATAATACTAGTCGTCCGTTAACATATTATGCTAAATACGTAATAGTAGATAATTCACCCAGAGAGCAAAGTAGTGTCTTTCAGCGCGGGCCATCTGTGATGGATTTTCATACAATATTTGAGGCCGTAAGCTGAGATGAGTGACTACGAGTATTAGTTCACTTTACGTGACATTTAATTGAACAATGCCGAGCAGGAAGTGTAAATAAAATGTTATTTCTGAAATCACAGTTAGTTCCATGATCATTTTTAAGTGCTAATGTTTGTTCCCCCTTCTTTTTGACAATTTAATATTAGTAATCAATCATTCACTGTTATATTATGTAAAAAATCTTTATGTAACTAAGTAATGGATTGCTGGACTACATTTCTTGAAACTAACCTTAGTTTGTAATACTTTTATTATCGAGAAAGTGAATCGCTCATAATCTATCACGACTGGAATTTTTTTATCTGAACGATATCTGAAGCCATACGTATTTCGTACTACATTTTATCATTGGTTTTATATCAATCTGTAAAATATTTTCAATGTTTTTGATTTGACCAAACACATTTAATTATCACAGATAACTGTTAACTTCTTGGACTTCCTCGTAATACTAACATACCTAACATGTTGGAAAATAATTTCAGTCGTACAATTCCATCTAATAACTACTTATATTAATTATTATTTAATGTAATTAATATAAAATTTTCGATCTTTGCACGTAACTCGCCCTTCCTATGAATAGTCTATTCCTTTACCCAAATGTTTTCTGGAAGAGATCGCTTTTAGCAATAAGGCCGCCTTAGTTGTACATTTACTTTGAGCTTATAAACTGTAATTTACTTTTTTAAATGAGTTATATTATTATTTTTACTTAACTTGCTAATTACTAACTCGAAGGGATAGGATATTATTCCCACAGATACTTTGTCTATGTAAACATTGGGAAAAGGACGTTTGTCTAAATGCCAATTATAATATAGGTATAGTGTTAACAACCATCACCACATTTAAATCATAGATAGAGGAGGGACAAAATAAATAGGTTTGAACCGCGAATAACCAAGAACCATTACTTACCTAGCAGCTAACAATAAAATAACAGTTTTACGCGCAATTTTACTACGATACTAACTTTTTATTTTATGCTCCGGTGAGTGACCTTCCCATACACGCCATGCTTCGTTCCGGCTCATTGCGCCGTCTAATGTTCCCTTCTTTTGCATAAATAACGAACTGACAGCAATTTCTACGCACGATGAATAGGGAAATTTTGTGTTTCTGTAAACCTGATACCATACCAATAAGTATTCCTTTTAGGAGTTGTAAGTATTACATAGAGTTAGCCTCTTACTGCGGTCACAGATTATCTTCACGTAGGTAGGTATTTCAGTAGGATGTAGAGTCTCTTACCTACCCATTGAAATAAAATGTTCATGATTTAGATTTTTTTAATACTCACAGTGTCATATTTTTATTTTTAAAAGATGAAAGAAGAAACCAAAAATTGCGCACAGGTGGGACTCGAACCAGCGTCTTTCTGGCTAACCGGGCCAACTGCTCTTATAATAGCATTGACAATTGACAGCACGGTAGCTCCAGTTGGCCCAGTTAGCCAGAAAGATGCTGATTCGAGTCCCGCAATTTTTTGTTTATTACTTCATCTTTAAAAAAATTCATGACTCAAGTGTTTGTATCGTATTTACCTGATGGTGAATGTGAAGTAGAGATTTTGTCCATTCATTATTTTAGATACACAAAGATGTCGTTTTTATCATAGTTTTGTAAAAACATTTAATTTCAAACGACTATATAATTGATTGTCAACATCTATACAATGTATGCCTTGTGTTTCGCATATTTATTTGATAATTCCTTTTGCACGACACTTTCATATTCTTATACATTTTATGTAATCCAATGAGTTGTATTATGACACAGAGAAGACAATTATGCGTCCAATTATAATCTGTACGTATTATTTAAAATTGCCCTCGGAGCGAAATGAGACATATTTTCGAAACGCACGACATTTTCCAAACGCTAAAAGTTCCTCAAAAGAAGATTTTCTTGCCACTAATCTTTGATGGGAATGAGGAAGCTAGTTTCTGTCGAACTAATCTTACGGAAAACTTATACCCTAATGAAAATGATCCAATACGGTTTGATCAGTTAACTAAGTATCTAATTAAATAGGTATACGAAAACATTGGTTGCACTTCACTCTCATATGTTCAACAAAATGACTATTTCAACAAAATTAATAAATTAAATAAAAGTAAACCTAAAGTAGATTAATGCCAATATTTTACCACTCATATGCTAAGTATAGGTACTATATCTATAACATGTAGACCCTTTTATAAACATTAACATCCGCTGTTACAAAATGACGTAAAAAAGGCATGATTAATTGTTTTTTGAATGTTAAAATCAAGAAAACTCGATCGAAAGCATTGGCGGAATATTTTCAAAGTCGACCGATTCCCCCATCGCATCTCTCCATATTTTCACCCGTAGTTCGCACGGGTGAAACTGTTGTTGTCACTATAATCGTGGGTACTTTCTCACGGGCCGCCGTCAACTGTGGCCGATATGGTGAAAATTGCCCGCGAATTGGTGCCGTGTTTGTTTTCGTCGGTGAAGTACTGGTCACGAGTGCGTGAATGAAAGGGAAATAAAGAACTAAAGTCGATCGGTTGTGTAATCATTGCGTGTGCATTCACTCGAAGTGGTGCCAATAGAATTGTGTAGATACAATTTTATGATTATAGCTTCTTGATAGTTAAAAAAAAGCTCTCTTGTCTTCTAGTTATGTTACGAAGTAACTATTTATTAATCTATGGGTCTTTTGTCTGTATCAGTCTGGAAGTAGCGCAAGGTGTAAGCCTAGCATCACAATAGAATTTTATCTAAGTCCAGCGTTTCTTTTAGCATAGATAAATAAATAAATAAATATCCATGAACTAGGTGCTCATCACATGAACTTTGCCCCTTGCGGGATTCAAACCCGCGACCGCTGCCAAAGTAGTCAGAAGCGCTAACCACTTACACCAAACGCGTCGTCTGGGGATGAATGGGATTATGGGATGAGATAAAGATGAATGGAGAATAAAGATCGACTGAATTGCAGTTGACTTGACCAGTCTAAATTGAAAATAAAAAAAACATAAAAAAAATCAAATTTAAATTTATTTATTAGCATTACATGTAGTCATAACTCATCATTCCAAAGGGTCTACGCCTTTTGCTAAGGTCTTGGAAACCTACGGAAACTGGATAACGTTGATCAAAGTACATTTTTGCTGGCGCCAGCATTTTATACTATTTCAATCCATCCTAAACTTCTCACGAACAAAGGGTTTTCTTTTTAACGACGTCACAAAGAGTGATCCATGCTATAGAAAACAATACTTCTGACTTGGAAGCTCGTAAAGATATTCGGAGTGCCGCATTCCTATCAAATTCCTCGTCACAGATGGAGCAAGTTAAAATTTTATTGCATTACTAGCGGTCTCCCACGATTTCGTCCTAGCGATATTATTTTACTCAGTGCAATGTTTCATTGCATGCCCCATTAAGCAATCAAACACAATCATATTGTTTTAAATCAAAATCTTCGACAATTCTCGTGCAGTTCGCATTTTTGTTACGATTCCTTTGCATTTCGATTTCTGTCGGTCGGTAGTTTTTTTTTACATGAGGATATATTACTTGACTTTGTCGGTTAAATAAACAGTGAAACTCGTTATCGAACTACCACACGAAATTAGTTCGATTGACGCGAGAATGTGACGGCCTACTACGAAAAACGAAATCCGTCAATACGATTATCGTTTTGCGAATCCGAAGCATTTCGTAGTAAGGATTGCATAATAACAATGCTTCAGGAACGTTTTCGTCTTGACGGATTTCGTTTTAGTACTAGGCCTTTTTAGGGCCAGAAGTTCCTGAGATTACCGCATTCAAACAAACAAACTCTTTAGTCTTATAATATTAGTATAGATTTTAGTGGTTGGAGTCGGGTGGACTAGTATTGGACATGAATCACTGATGGCTCAACTAAATAAACCGTTTTGGTTCGTTTTGATCTCCGCGTTATTGCCTCGTGCTCGTGCGTAGTTTGCTCCTAAATAGACATCGGATGTTTATTTTGTGGAAAGCAGTTTAGTCAGGACACGACAATAGAGATTTTCTTATTTGTAGAGATGTATTTAATTTAGTTGGTTGTAACTTAGCGGTCTTTCAGAATGTACAATATGTCAATTCCTTGACATATTGTAACTTGGTTTGTCGATATGTAAGTACATAATATTATTTAGTGTGTATGTTTGCCAACTTTCATGATCATAAAATGGGTTTCCACTTTAAAAGCAACAAGCAGGTATCAATATCAATAGATCCAAAGCTCTTACTTACAGTTACAGAGAGCGATATAGATAGAAAGCAGTTTCATCTCAATTCCCTCAATCTAAAGTTTCATCTATAACGTCCCAACCTACAGAGATACGTGTACTAAACCTACAATGTAAGCAGGCCCCATTCACAGCGATATTGCGGTAAATCCCACGTAAGTAAAGAAATTACGCCCAACCAGTATTTATCAGGACACTAACGTGCATCAAACTTTCACCACGACACATCATAGCCACATAGTTTTTATGGCGCTTTGATGGCAGCCCCGTGGTCGCGGATCCGATGCACAATTAGCCTCAATAGCACAAGGTGACCAGATTATCTGGCCACCAATCTATCTCTGTTTAACTTACCAAATTTAAACTAGTGTGAGAGAAACGGGTGATATGTAAATTCATGTTATTATCGTGAGCGGCGCTTACGCATCAATTCTGCATTCCAAACGGAGTTGGATTCGACGCGAATGCACTTTAGTGCAGTTTACTGACTGACCCGCATTGCAAATTGGTGTGGTTGATTTTCTCTATGTTAATAAATATGAATTCTGTTTCTAAGTAACCAATTTTTTGGCTTAGGTTTTAGATCACAACTTCCACTTTATGTCCGGATAATTTTACTTTAAATTCTACGGCTGGACATATTGCTGGGAATGATAATTTGATTGCTTGACTTGACTTTGTATTAATATTTGCATGCTAATAATTTGGCAAGACATGTATGTGCTCACTTTAACCTCTGTAACACCTTTATACCGTGGTCTTATGCAAAAAAATAAATCTAAATCTAAATCTAAATCTACATCTACTTATGTACTGGACTGTAGGTGCCATATTGTTTTGTTCGTATTATGTTACGTACCCCTGATAATTCACCTACTTTTTTACATAATAAATAATTGTAAGCTTATCCATTCATAAGATCTATTCTAAGCCAAATCGAATAAGTTACGTCAACCACAGCGGGATCTAAACAATTGCATTTCAATTCGGACAAGCTTTAATTTTCATTTCGATTTGGATGTAGCAACACTGAAAAAATCACGATATAACGCTTTCTATCTCGGCGGGGGGTATTGAGTAAGTGATGGATTTATAACTCACCGCATATTTCCTGCTATGTTATGCTAGAAGCTGTAAAAGAACACGGAAATTAATTTTTCGCGCTGTTTTTCTGAAACAAAGCGAAATGCATTAGAAAGATTATTATTAGCTGTTGTATTTGCAATTTATCGAATACATAGAACAGAATGTGGCATAAATAAACACTTTTTATTCTAGATAATAAAATAATAACAGTTAACGTCACTTGCAAGTTTGACTGGTAGATCAAAGTACCTACCATTAGTTTAACTTCACCTAACTCTAACCATTGCCCATCCCTTAAGAATGGAGTTGACAGCTTTTTAACGTTTTTGAAGTTAAATTAAGATGGTGCATTAATGCACGGTGCAATAAAATAATTATATAATTAAAATCACACATACATATCGCAGTAAGTATTCTTCGATAAACTACATGCAGCCACAGTTAAAAGCCGTTTAATATGATGTATGATTAATGTAGATAGGTGAACTATGAGCAGGAACTGCTATAACTATGAACCTCGATGAACGCGAGGTCACAACACCTGTTCTTTGCCCTCTCGTCCTTTCTAAACCATGAGACAACCTGCCATTTTGTAGCTGCTCTAATATATAAGGTCAAATCATTTTAAGTGATAATATTTTAACAGTGTCCATCATAGAAACAGAACACTTTCATATTTTTTTGGAAAATCGAGTTTTCGTTTTTATCATTTTTTTTTAGCAAGGACAATATCATTTTTCAAAACAGCACCCTGACAATTTAAAAAGTTTCTACTTTATCGGCTTTGCCTCTAAAAGAAGGTTTGGGCGTTGAATTGAAACGCCCAAACCTTCTTTTTATCTAAGCTTAACCTTAATTAATTAAAAAAAAAATCTGAAAAAAAAATACTTTAGTCTCCAATTTTCTCAAAAACTAGCGGATAAAACCCCATAGTGTTTTCTACTAAAAATGATTAATTTATTGTGCTGAATCAGCCCTTTAAATATTATCACTTCAAACTAGGTGACCTTAGAGATGTAAATGTGGTAGTTCGTTCTCCATATTAATAAATTCAACCTCATAGTAATGGTCATCATCACTGAAGGTAAATTCAGTAGTCATCATATTTCGCAATCAGGTATAAACAAGCGTCCCAGGACGCCTGCACTTCAGTATTCAGTAACACTTCAGTTTCATTAATTTTGTAACACAGATTGTACTGCAGCTTCTATCTACAGAATATTAGGTACTATGAATTAACTTCACGAGTTTTTTTAAATATATATTTGACGACCTCCGTGGTGTAGTGGCTAAGCACGCTGGGTTTCAAGGCGTCGCCGCTCCGAGGTCCCAGGTTCGATTCCCGGTCGGGTCAATGTAGAAATCAAAATTTTCTATATTGTCCCGGGTCTGGGTGTTGTGGTACCACCGTTGTGTCTGATTTCCATAACACAAGTGCATTAGCTACTTAGTTTGGGATCAGAGCAATGTATGTGATTGGTGTCCCAATATTGATACACACATTGCTATTCTAACCGATTTCAAAAAAAGAAGTTGTTTCCAGAGGTGGCTGGTTCAAATCAAGCTGTAAGAGTTTCTGGTTTAATCTAATAACTTCCTTGAGGTTCAATAACCTCTCCTAAAATTCACATAACACCGTTCTCAAACTTTCGTCGGTCACGCCAAATCCATCACCTCCGTCATCGCTTCCATAATTATGACGAGACATTTCACGTTCCGCCCTCGCGATGTTGCGGTTCCGTGTCGTGCTTCCAACATTGCAAGTGCATACTTATTGCACTTTTAATAACCCGTATTTCATAGACCATTAGGTTTAGTTTTGAAGATGCGATCGCAAAATAGCAAGAAAATTTGTTTGACATTTGCAGCGATCACGGATTCCACAGACTTGAAATAACGAACGTGATACAGTCATTTAGATCTGTTCTTGTAATTAGTTAATGTATTTTTTAGTTGACGTTATGAATCATGCTCGTATGTAGGAATCTTTCTTCTACCTCTGATGCTGTAATGATTTCCATAATTGACCTGTGTTAAAGATAAAAACGATTAATTAAAATACATACAGACGTGTAAAAAGTACCTTATCGACAACAAACACTACTCTAGTAATAATTCAGACGTCTTCGAAATGTATAAATTCATGAATATTAAGAATTGTACAACCTTGTTATTAGCAGCAACATAAGTTTTTAGTCAATAAACATTTATTGACTAAAAATTTATGTCTAAAGTATTACGTGCATCCCTAGATGTAGTATTCCTAGAGCGGGACGTTAGGTACTGATTGATTTGATGATGAAACTCTGGCCTCGATCTCGCGTCAATCGATCTTTTTCCGTGTGGTAATTCGAATTCGATTACGAGTTTGAACGTTTTACCGAAAAATTTAAGTAATATATCCACACTTAAAAAAACTACCGTACGAAAGAATATTGACCCTGGTAAGGTAAAAACTGTATTTTCTTTGATAAAGAAAATTGGATCGGTAAACATTTTTCGAATGCGAACTCCACGAGTACTAAGGCCCTGATAAGTTTGATGGTACAAACTTTAATGCAGCTTTCGATGACCCGTTTCAGTAGTTCCTATTGCTAATAGTCCAATGTGTAAACTTTTCCTGTAATCAATATTTTCATTGCCTTTTCTATTCTATCCGTCAGTTCAGTACACTACTCGCTCTTAGCATACCCATAGTCATAGTATAGCAACAAAAAGCAATAGCCCCGGTGGACTATTTCTACCAAATGACCGTAATTCTACGTCCGCGCCTTTGATCTATCAATTAGCGATTAGCTATGCGCGTGCGATGGTAAGCTCTCAAACGGCGACTAATTACTGCACTCTATTGCATTAGTAATAAGTGTGAATATTGAATGAAGAATACAAGGAAGAGCGATACGATCTTCACGATGCTTCATCGGATATAATTTAATGAGGTTTTATTCGTTTCTGGGATCGGAGTTATGCTTTGTACTCTTATAAATTCGAATACATTGCATTGCCTGTGTAACTAAGATTAAATAAATCCTACGTATTCATTAGGCTTCGTAAGAAAATACTGTTTTTTTTCCCTGTATTTTGTCTTAGACAACTATTCACTTCTGCTTTGGAGTCTTGGACAATGATGATCTCTCTTATCAGTCAGGTATCAAACGACTCCCGGGAGTCGCATAATAATGGAATTTCTATTGTGTCTCATTCACACATACTTGACGAGTTAAGGCTGGAGAAGTCATTAGTTTTAATTTACCCGCTACACCTAATAAAATTGATGATTGAACATCCAATAGAATAATAGATTACGCTAATTCTATCTCAAAAGACAAAAGTAAAAGTGGATGACGTACAGATGACGCAACATGATGAACTACCTACCCGTACCTACTAGCAAAGTCATCTAATGACAAGGAATCTGGATCTTATGGTGTTGTTTTAAGAGTGTATTATTCCGGCAACTTTACATAAGCATGAAAAACAGTTTGCAAGGAATATTTTAAGTACGTGTGCCGATAAGATAGCAATCTACAAAGATGTTGAAATAACTAGTTAGATCATGCTGAGAATGCAAGCCACGAAGGAATTTGAGAGGAGTTTAATAGGAATCCTGGCGAGTTGAGGTTACATAATGGCTTGGCATTTGAAGACAACACTAGCATTTTGATTTGACTTTATGCGTATAGAAATAACGGACTGTTATAAATTTTTTTGCTCGCCAAATGTAACAAAAACTATACATTTACAAACATAAAAAAAATATTCTAATAAAACCTTGTTTCAATACGCAATAAATATCATTTCATATCATTTAAATATCATTTCATTTCATTTCATTTCATATCATAATATTTTAAGGAGGTAGGTACGAGTACTTTCAAGTATATCGTAGGGCTATTCTTTAGAACAGTTGAACCGATTTTTCAAAACGTTATACCAACAGTACGAAGTTTATAAATATCTTCTGTGGCGACGGCAAGTCGTTGTGTAGTACTATAATTGAATAACTTCGTTAATTTTTGTGCTTTTACTACTGCTCTCCTCTTCTATACTTAATGATTTTCGACCGATACCGGATAAGCTATTTATTCTGTGCCGATTCTAAGAGCATTTTAGAACCCCTATGCACTTAGACGTTATAACGAATACAGTTATTTTTATTATGTGAGTGTTTTGTATTGTTTCAGGTGGACTTGGCACATATTACAGAAGTACAGATGAGGTACACGATTTGGTAAGTCCATTTATTTTATAAAGTTCTTACATTCACTGCAATAAATAAACTCTACAACGTCTAACCGCATCCCATTCATTTCGAATGGGAGGATGGTCTGCAAGAAATAAACAGTGGTAACTGCCAATTACACAGATAAAAAATACACATTTACCGGTTACCGCATCGGCTGTGCTACTAACCACTTTCTCCAAAACTGTGATCATTGGCATAAAACAAAATAGTTCTACTGTTACGTAGAGAGTGCAGTGAGCCCGCGTTGAATCAACGCTCAGGTTACGATTTTAGAATTAAGCTGTGGATACATTCACTTATTTTAGCTTAGTCTTGCTTGATTGAACGTTTAGCTGTCTAATGTCATCCTTTACTTGCAATATCTACATTAAAACTTTTATTTTTAAACTCAGATTTAAGGGCCACTTGCGCACGATGATTTAACCCATGATAACGCTAAACCAGGATTAAATCATCATTCTGTCTCTGTCAGTTTATTTGACGTAGACAGACACAGAATGATGATTTATCCTGGTTAGCGTAATCCTGGGTTAATTCATTGTGCGCAAGTCCCACTAAGTGATTTTGGAGAAGATAGATTCGATTTAAAACTACAGCTTGACTGTTCAGCTTGTAAAACAGCTGTTAACACACATTCTACACATTAATTCCGATGTTTTACTAAAAACAAAAGAATCTTTATTGCTCTTCTTAAAATGCTGTTACTTTCGAGCTAGAGTCCAGTAAAGAATGTTCGTGTTCGCGGTTATTCACCATATACCGTAAACGTATCGATGTTTTTTGTTGAGACATGTCTTAATTTTCACCATCTCAATTACGGACTTACAGCAGCGATGCGACACGCTCAGTCGGTCGCGTGATCCGGAGTTTAAGATAGTTTTACACAGTTTAGAATGTTTTTCGATGAGGATTTTGATACATGTAGGACTTCTAATGAGTCAAGTGTTTGTGGCTAGATTGTATCGTAGAGAGAGATAGTCTCAAATGAAATACCAAAAGTTTCTTAATTTTATTCTTATAGCTTTCTTTATGGCTACGATCCGATTATGTACTGTTGCAAACAAAAAAACAAAATGCTCTATAAATTTTAAGGTACCTAACTTATATCATAGTGGAATTTGTCATTGGTTACATCAACACTCTCAAAATAAGTAGCATTTTGTGGAGTTCGACATATTTTGTCTGCAGTTGGCTTGGCTATACTGGTGCGAAGTCATAGTGTTCGTGGATCTGTGTGCACCACCCCTTATTATATTTCTCGGTACATTGCACGTGGATGTAAACTCTCAGTTACGCGGTCCAGCTTTCCGAGAACAATCTTATCGAATTAATCACACATTGTGGTGCCCCTATACGGTAAAGTGCTGAATTGCACTTTAATGTGCTACTTTATTGTATTGGTTAAGTAAGTGCTAATACATTGTACATGCAATAGCTTATTGTGTTGATATTATGTAACTGATTGCAATTTAATGAGAAAAAGGTGATGTGTTCCGATTAAAAAAAACACTATGAATTTTATAGCAACTGTGGCAGTGTAGTACTAAAGTTAGTCAAACTTAAATGTAAAGCCTATAACAGGGTAGTAGGTGAAAGAGGGTCTGTTAGCCATTTAACGGCTGCTTACCATACATTTGCATTAACTCCAAGCACTATAAAATATCCGGACGTTACTAGGTAGCAAGGGTTACCATGACACTAGATATCTAGGAACATCATCATCATCATCATCATCAGCCAAAGGACGTCCACTGCTGAACATAGGCCTCCCCCATGGATTTCCACAGCGACCGGTTGTGAGCGGTCTGCATCCAGTGTGATCCTGCGATCTTTACAAGGTCGTCTGTCCATCTTGTCGGTGGACATAATATAATATAAAAACCTTCATAGCTATCAGGATGCCGACAAACTATATTTGAACACCCTAAAGCGTATGATCAATTTCAAGCAGTAGATTTTTTTGGAAAGTTAAGCGTAATCATTATAACATACTATTTTTTTTATTTTGTGTTATTATTAATGATCAGGCATGTGACCAATCCTTGGACGAATAAACCACTGGACACGCAATGACAGGAAATTTCGCTTGTTCCCCCTCGGCAACGAATTGGGCATTTTAGCCTCAATTTCATGTGACGTCTTGTCAGTACGGTGACAGAACTCGGTGAGAAACATTGCAGAAAAAAATGGGTAAATGTGCCGTATTTTTGTGTAAAAATTATAGCGGCACGACAAAAAATATTTCTTTTCATTCGTAAGTAACTTTGTATCTCAATAAAGCTGTTAATTTTTCTTAAAATAGTAAAATGTGTTTTCCTAGAGAAAAGTTACATTGCTAATTAAAAAAGTTGTGGTCAGTTACTGCAAAAAAATTACATCATCTTGGTGCAAAATCAACAAGATGACGCATACTTCATTTGGTAGAATTATCGTACATTCATCATTCGTTTCCTTGTCAATTTAGTTTCAATTGTGCTTGACAATTGTCGATAATCATATCGATAAACGTACTAGTACTAGTACTAAAATAAAATAATACATCTGTAAAATGATTAACTCTAAAGTAGATTAAAGTAATCCTAAAAATACAACAGTTTTCTTTAATATTTTAAACTTCATATTTTATTACAATACATCCTTTTAATAATATTCCAGATTTCCTGTAGATCCAATAAGAAAAACAAAGTGGGTCGAAGCCGTCCGAAGAGAGGCAAAATGAATACCATTAATAATAAAATTTTTACCTTTTATACAACTGAAAGTTGCATAAAATCCCGTGAAATTGTGAAGTTTAGTTTGAAGTGTAAGCTCATTTACTGCCAGATTATACCATTAGAGGATTTTATTATACCATTGGAGGACTTACGGCCTGTTTCACAATGTACTAGGAAGTTCTAGTTAATGTTACTTGCCAGACCGTTTATAAAAATATTCTATGTTTCAATTATTCGTTTAATGGCTTGTGCTTATTTAAACATGCCCATAATTATTATATTGGTAATAAAAATAAAATAAAAATATTTTGCATAAGATTCGTTCATTCATTCGTTCAACACATGTCGATAGATTAATATCGACACTTCCACGCACTAAATGTCAATTACTGACAAGACAAACTCCCCCCGCCCCGCAAAAATTGGTTGATGATGTTTTCATACATTCGCTCTTACGTTTCATATCCAATGGTTTATTCATCCAAGGACCAATCACACCTGGTTGTATGCGACGATGTGGTCGAGGATGGATCATGTCTGACCAGTAACAGCCTATTCAATCTTTTCTTAAAAATGCCCAAATCATAGTGTTTAGGGAAACACAGCAGTTTATCGATTACCAATAAATATGTGAATCAAGCTACCAGAGGGACTTTTTAATTTTTCCTCCTGGTAACCCTAGCTGTCAGACAATGGACAGTAGTCTACTCCTTCCTGCGCGGAGAACAATGCCCATTGTACGGTGTTACCATTTCACCGGCAATTACACACGATATGCTACCACGTGTAGTATATACATGATTCCCGGGTCGGGCCAGAAATTCTCATGGTAGCCCGTGCCTCGAAAAGCACGTAAAGCCGTTGGTCCTGCGCCTGATCTCTCTTCGGTCGTGTCAGATTGCTGTCCCATCGCACTATGAGAGTGAAAGGAATAGAGAGTGCACCTGTGTTTGCGCACACACTTGTGCACTATAATATGTCCCGCGCAGTCGGTTAGTCGTTGTGACTGGCCACCGAAGTTGAAATCGGCTAGGGGGACTGTTATTATTAGAATAAGTTCAGATATTATAAACACTCGATCTGTAGACATCTCTTTCATTTATTTCACCCCTTCTGACATATTGTTATTGCATCAAGAGCCACTAAGTAATTGTAAGATGCAATTACCTAATTAAAGTAGAAATTATTTTGTCTTTTGTCCAGCCTTGCTTAAATAGCTGCAGTCAAAGTTAGAAAATTGTATTGCCAATAAGTGGTAATAACAATAATGATAAATCAACTTTATAGGTAGGTAATTATTTTGCACAAAATATAATAAAAGTGATTTATGGAGACGGATATGAGTTTGTAACAAACCCGTATTAGTATGGTCATGAAGTTTTATGGTTGTAAAATGCAAGTCAGCGCATTAATGTTTATGAAGGAAAACACAAAATTACACACATTTTACTTTGCAAGTCAGGTGAAAATTTCTTGTAACAAAACTTTCTTTTAAGTCAATTTTTTTATGTAGTTAATGGCCTTCTATACTTTCTCATAGCTTTACTAAAGGTATATACATAAACTTGGGAACCATTGGTTCAGTTTTATACAAGACGGTCGAATGGAGCGTCGCATTTCACTGATCCAGAGATAGGAATAGGTAGGGCTTATTAGCCTAAACTTCGAAGAACAAAGACAAGAATCGGAGACTCCCTTACTACATTTTTTTTCTAGGACATCTGTTGGGACATCATTAATTAGGTACATAAATAATAATAATATTTTGAATAAGTGATCGGTCTTTGTTAACTTTAAGTTTACGACTGGATGAAGTGTAACAATACCTAAAACAGTATTATGGCTACTACATCTATCTTTCCTCTTTATAATATTAGTATAGACAAATAAAATTCGACTCACGTATTATTTGATGTAGACAGACAGGAGCAATCTTAGGGCAGCAAATCGTGTTCTATAAATTCATACCAAGCCGTGGTCTTGACCACGGGCCCAAGACCGTCAAAAAACACAAAAATGTGATTGGACCAGTGCAAAATTGAGCATGTACGCATGTACGTACTTAAAAAATTGGAATCAACTACTTACAATAATTCACGATAGCAAATAATCTGTCTGGTAATAACTTACACTGGGCGCATGAAATTATCTGAAGTCATGCCAATTTTGTATTGCTCTGCTACACACCGCCTCCGTAATCTACACTATTTTCAGAATACCAACGCACTGTTTCACGCACACTCATGTCAGCTTCGTCATGTCACTCCAGTTCTTAGATATATCAATATCAATATTTAAGAACCGGAGTGACATGACGAAGCTACGATCATTGCTCACGCGCACGCATCCCGAGACAACCATAAACAAATAAAGCACTTGACTTACTAACCGATATTTTTATGGATGAACACTCGTTATTTGAAAAAAACACGTTATCAATGTGCGAAAGTAACAGATAGTGCGGCTACATAAGTTCAAAAGAGACAAAATTTCTTTTGTTCGGTGCCGGGTGGCTCGCAACGGCGCTAACCATCTGTTTTTGTAGCTTTTTTATGAATAAATGAGGTGCGCGCAATCTTAGATGTTTTTGAGTATGATTTTGTAATGCTTGATTTAATTTTAATCAATTGTTTTTAGTGAAAATAGCATGATCATTATTTTAAAGGACGCCCGTTTGGATGGGTGGGCCGTTAACTGTTCTGTATAACAATTAAATGCAAATTAAAACTGTATCTAGCAAAAAATCAAGATTTTTTTATATATTTTTCCTGTATTCTAGACTCGACTCTTAATCACCTCTTTCAATTTGGATAGTACTTTTTTCACACCCTGTATTATGTCCAGTCACAAAGTTTGGTATACATAAACTAATTACTTATTCCAAATAAAATTTATTTTTGATGTACTTAGATGATGTCCTATATGAGTCTTGGGACAGTCGTCTCGGAAAAAAAATACTGTCATAAAAAGACTCCGATTCCTCTCTGTTCTGATTCGAAGTTTAGGTAAATAACCCTACCTATTCCTATCGATCACTGATCGATCCAGAGTCATATTCGCACCTGCGCGTGCGACCATACCCAATCTGCGTGAGTTATTGTTCATGGAATACATTTGTCATTCATGATTTGCACCAAAATGTAAACTAGAGAGCTGTTTAATTGCATTCAGGAGCTCGCATTAGTAAAACAAAATACAATCGTCATCGTTTTAAGTTTCACTGCTTTCGTTTGTATGAGAGTTGGATCTTGATTAATATAATTGACTAATGAGTTGGCTCTTACAAAGATATGAAGATTCTCGTAGCTTTCACGGAGCATATTGTCGACGCGTTAATTATTGTTCGGTTTAGCTATGAATTTATAAGCAGTCCCTACTATGTTAGTTAGACAATTCGAATTTTTGACTTCTGCTGGGCGTCAATTCCTCTAATTGAGTTGTTGTACTACGAGAGAACAATTGACATACCTTGTTATTCTGACAGCGGCGTGTAACCTTTCAATGCTGCTGACTTTAAGCACACGATGTGTCACAATAGCACTACTGAATGACTACTGTAGTCCAAAACTATATGCCAAAAAACTTGAATCGGGAGGCAGAGCGCTGTCAACCAAGAAATAAGCCCTGGGAATAAAAATACCAACTACATCTTCACAGTAGGACCCTCTGTTTAGACTAGATAAGACGAGGTGCGAAGTATGAAAAACAATGGAGTTTGTCTTCCTTACAATGCATTGTGTGCCATGTTTGTAGCTTTCCCAGCGATCTCAAATGAAGAGCTCATGTACCTATCGAAGCCAGGAATTTTAAATGCATGGATAATACGTAGTTAAGGCAGTCGTCAATGTATGATTGTTTTATATTTGGTTCTGAAGTTTACGCGAATTCTACTCAGTGCTACTCCATATAGTGTGTTTGTAATGACTGTTTTATTTTTTGATTTTATGGTTCGAACTCGGCCATCCCCATTAAGGTAGATCTTTGTTGATTTTTCAGCCGTAGATGTGGCTTTATAATATTAACTACAGTTTTGTCTAACTTCTTACGTATACGTGAAGATATTGATGTCATTGAATGTCCTATACTCCATTTTGTATGTTCAGTGACTGAGCGATCAGTTTACTTTCTTGCCTAGATTTACAATTTACATAACTTAAAATTCGTACCGACTAATCATTGATTACCAAATTTTGCTTTACAATTAAATCTTTATTTGCCAAACTTGCGTAACTTTCAGGAAACGTTCCAATTTTATTGACCATTTTATTAAATAAATTCTATGACCAAGCTGTCACATAATACCATTTCAATAACTTTACATAATGTCTTACGCACTGCATCGAGAGCAAATATTAAATAAAGAACATTGTTATGTGCAGCACCGATTTGCTGAGGCACAATGTCCCAGGTTCCATTCAGACGTGCTATTACGAAACATTGCGAAGCGCTGAACAATGTGATTGTTTACTCCCATTCTAAAAGGGTTGCAAACTTGAGTTTCTTTTTAGGGTTTTTTCATTACATAGTTTTGGTTTCTCAAGATTAACATTATTAGAGTTTGCAAAATAAGCAAAGAAACCTATT
This sequence comes from Pyrausta aurata, assembly GCA_963584085.1. Lineage (NCBI taxonomy): Eukaryota > Metazoa > Arthropoda > Insecta > Lepidoptera > Crambidae > Pyrausta > Pyrausta aurata. The sequence goes on from OY757254.1 coordinate 12,301,797, forward strand.
TTGATTTTATATTTCGAAATAATATATATATTTGTATACTTATTTAAGATTACATTCTATGGATTTTTTACAGCAGATAATACAGTAAATAGGTTGGGGTGACGACATAATATTTTTATTTGAGGCTAAGTACTTTTTTTACTCGTCCGTGAGACTAAGCAGATATTTAAGACTTCGATCACACTGTTGTTTTAGCAGATGTTTATTAATCAAAAATCAATACAAGTACTATCCTACCTAGTACAAGTGCGAAATTAGATCTTATGACAAACGTTCTTTGGCTGTAGTTTATCGCACTACCGCCAGCCCTAGAGGTTGTGACACGCAGGAAGCCCGACATCGACAGCCGCTAGTCGGTCAATCGACGTGCAGCTGTCGCGGGTCACTTCACCCGCACAATGCCTGCGCCGGAGTGGATTGATGACGATTGACGACCGCCGCGAAAGTGGACCGACCGATCGGATAAGTTACGTCACAGTATAATAACGGTAATAGTTAATAGACTTAAAGCTAACGCGCTCACGAGTGTTGACCAAGGGCATGTTCAAGAAATTAAGTTACCGCTTAGCAATCTCGCCATTTCGTGCCTTACAAATGGATGAAAAATGACTATGTACTACTGTGTTAACTAGTTGCTTTTAATTTTGCTTACAAAAAGCTGCAATATTGATAGCTGGCACTTAGCACTTGCTGACAGCGCAGAGCGTTCGCAATTATACTTGCTAGATTCTTCTTTGACCTTTTCTATCAATCGATATGCAATCGTCATGGGTCACTTCATTTGCACAATGCCTGCGCCGTGCCGGAGAGGATTCATGACGATTGACGACCGCCCTCAAAAATTGTGCGTTTCGTCACAGTAATAGGGGTAATGGTTATATTTGCTTGAAACAGAACCATCTAGCTATAGACAGAGTTGCTTACCATTGCCATACAATTTGGCGCTTGTAGGCCCTCCACGTTGCGCTTTTAGTATTGCTTACATATCTGCTGCCAGATTGACAACTGTCACTCATCACTTAACTGACAGAAATGATCGTCCACCATTTTGAAGTTCCTTCTTCGATCTTTTTCTTAGTCGATTCTAACCAGTTTACGGGTCACTTGAGTCACTTAACTTTGCGGAGTTTATGATGACGAACCGCCAGCGAAAGTGACCCATGTTACGTCACAGTAATAGCGTTAATGGCCAATGTTTCACATGAAGACAATGTTGGAGTATGGCATGAGTGTCTGTCAATCATACGTCAGTCAAATGGGGACCTCCATTAGACGGCAACACCGTCTTGTCAGATATTTCGTTTCCATACGATAGAAATATATTTTTTTTGAACCTTACTTACTTTTACTTAGGAAGAATATAGTCAATTAGTATACTCGTATTAGGTAAGATGAAATATGAAACCAAAAATTGCGCACGGGCGGGATTCGAACCAGCATCTTTCTGGCTATCCGGGCCAACTGCTCTTCCAATTGAGCTACCGTGCCGTGCGCAATTTTTGGTTTCATATTTCATCTTTTAAGAATAAAATATGACACTGTGAGTGTTAAAAATATTGTAAAAACCATCGTATTAGGTATCTATTACCAACATTAAGGGCCTAAATTTTAGAGAAAATGTCTCTAAAGCACAGAAGATATAATAGTACTATTAAGTGTGGTTCTGATCCAGCCTGGCTTTGAAAACAACATTTTAGCATAATGACCACTTAAACCTGCGTTAGCCTAAGCTGTATTACAACACGAGACACCATTGTGGCCGTAATGTGTAATGTGTTCCGTCGACAGGTACAAAACGTAGACGAATCATGCGCAAGAACAATTTCTCTGCTCATTTTCTGGGCCCCTATTTTTGAATCACTCGCTTGGATATGGCGTGTGATTTTCGTTCGAAAACACACATAAAAAATCCACGGAAATTACTCAAAATGTAGACGTGAGTTCTCACAAAATTAAGCAATGATTTTTCAAATCCTTTTTGTGTAGATTACAATTGGTTTTCATTCCAACATTCGACTATAAACATTGAATATCACTCGCCATCTTGACGCAAGTAAATCAAAAATAGGGGCCTGAGTATGTTTGCACAACTTGATAAGCTTGAATTTAATTTATAAATTAATAAAGTACAGTGTGGTTTTATGAAAGCAAAGGCTCGTTGTTATCGATTACAAAGACTACCTCTTTCAAAGAATATTTTACCCCTAAATCATCCATACTTATTTCTTTCATCAAAGAAAATAAGTAAGTAAAACGCTACCAATCTACAAATGCTTCACGACTTTAACTGCAGTTCTAGCTTTCTTGATTAAATCTATAGCTGCATAAAATATAGATTACAATTGTGTTATCTTCCTACCATAGATGAGTTCTATCTAGACCGCAGGTGGTTTTGAACCTACATAGATTCTTCAATAGATAACTATTATGTTCTTTATGTAGGTTGTGCCGACACAACAGCGCTTTCGAGTCATCGTTGGCCATTCAGTTCAATTGTGACAGCAAGATCTAAACCCCTATTGTATTCAATGTAAATACAATTACTTATTGTACAACATTTGCATATAAGAGTTCTAATTTTGCTACATTTCATAGTGTTTAGGAGTTTCTACTAAGTAGAGCAAAATAAAACATGAGGTTGTATTTGCATTTTAAATGGGTTTAGATTACATAGCAAGTAGTTTTTGATATCTTTTGACGTAATTTTCAGTTTTTAAAGAAAAATCCAACTCGTGGGTCACCGCGAATTAAAAGAATAGAAAGCATTTTTTTTAACAATTTGAATGAAAAAGAAAACACTGCTGCAAAAAAACTTATCTTGCTGCCATGCTTGGAACAAGGAACGTGTCGGTATTTCTGTTTTCGAACCAATAGTTGTAACCGTTCGATGCCAAAGACCCACAATATCTGGATCAGCTAATTTACTGTACGCGAATAACTGAACTCAATAACTCTTCTAAATAACTGAAATACCTTGATTTCTCACTAGCACGAATACGTTTTTTACATGCATACCTAGTTAGTAGGTAAAGTAATAATTTCAGATTGATTTCTCATTGAAAGTAGCACTTTGGTACCAATGCAAACAGCACGATCCTTCTTCTTTTTTAGGGTTCCGTAGCCGAATGGCAAAAAACGGAACCCTTATAGTTTCGTCAAGTCTGTCTGTCTGTCTGTCTGTCTGTCTGTCTGTCTGTCTGTCCGTCCGTATGTCACAGCCACTTTATTCTGAAACTATAAACATCACATAGCTGAAACTTGGTAGATAGGTGTATTTTGTTCACCGCTTTCCGATTCAGATACAAAAAGTAAGAAAAAATAATATTTAAGGGGGGGGGCTCCCATACATAAAACTAAAACATAAAATTTTTTTTTCACTCAAACCTATGCGTGTGGGGTGTCTATGGATAGGTCTTTTAAAATGATGTTGAGGTTTCTAGAACCATTTTTTCTAAAATTGTAAGGTTTGAGATATAGACGCTTCCAAAGTGGTACAATGGGCGTCCCCCCCCATCTAACTTTTGAACTAAGAAAGTGAAAATTTTGAAAAAAATATATGATGTAGATCTCAACAAAAACTTGCAACGAAAATTGGTTTCAAGGAGATCGAACCAGTAGTTTTTGAGATATTGCACATTTTTATCAACCGCAAATATAACTTTGTCTTTCATACAAACACTATGAAAAACAAAGTTATTTTTGCCGTCGCAATATATTGTGATGTTTTCGTTAAGTGACAGTAAGTGGACCCCGAATGCAGTTAAGGGTGGCACGGAACCCTCAGTGCGCGGGTCCGACACGCACTTAACCGGTTTTTTCCTTACTGAAATGTTTCATCTTTTTACTTATACTTACATTGATCCCGCAAGGGGCAAATGTTTGTGTGATGAGCATGAACATCTGTACCTAAGTCATGGATGTTATTTGTATTTAATTATTTATGGGAGACGCCCCCGTCATAATCGTTGTCTGGTACTTCGTAACACAAGGAAGAAAATTCCTTACCACGAAACCAGACAATTGGTGTGTTGTCTGGCGCATATTTATATTTATTTATTTACCATTACCCACGAGATAATTAGGAAGACGTAAGAATCTGTTATATGCTCAGGTTATATGGAACTTACTTTCATAAAAGTTGAACATACTCGTAAGATGTTGTTCACCAACGTGGTTTGAACAACCTTTATAAATGTTGTATATGTTTTTTTAATACTTTTTAGAACAGTATTTTTAATAGATACTAGCGGACCCAGCGAACTTTGTTTCGCCCCGGCCCCGTCCCGCCCTAGCCCCGGCCCCATCGAACGGGATAAAAAGTATCCTATGTCCTTCTCCTGGTACTAAGCTACCTCCCCACCGTTTCGCCCCGGTCCCTTGCTACCCCAGCCCCGGCCCCGTCTAGCGGGATAAAAAGTATCCTATATCATTTTCCTGATTCTAAGCTACCTCCCCAACAACTTTCTATATACATATAGATTGGTTTATAAGTTTATTAAAATAAGTTTTTAGTTGTTGTCAATTTGAGCAGGAAAGAAGTAAAGTTTATTTATGAAGTAGTCTATCCTACGTTCCTACCTAGTTTCTTCAACTTTCAACAACACACGCCTACTAAACATGAGCTTACTCCATTCTACTTAATGATATCATCGTTTACTTATTAGGAACTACATACCTTCTCAACAGCAAAACTGCTATTCACAATATCATTTCACCGCAAGTTTGGCAGTATACCTACCCATGTATCGATATTTAATCCACCTGCTGACAATTGAGAGCGCAGATAAAAATGACGATATAGTCGCGCTATACTATATTGCAGTCTGTCACGACATCGACGAATGGCAATGCACTTGCGGTTACAATTTGTTGGATTGCATTTCGAACAGAATTGGAATGGTTCTACTTGTCTAAAAGAGGTTGCTACGGGGTTATATTGTAGAAAAGTGAATATAATTTACTAAATTTTCATACTTTTTCAGAACACTTCACGGGTTCGTTTAATGTTTAATGTTTTGTGTTTTAATCAATGAGTAGTATTTGCGGAAAGTTCAGAACCTAATACTTTTTTAGGCTCTTGGTTGACCTATTAAATGCGGTGAAATGTTAAATATTTTCTTATTTATAGCTAGGGCATGAAGGGTTATCATAATTTCATTATATTCTCAATGGTGGCCCATTTCAAGATATGCCTGTGTCCAATCTATATCTATACTAATATTATAAAGCTGAAGAGTTTGTTTGTTTGTTTGAACGCGCTAATCTCCGAAACTACTGGTTCGAATTGAATAATTCTTTTTGTGTTGGATAGTCCAGTTATCGAGGAAGGCTATAGGCTATATAACATCACGCTACAACCAAAAGGAGCAAAGATATAGTGGTAAATGTGTAAAAAACGGGAGAAAGAAGTCACTATTCCACGCGGACGAAGTCGCTGGCAAAAGCTAGTATTTTATAAGCTTTTGAGAAAATTAAATTTGACTAATAACATGGTTGGTTACATATAGTTATGCTATAGCTACATATCTACCTAGATAAGTAGAACCTATCTTGCAATTACACAACCGCCTTAAGAAAATGAGCAACTCAGGAGCAACAAAACACAGATATGAAAAGTGAAGGTGACTCAAAGGCAATACAAACAGTTGTACTAATTCTTGTAATCTATCGTCTTTCAGTCGTATCGCGATAATATTCGGCAGATAATGCATTGTCTGAGTACTGTAACATTACTTCTGGAGTCCTTTCTCTTTGTTTTCTAATGGTGCTTATTCATGTACGAAATTATTTAATAATAATTTGACGAAGTATGTGATGTAATTTTTTAGTACACCATATTAAACTGCACACTAGAAATGCATTACAGATTACTTGCTTGCTTGAAAAAATATATGGGTTGGAAAAAAATACAGATTCATGTTTAACGAACTTGCAATTTAAATTTTTATTTGTTGTACCCAACTGTAAACTATCTACAAAATTATAGGCCTATGCTATAATAGTCATAAAATGTGGTTTCTACTGTTGTTGTACTTTGTCCATATATCATTTTACTTTTTGATCGAGTCCCTTGCCCTATACCAGTTCCGCGCTGGCTGCCGCGTTACGCCTCAGTTCATAAGCATAGGGTGCTGTACCGGAAGTAGAGTTATCGACTCCTAGGTCCCTGTCCATAGGTCAATAACAGGTATGAGTCAAGTTAATAGCAAGTTAGTAAACTGTGTGTGGTTAAGTATTAAGTTTGTTAAGTAAACATGCCTGCATTGTACAGCTTCTTTAATCGGTTTGGATATTTTTTCGTAATTATTGTCAGAAATATTTATCAGTAAACTATTTTTATTTACTTATATGGATTGTACTGAATCTTGGTTACTTGCGTACTTATTTGATATTATTATTGCTTCACACTCCTCATAGCAAATGGGCAAGGGCCCTAGATCTAATTATATAGTTAGGTACCAACTATATCCTTCTTTGATATTCTGTCCTCGTCATAAAGCCTCTATGTGTCGTGTACCTTTGTTAGTATTCTGTGACACCGCATTCAAAGTAGCTCCAATTATCTCAGCCAATTTAGAAAATTCGTTCACCTTGAGAATGTAAAACGCCATTCAAAAGTGAAACGAAGGCAGTATTGTCAAACGAGGTCTTTGGAGTCTAAACTATAGCAAGGGATTATGATCACATTTCGAAAGTGTCCTAATCTGTGACGATCTTTGACTGGCAGATGGAAAGTGATGGAATCTCAATACTTAATTTAAAAATAAACAATGCTTCTTATCTTTGGGCAGCAAAAGTGATTGAGGTTTTTCTTAAAATTATCAGTCTTTATGACATTTATTCCTATTTCAATCAGTGTTGAATTAATTGGATAGGATATCAAGACACTTGCTCGAAATAGATAGAGTATTGACCTACATCTATTTGAAACAACAGTTTGTGATAATCTCTTTTTCGCCAAATGTACTGTATCATAATATGTTTCCCAATTTTGTCACCTCTTGAGGAGCTTATACTTATACTTTCTTATGTTTACTGGTCAACCTAATCTACGATTCTCACGCATGTAAATAAATAGTTAATTTATCATTTTTTTATTGTGAAAGTGGAAGTTTTCCAAGCAGCATATATTTCCAGAAATATTGAGTACATACAAATGCATTGCAGCAATGCAGTGGCAATGCGAATGAAAGTGTGGTTTCCTCGTGTTTGAGTCGATCGTGTCTCGCAACTTTTTGCTCGCAAAAGCCTTATACATTGAGGGTGTATTCTGGTAAAGAGAATGGGTTTCCGTGTTTGCTATTGCTATTTACTTAGTAGGTATAATAGCTTAATAAGTATATAAGCGAGATCCCCTAGCTGAAGACATCATTATGTTATCAATGTGTTGTTTAAACAATCCGAATGAGTTTTAATTAAGCTACCAAAACAATGCTTTGGGAGTCAAGCCATGTTATGTGATTGGTGTTCAATATTTGTTTATTCAAACGCGGGTTAACATACAAAAGATAACGAGAAGATCCTTATTTTTTTATCGTAGGTATCTTCCCCCAATATTTTGGAATTTAAAGACCTCTAACATCTGTACTAAATGAAACATAGGAGCTTTAAGAAATGCCGCTATGATAGATGGATAAGATGGATGGGCATTGCTTAAAAGTTAGGAAGGATATGTGATATTGTATTTTTTAATAAGTTATCAAAAAATCGTCACGCGATGGATACTACCAGACGGCTATCGACAATGGGGTAGACTTAAATAGAGATGGTGTGGTGTGACGAATCTGTCCAGCTTTGCGAGAGATTGGGAGTCGTTGGCCGCTGACAGAGAAAAATGGAAAGAATTGGGGGCGACCTTTGCCCAGTAGTGAAAGTTAGATAAAAAAACAACAAATTCTGTCGCATGTTGGTAGTTAGGCACACCATGCGTATCGTGATCAGAATAAGCCTCCTACTTTCGCGCATACCTCGAGACCGCAGCGTAATCACAGCATTAGCAGCATCACGACAATGGGGCTACGCTGTGCCATTGGATTTGATGTTAGATTTACCTACTTCCATCCAAGAACTAGACTAGAATGTGCACCAGATAATATTCTCCTACCGATTTTCGAGGATGGCGGCCCGTCTCTACAAAGATAGACCAGGTACGCAGGAGATAACATAGTGCCCAGATGTGTGCGCAATACACAAGTGCATTCTCTGTTACTTCACTCTCATTAATTCGGTGAGACGGGTGGGTTTTTCTTTTATTTAAAATACTCGAAAACAGCTCGGATTCAGGAAGTTGGTGGTGATGACACCCCCGTGCCTGGGAAAGCACGTTAGGCCGTTAATCCTGCGTCTCATTGGTCATGTGCACCAGATAAAGAGGTGGAGTTTCATTTCGGTTCGGTTTGAGCTAGGAACCTTAACTGTCATTGCAGGCTGACTCTCGATAAAGAGAAGAAGTAGAAAACTTTTCGTTTGACTTTATTTTCTTAACACAGTATTTGGAACTACGCGGTTTGACGCATAATGTATTAAAGCTTATAAGTACTGTGTGATATAACAGTACACCTACTTACCTACAATAATGGTGATTATATTTTCTCTTTGTCCGACACCATTTAACATATGTAGTCTATGCTTTTATGCTAGCGCCATCACAAAACCTCGCTATTCTGACAGCGGCTGCTGTAGTGACTTAGTTGTGCTACTATTGACGGTGGTTTTTTGACAACTAATTTGACAGCTCCTTGACATTGACAATCAATTTTTATAATTTCGATCCTATAGTATAGTAATAGCTTTTAAAATTGTTTGTCAAAAAAAAATACTAAATATTGTATCAAAATTTTCAAAAATTACAAAATATAGTTTTTGTCAAGGTGTATTAGATGAGTGTAGGAACTTCAATAAGTTAACGAATTATTCACATGCACGTAATTGGATGATAGGTACCTATCCTCATTCAAATTCTGCCAAGTGGTAATCATTACCCATCCATCATCATGAAAGTAAAATAAGATAAAGTTCATCACATAAAGATCAAATACAAAAGTTTAATGTGAAATCATAGTAAAATATACGTTAATGAAAATAAATAAACCAAATGCAAAATCATTTTATAATTTTATGCCCGTGAACGCAGGCAACGAGAGTCACAAAAAAAACATATTGGTTTTATTTTTGTCAAAGTTTGTCACTTTTTGGTCTGTCATTCCTATTTTGTACGAATTTTATTCCTATTTGAAATCAACAAAATTTTAATAAAATCGCCACATTTTATGAAATACAAACGACTTGCAGGGAACGCACGCAGTAATCGACGGTAAAGTGCAGCCGAGGTGCCTCACTGAGACTAAGTTTTTAAAGAGAAATACCTACATTCCGACTTTGTATGCAGCACTCTAACTTATATCTAAGCCTAGGGTTCGGAGACCAAGAAGATAATTTCAATGTCGATACTCAAAGTGCTAGTACAGTAGCTATATGTAGCTGAATGAACCCTTTGTGAATGATGTGTACTAAACCGCGACGTGACGTGACCTACTCGTATCGACCCATTTTTATTTATAAAATAAATGTATGCTGATAAAAAGGTGCCAAGATTTATTTATATAATCAACTATCTCCTAAGTTAAGTGATCACAATACATAGGATATTGAAATCTAATTACTAAATTTTATTTTGGTTTACAGTGAATTATTTTGTTCCATTTAAAATGTACAGACTAATAGACATCGATTTATTTTATTGTTCTTTCTTCTTTTACTATTCTTTTAAATGCTATAATGTTATGCTATGAAGTATGAAGAATATTTTTAACGCACAATAGGAACATGTTTTATAAGCTAGAACTTGAAAATTTTCAGCACTGTGTTTAATGTTTCTTGTCAGCATAACAATCTAGCGAGTTTTCTTTCTTGACTTGCTTTACGCCTGAAAATTTATGGATTATTATAAAGAGTTTGATTTATATCAATCGTAGGCGTTATTAACGCATTCGTCTTCTACTTAGGAGAATCAAATCCTTTTGGAGTCGGAGCCTAATATCGAGCTTACGTTAGTACACCAGCAGTCGTAAATCATGCACCGACTCCAAATGAATCGGTTTCTGCAAAATAGAAAACAAATTCGTTATTTCAGCTTTGAAGTCAGATTTTTTAAGGGAGTTGAATTAATAATTACTCCATGATTTTCAGTTATTACCCATATCTCAAAACCTACTGAACCGATTTTAATTTAACTTACAAGTACCCTATGTTAAAATATACCTGACTGAACTAGAAAAGAATCACCTTGCTATGATTTCTCTTTCTCTTATAGATATCCTGAGACAAACATATAAACATACATACACTTACGAAATTTTGCACACGTCTTCGGAAGCCAACAACAAGAAGATCAATTTACTCAATTTTTATCAAATTCTAACGATATCATATAGATATAGCTCAAAATGGATTACCTCCTTTTTTGAAGTCAGTAAAAATCTAAGAATGTACAACGCGATATCAAAACGGTTGGTTACCTCGTCCTAGTCTGATTGTGGCAGTACTATATTAAAACGAATGGCTTAGAAGGTCAGATACCCAGAGCTGTTAAAATATGTTTTAAAGAAGTTTAAATCAATATGACGAAAAAAAATATCGAAAATGGTTTAAAAAAATATATTTCTGCGTTGTTGACCCACGACTGCTGCACGTCGCTTTCTACCTCTCTTCCTCTTGCTTATGGCAGCATCTTCTCACTCACTTACTCAGATGAGTTGTTGCTTCGTTGTGGCTCCATAGCACACAGATTGTGCTACTCCCATTGCCATCTCCCTTTCTCTTGCTTGTGGACCTATCTTCTTACTCGTTTACTTTTTGAGTTTGACAATGTCATGTCTGTCATCATGTCTGGCAATGTAACTACTGTCACTGAGCATTTATATGTATAATAAAAAATTTTGTTAAACAATAACTTTTTCTGCAAAGTACACGATTATGTGGCAATAAATAGAAAACGCAAATACGTTAATTTGTGAAAAATCATCACATGAGTACGTTTAATGCATCGGAAAGCGCATCAACGCTGTGATCAAGGAGATAATTTGTTTTGGTTCATTGTCAAAGCTTACCTGAAACGATTTGATAATGGATAAACCTATTTATGTAATAAATATCAATTTTACACAATGTAACTAGCCTCCAAATTATTTGACATATTGAAAACTATCAAGATTTAGATTTATTTCCAATGAAAACAGTATTAATGCTGAGGTACTTTTCAACGCTTCCTATAAACGTCAAGGATTTATAAACGTTGATCATCAACTCCTCTTCGTCAGGCAATCTAGTATTCTGCAACAAATTTATCAATGAGGAACATACATATAAGAGAAAAATCTCACATCACAATTTGTTCAAAACTTTTCAAAGGTACAGAAATCACTGATCAATCTTTCATTTTAGGGCGCGGGTGAAATCCACGTGTGGTCCCGCGGTTTAGTTGGAATAAGCTTGAAAACATTGAGATAGAAAATTATATCGATGCTTGAAAAACATTTTGAAAATAAATAAATAATTGTGTCATCCAACATCAATCAAAGTCATTATTTTGTCATTATGACAATAGTAGTAGTTGAGTATATCCCTTTAAAGGGAAAGGCAATGGAACAGAGCCATACAGCCTGATCTTGGTTTCCATTTTAGGGTTCCGTAGCTTAATGGCAAAAATGGAACCCTTATAGTATCGTCAAGTCTGTCTGTCTGTCTGTCTGTCTGTCCGTCCGTATGTCACAGCCACTTTATTCTGAAACTATTAGCATCACACTGCTGAATCATAGTGGGTAGGTGTATTTTGTTCACCGCTTTTTGATTAAGGTACAAAAAGTAAGAAAAAACGATATTCAAGGGGAGGCTCCCATACATGAAACTTAAAAGCAAAAAAAATTTTCTTACTCAAACCTATGCGTGTGGGGTGTCTATAGATACTAGATAGGTCCACAGAATATATAATAGTACTACATAATAGGTCTTTAAAAATGATGTTGAGGTTTCTAAAACCAATTTTTCGAAAAGTCTAAGGTTTGAGATATAGACGCTTCCAAAGTGGTAAAATGGGCGTCCCCCTCATCTAACTTTTGAACTAAGAAAGTGAAAATTTTGAAAAAACTATATGATGTAGATCTCAAAAAAATTTACAATGAAAATTGAATGAGATCGAACCAGTAGTTTTTGAGATATAGCACATCTTCAACAACCGCGAATATAGCGAACGGTTGTCTAAATTCGATGTTATGTCCCTAAAAACCCGACGTAAAAGGTACGACCTTTTGTATCTCCATAAAATTATCCACTCTACTGTTGATGCGCCAGGTCTTTTATCGTCAATTAATATTAACACTCGACACAGATCCAGGAACCCTAATATATTTGACATTCAAGTGTATAAAAATAACACATCCTTTTACAACCCGTTAGTTAGAATGTGCCGCACGTATAACGAGCTGATCCAGGGTGGCAAAGACATAGATGTTTTCAATATCAGTTTCTCTTCTTTCAAAAAAGCTATATCCATCACCCTGAGGGGCGAAGGTCATGCGTGGACCTGATGTCATACAGTTTTCAACACGTTTTTATCATTTATAGTTGTTTAGATTTAATAACAGTTCACTATTAGCGTATGGTATAAAATCATGTTGTGTATACTTTTCATGGGCTATGGTCCAGCTATGGATTTTAGTTCTTAATTTTATATAAGTTAAGCATAGACCATATCCTGTTTGTATACCTAAGTAAAATAAAAATAAAAAAAAAACCGCAAACATAACTTTGTTATTCATACAAACACTATGAAAAACAAAGTTATATTTGCGGTCAACAAAATATTGTAGTATTTTGGGTAAGTGGAAGTAAGAATACCTAATTCAGTTAAAGTTGGCACGGAACCCTTAGTGCGCGAGTCCGACTCGCACTTGGCCGGTTTTATTTTGAACTGCAGGATGACATTTGGGAATGTCGGTAAAACTAATGAGTTATAAATACCGTTGAAATAAAGTTATTTATCTAAGCATGAAAAATATTTACTCAATAATAGCGAGGTACTCCTTTGGTAGTCTTTATTTCGCTTATTCGAATGCATCGCAATATGAATTATCAAAGGAGGCGGTCGGCGCGCCATACATTGCTTGCCCCAAAAGTAAAAATCCATGCGTCACGACCAAAACTAATTTTATGGGTTCGTTTCTTCGCCTTTTAAAATAATATAAAGTAATATAAGCCGTAAATAGCGGGGTTTTCACATAAAACGAAATAAATTGTGTGGGTTCAATCTCTTGCACAGGTCTTTCTAGATCATAGCGCCATCTGTGTCGAAAACCCGCAATCTAGGCCACCAAAACTCAAACATAGAAAACTGCCCCGCTAGGGTGCGTGACGCGTGAAAATTACGATGACGCAAACAATAGCCAACGGAAAGAAGTTCCTTGTCACAGTTTTTTTTCAAGTTTTAGGAAGAGGTTGGTAGGTTTAAAGGTTAGTACCCATGGGAGGCAAACGTCATCTTCCTTCTTAAAATAGCGATTGCGAGCGCTTACTTATTTAACTAACTGCCACATGACACAGTATGACACAATATGCCATTTCGTTAAGCGGTCGTCAGTTTGCTTATAAGTGCTCGAAACCGCTATTTTCTGCCAAACAACAATTGAACAGGGGACAGGAAATTGTATTCAATAGTTGTCCTATTTTTTTTGTAGATTTATATGCCGCTAGATAAAAGCAAAGTAAATTAACAATATTGTATTAAAAATTCAATATATTTTTTGCAAAATGATATAGTCAAGGCTCTTAATGCTTTTCTTTAATCAAACATTAAACGACTCTGGGGCAATTCACGAACGTGTCCTTTATAGATCAATGCAAGTTTTGTAAATGAAACCTTTTTTGCTATTTAATATAGGTATGAAATCGATTATTATCAATAGTGTAACATGGTACCTTTACTTGGCAACACTGATCCGGACTGACGTGCCCGTGTCACTCAGTGTCACTTTTCAATGATGTATTACAAAAGCACTACTGTAGTCCAACGCATGTCCAACAGTAGATGCCGAAATACGGGAATCGACCCCCAGTACTTTTTTAAAGAAGATTTTACAAATAAAGTCATATAGTTGGCTTGTTCCCTAGACTTTGTTGAGCAGTGTATAATAAAAGTGATTTATGGAGACGGATATGAGTTTGTAACAAACCCGTATTAGTATGGTCATGAAGTTTTATGGTTGTAAAATGCAAGTCAGCGCATTAATGTTTATGAAGGAAAACACAAAATTACACGCATTTTACTTTGCAAGTCAGGTGAAAATTTCTTATAACAAAACTTTCTTTTAAGTCAAAAATGTTAACATTTTTATGTAGTAATGGCCTTCTATACTTTCTCATAGCTTTACTAAAGGTATATAAACTTGGGAACCATTGGTTCAGTTTCATACAAGGCGGTCGAATTGAGCGTCGCATTTTACTGATCACTGATCGATCCAGAGTCATATTCGTGTATCGATACCTGCGCGTGCGACCATACCCAATCTGCATGAGTTATTGTTCATGGAATACATTTGTCATTCATCACTTGCACCATAATGTATACTAGAGAGCTGTTTAATTCCATTCAGGAGCTCGCATTAGTAAAACAAAATACAATCGTCATCGTTTTAAGTTTCACTGCTTTCGTTTGTATGAGAGTTGGATCTTGATTAATTAATATAATTGACTAATGAGTTGGCTCTGTAAACAAAGATATGAAGATTCTCGTAGCTTTCACGGAGCATGTTGTCGACGAGTTAATTATTGTTCGGTTTAGCTGTGAATTTATAAGCAGTCCCTACTATGTTAGTAAGACCATTCGAATTTTTGACTTATGCTGGGCGTCAATTCCGCTAATTGAGTTGTTGTACTACGAGAGAGCAATTGACATACCTTGTTATTCTGACAGCGGCGTGTAACCTTTCAATGCTGCTGACTTTAAGCACACGATGTATCACAATACCATTACTGAATGACTACTGTAGACACGTTGTCCAACACTATATGCCGAAAATACGTGAATTGGGGGGTAGAGCGCTGGCAAGCAAGAATTTAATCTTGGGAATAAAAATACCAATTACATCTTCACAGTAGGACCCTCTGTTTAGACTAGATAAGACGAGGTGCGAAGTATGAAAAACAATGGAGTTTGTCTTCCTTACAATGCATTGTGTGCCATGTTTGTAGCTTTCCCAGACGATCTCAAATGAAGAGCTCATGTACCTACCGAAGCCAGGAATTTTAAATGCATGGATACTACGTAGTTAAGGAAGTCGTCAATGTATGACTGTTTTATATTTGGTTCTGAAGTTTACGCGAATACTACTCAGAGCTACTCCATAAAGTGTGTTTGTAATATGACTGTTTTATTTATGATTTTATGGTTCGAACTCGGCATCCCTATTAAGGTAGATCTTTGTTGATTTATCAGCCGTATGTGTGCTTTAAAATATTTACTACAGTTTTGTCTAACTTCTTACGTATACGTGAAGATATTGATGTCATTGAATGTCCTATATTCAATTTTGTATGTTCAGTGACTGAGCGATCAGTTTACTTTCTTGCCTAGATTTACAATTTACACAACTTAAAATTCGTACCGACTAATCATTGATTACCAAATTTTACTTCACAATTAAATCTATATTTGCCAAACTTGCGTAACTTTAAGGAAACGTTCCAATTTTATTGACCATCGTATTAAATAAAATCTATGACCAAGCTGTCACATAATACCATTTCAATAACTTAACATAATGTCTTACGCACTGTATCGAGAGCAAGTATTAAATAAAGAACATTGTTTGTGCAGGATCGATTTGCTAAGGCACAATGTCCCAGGTTCCATTCAGCCGTGTTATTACGAAACATTGCGAAGCGCTGAACAATGTGATTTGTGTACTCCCATTCTAAAAGGGTTGCAAACTTTAGTTTCTTTTTAGGGTTTGTTGCAGTCAAAGAAATGAGGCTAGAAGGTAGATCATTCATTATGTAAGATTTTTTTATTGTATATGTATACAGTAGTTGTTACTGTTTGTTGTACAATGTTTCAACAGTTACCAATTTCAGGCATACAAGAATATTGTAGTTTTGGTTTGTCAAGATTAAAGTTAAAGTTATTAGTTTGCAAAATAAGCAAGGAAACCTATTCTGATTTTGTATTTCGAAATGATTTGTAAGTTAAGATTACTTTCTTTGGCTTTTTTGCTGCAGATACTACAGTAATAGGTTGAGGTGACGACATGTTGCAGTATTATGTTTTTATTTTTTTATTTGAGGCTAAGCAGATAATTTTCTTCGATCGCACTATTGTTGTCGCAGATGTTTATTGATCAAAAATCAAAGCATGTACTATCCTACCTAGTACAAGTGCGAAATTAGATCTTATGACAAACGTTCTTTGGCTGTAGTTTATCGCACTACCGCCAGCCCTAGAGGTTGTGACACGCAGGAAGCCCGGCATCGACAGCCGCTAGTCGGTCAATCGACGTGCAGCTGTCGCGGGTCACTTCACCCGCACAATGCCTGCGCCGGAGTGGATTGATGACGATTGACGACCGCCTGCGAAAGTGGGCTACATTACGTCACAGTGATAGCGCAAATACGAGCCAATGCATAATTAAATTGAGCTTACTTCGTTATTTGCAGCATTGACAAGTGCAGACCATAAGCATTTTCAAGAAAACGTTGGTGTTGACTAGTCGCTTTTAATTTTGCTAACAAAAGGCTGCAATATTGACAATTGTCACTTAGCACTTGCTGACAGCGCAGAGCGTTCGCAATTATACTTGCTAGATTCTTCTTTGACCTTTTCTATCAATCGATATGCAATTGTTATGGGTCACTTCATTTGCACAATGCCTGCGCCGTGCCGGAGAGGATTCATGACGGTTGACGACCGCCCTCAAAAGTTGTGCGTTTCGTCACAGTAATAGGGGTAATGGTTATATGTGCTTGAAACAGAACCATCTAGCTATAGACAGAGTTGCTTCAAAATTAAAAATTGCCATATAATTTGGCGCTTGTAGGCCCTCCACGTTGCGCTTTTAATATTGATTACATATCTGCTGCCAGATTGTCAACGGTCACTCATCACTTAACTAACAGAAATGATTGTCCACCATTTTGAAGTTCCTTCTTCAATCTTTTTCTTAGTCGATTCTAACCAGTTTACAGGTCACTTGAGTCACTTAACTTTGCGGAGATTATGATGACGAACCGCCAGCGAAAGTGACCCATGTTACGTCACAGTAATAGCGCTAATGGCCAATGTTTCACATGAAGACAATGTTGGAGTATGGCATGAGAGTCTGTCAATCATGCGTCAGTCAAATGGGGACCTCCATTAGACGGCAACACCGTCTTGTCAGATATTTCGTTTTCATACGATAGAAATATATATTTTTTGAACCTTACCTACTTTTACTTAGGAAGAATATAGTCAATTAGTATACTCGTATTAGGTATCTATTACCAACATTAAGGGCCTAAATTTTAGAGAAAATGTCTCTAAAGCACAGAAGATATAATAGTACTATTAAGTGTGGTTCTGATCCAGCCTGGCTTTGAAAACAACATTTTAGCATAATGACCACTTAAACCTGCGTTAGCCTAAGCTGTATTACAACACGAGACACCATTGTGGCCGTAATGTGTTCCGTCGACAGGTACAAAACGTAGACGAATCATGCGCAAGAACAATTTCTCTGCTCATTTTCTGGGCCCCTATTTTTGAATCACTCGCTTGGATATGGCGTGTGATTTTCGTTCGAAAACACACATAAAAAATCCACGGACATTACTCAAAATCTAGACGTGAGTACTCACAAAATTGAGCAATGATTTTTCAAATCCTTTTTGTGTAGATTACAACTGGTTTTCATTCCAAAATTCGACTTTAAACATTGTATACCACTCGCCATCTTGACGCGAGTGAATCAAAAATAGGGACCCTGAGTATGTTTGCACAACTTGATTAAGTTAAATTTATAAATCAATAAAGTACAGAGTGTGGTTTTATGAGAGCAAAGGCGCGTTGTTATCGATAACAAAGACTGGCTCTTTCAAAAAAATATTTTACCCCAAAATCATCCATACTTATTTCTTTCATCAAAGAAAATAAATAAGTAAAACGCTACCAATCTACAAATGCTTCACGACTTTAACTGCAGTTCTAGCTTTCTTGATTAAATCTGTAGCTGCATAAAATACACATTACAATTGTGTTATCTTCCTACCATAGATGAGTTCCATCTAGACCGCAGGTGGTTTTGAACCTACATAGATTCTTCAATAGATAACTATTATGTTCTTTATGTAGGTTGTGCCTACACAACAGCGCTTTCGAGTCATCATTGCCCATTGGCCATTCAGTTCAATTGTGACAGCAAGATCTAAACCCCTATTGTATTCAATGTAAATACAAGTACTTATTGTACAACATTTGCATATAAGAGTTCTAATTTTGCTACATTTCATAGTGTTTAGGAGTTTCTACTAAGTAGAGCAAAATAAAACATGAGGTTGTATTTGCTTGCATTTTAAATGGGTTTAGATTACATAGCAAGTAGTTTTTGATATCTTTTGACGTAATTTTCAGTTTTTAAAGAATAATAAGTAAAAGCTTCATGTCAAAGTCAAAGTCAAAAAATGTTTATTGCCATTAAGTGTAACAGGATCTTCAACATAATAATACATAGGTTCTAGCTACATAGTTTTCTTAAAAATTAAAGTAAGAAATTAATTACAAAGTTAAGTACTACATGACTGTACGAAAATACGTCGAAGCGTTTTTTATTCAAATCAAATGTGCCAACTCGCGGGTCACCGCGAATGAAAAGAATAGAAAGCATTTTTTTCAACAATTTGAATGAAAAAAAAAAACACTGCTGCAAAAAAACTTATCTTGCTGCCATGCTTGGACCAAGGAACGTGTCGGTATTTCTTTTTTCGAACCAATAGTTGTAACCGTTCGATGCCAAAGACCCACAATATCTGGATCAGCTAATTTACTGTACGCGAATAACTGAACTTAATAACTCTTCTAAATAACTGAAATACCTTGATTTCTCACTAGCACGAATACGTTTTTACATGCATACCTAGTTAGTAGGTAAAGTAATAATTTCAGATTGATTTCTCATTGAAAGTAGCACTTTGGTACCAATGCAAAAAGCACGATCCTTCTTCTTATTTTTCCTTACATTTGTTTCATATTTTTACTTATATCTTGAAGACTCTAGGAACCAAAAGTAGGCTTACTACGAGTACGTATAATACTGTGCCTGGCAGACTTGTTTATTTATTTATAGAAACTAAATTGTTATTACGAATTTCCAATAATAACTTTAAATACCTATATTTAGCAAGTATAGTTTGTCCTACTTAAGTAGGTACAAGTAAGCAGCAGGTATATTAAAATAGGTATAGTACTAAGCTATTTCCATTAACTGTATTTGCTGTTTAATAACCCATGAGATGTGACTACATACCTTGCCATTACCCACGAGATAATTAGGAAGACGTAATAATCTGTTATATGAAACTTACTTTCATAAAAGTTGAACATACTTGTAAGATGTTGTTCACCAACGCGGTTTAACCAACCTTTATACGTTTTGTGTATGTTTTTTTAATAATTTTTAGAACAGTATTTATAATAGATATTGGATTAATAAGTTTATTAAAATGAGTTTATAGTTGTTGTCAGTTTGAGCAGGAAAAAAGTAAGTTTTTTTATAAAGGATCCTAGTCCTACGGCCCTACCTAGTTTCTTCAACTTTCAACAACACATGCCCACTAAACATGAGCTTACTCCATTCTACACCTAAATGATATCATCTTTTACATATTAGGAACTACATACCTTCTCAACAATAACTGCTATTCACAATATCATTTCACCGCAAGTTTGGCAGTATACCTACCCATGTATCGATATTTAATCCACCTGCTGACAATTGAGAGCGCAGATAAAAATGACGTCGTGAATGTCGCGCTATGCTATATTGCAGTCTGTCACGACATCGACGAATGGCAATGCACTTGCGGTTACAATTTGTTGGATTGCATTTTGAACAGAATTGGACTTGTTCTAGTTGTCTAAAAGAGGTTGCTATGGGGTTATATTGTAGAAAAGTGAATTTAATTTACTCAATTTTCGTACTTTTTCAGAACACGTACTTTACGGGTTTATTTAATTTGTGATGTTTTGTGTTTTAATCAATGAGTAGTATTTGCGGAAAGTTCAGAACCAAATGCTTTTTTAGGCTCTTGGTTGACCTATTAAATGCGGTGAAATGTTCAATATTTTCGTAATTACAGCTAGGGCATGAAGGGTTATCATAATTTATTACTATTCTCAATGGTGACCCATTTCAAGATATGCCTGTGTCCAATATTTTATAAGCTTTTGAGAAAATTAAATTTGACTATATATTATGGTTGGTGACATATAGTTATAGCTTAACTACCTAGCTAGCTACTTATCTTATTCTTATTATAAGTAGAACCTATCTTGCAATTACACAACCGCCTTAAGAAAATGAGCAACACAGGAGCAACAAAACACAGATATGAAAAGTGAAGGTGACTCAAAGGCAATACAAACAGTTGTACTAATTCTTGTAATCTACCGTCTTTCAGTCGTATCGCGATAATATTCGGCAGATAATGCATTGTCTCAGTATCTTAAGACAGCTGTCAATGGCCAGATAAGCCTCGAGTACTGTAACATTACTTCTGGAGTCCTTTCTCTTTGTTTTGCTAATGGTGCTTATTCATGTACGAAATTATTTAATGATGGTTTGACGCAGTTTGTGATGTAATATTTTAGTACACCATAATATACTGCACACTAGAAATGCATACCAGACTACTAGCGGCGATAGTAGTAAGTGATCTTCGAAAAAAAAAATGGGTTGGAAAAAATACAGATTCATGTTTAACGAACTTAAAACTTGTATTTTTATTTGTACCCAACTGTAAACTATCTATAAAATTATAGGCCTATGCTATAGTAGTCATAAAATGTGTTTTCTACTGTTGTTGTTGTACTTTGTCCATATATTATTTTACTTTTTAATCGAGTCCCTTTGCCCTTGCCAGTTCCGCGCTGGCTACCGCGTTACGCCTCGGTTCATAAGCATAGGGTGCTGTACCGGAAGTAGAGTTATCGACTCCTAGGTCCCTGTCCATAGGTCAATAACAGGTTTGAGTCAAGTTAACAGTAAGTTAGTAAACTGTGTGTGGTTAAATATTAAGTTTGTTAGCATGCCTGCATTGTACAGCTTCTTTAATCGGTTTTGATATTTTTTCGTAATTATTGTCAGAAATATTTATCAGTAAACTATTTTTATTTACTTATATGGATTGTACTAAATCTAGGTTACTTGCGTACTTATTTTGATCCTATTATTGCTTCATACTCACTCATATCAAAAGGACAAGGGGCCTAGATCTAATTATATAGTTAGGTACCAACTACATATATCCTTCTTTGATATTCTGTCCTCGTCATAAAGCCTCTTTGTGATGTGTACCTTAGTTAGTATTCTGTGACACCGCATTCAAAGTAGCTCCAATTATCTCAGCCAATTTAGAAAATTCGTTCACCTTGAGAATGTAAAACGCCATTCAAAAGTGAAACGAAGGCAGTATTGTCAAACGAGGTCTTTGGAGTCTAAACTATAGCATGGGATTACGATCACCTAAAGAAAGTGCCCTAATCTGTGTCGATCTTTGACTGGCAGATTGAAAGTGGTGGAATCTTAATACTTGATTGATTTGAAAATAAACAATGCTTCTTATCTTTTGGCAGCAAAAGTGATGGAGGTTTTTCTTAATGTGTTATCAGTTTTTATGACATTTATTCCTATTTCAATCAGTGTTGAATTAATTGGATAGGATATCAAGACACTTGCTCGAAATAGATAGAGTATAGACCTACATCTATTTGAAACAACAGTTTGTGAAAATCTCTTTTTCGCCAAATGTACAGTATCACAATATGTTCCTCAATTTTGTCACCTCTTGAGGAGCTTACTCATACTTTCCTATGTTTACTGGTCAACCTAATCTACGATTCTCACACATGTAAATAAATAGTTAATTTATCATTTTTTTATTGTGAAAGTGGAAGTTTACTAAGCAGCAGATATTTCCAGAAATATTGAGTACATACAAATGCATTGCAGCAATGCAGTGGCAATGCGAATGAAAGTGTGGTTTCCTCGTGTTTGAGTCGATCGTGTCTCGCAACTTTTTGCTCGCAGAAGCCTTATACATTAAGGGTGTATTCTGGTAAAGAGAATGGGTTTCCGTGTTTGCTATTGCTATTTACTTAGTAGGTATAATAGGTTAATAAGTATATAAGCGAGATCCCCTAGCTAAAGACATCATTATGTTACGAATGTGTTGTTTAAACAATCCGAATGAGTTTTTATTAAGCTACCATAACAATGCTTTGGGAGTCAATCCATGTTATGTGATTGGTGTCCAATGTTTGTTTATGTAATCAGTCAGGTATCAAACGAATGCCGAGAGTCGCATAACAATGGAATTTTTATTGTGTCTCGTTTACACATACTTGACGAGTTAAACGCGGGTTAACATACAAAAGACAGCGAGAAGATCCTTATTTTTTTATCGTAGGTATCTTCAATAATTTAGAATTTCAAGAGCATCTGTTCTAAATGAAACAAAAGAGCTTTAAGAAATGCCGCTATGATAGATGGATAAGATGGATGGGCATTGCTTAAAAGTTAGGAAGGATATGTGATATTGTATTTTTTTATAAGTTATCAAAAAATCGTCGATGGATAACACCAGACGGCTACCGACGAAGGGGTAGACCTAAAAAGAGATGGTGTGGTGTGACGTTCTGTCTAGCTTTGCGAGTCTTTGATTGGTAGTCGTTGGCCGCTGACAGAGACAAATCGAAAGAATTGGGGGCGACCTTTGCCCAGTAGTGGAAGTTAGATAAAAAAACAACAAATTCTGTCGCATGTTGGTAGTTAGGCACACCATGCGTGACCAGAATACCGCAGAATACCGCAGCACCGCAGGAAACATCAAGCGTGTTGACGTCAACTCCAACACGTGCATATGCTGCAGCAGCCGCTGGAAAGAACAATCTTATCGCTGCTCCGAAGAAGCTGGCATCACAGGCCGATAAGTGTGATGAGGAGGGCTTTACCAAGGTTGAGAGGAAGAAAAGGAAGCCCTCCACTCGTAACCAGTGCGGCACCGCACCGACTGGACCGAACCATCTGCTTCGTCCTGCGATACCAGTGACGCTGCTGTACGTGTCCCGGCTGCATTACTCTACAAAGGTCGAGGAGATTGTAGAGTACATCCGTATAAAGACCAAGTTCTCACTGAGGGTCGAACGGTTGGAATCTCGTCATAATACGAATTTCAATTCGTTTGTGGTAAGGGTTCCGACCGAACAGCTGTCGACCTTCACGAAAGAAGAATTTTGGCCGAGAGGTGTTGTGTATCGTCGGTTTCGTGGACGGCTACCTGACACCAAGCTGCGCAACACTACGCTGACAAAATAGTGCCTATTAATAAATAAATACATTGCTATTGTATGTATGTTAGTCTTTAAGGTATATATTTTATTTTAAATTGTCATATGTATGCTAGTCTATAAGGTATTTGTACTATGGGCCATGTGTAGCCTGAAAATAAATAAATAATAATAATAATAATAATAATAATAATAAGCCTCCTACTTTCGCGCATACCTCGAGACCGCAGCGTAATCACAGCATTAGCAGCATCACGACAATGGGGCTACGCTGTGTCATTGGATTTGATGTTAGATTTACCTACTTCCATTCAAGAACTAGACTAAAATGTGCACCAGATAATATTCTCCTACCGATTTTCGAGGATGGCGGCCCGTCTCTACAAAGATAGACCAGGTACGCAGGAGATAATATAGGTATAGTGCCCAAATGTGTGCGCAATATACAAGTGCTATACAATAATAATTATTATATACTGTATATTTAGTTTATAAACCTATATGTATATTATGGTACGTATATAATATTATTATTCTACACTTTAATATTTTGTTGCAATTTTAATATCTATTTACAACACTCTCCTGCACCCATAACAATCTCTCTGCATGAGCTAAAGGTATGACTGGGAGATAATGCTTTTAGCATTAGGTCCACCTTTTGTATACTTTTATTTGTGCACTAAAATTTTAAATAAATAAATAGATAAGTGCACTCTCTGTTCCTTCACTCTAATTAATTCGGTGAGACGGGTGGGTTTTTCTTTTATTTAAAATACTCGAAAACAGCTCGGAATCAGGAAGTTGGTGGTGATGACACCTCCGTGCCACGGAAAGCACGTTAAGCCGTAGGTCCTGCGCCTGATCTCTCATTATTCTGCATGTGTACCAGATAAAGAGGTGGGGTTACGTTCCGGTCCGGTTTTCAGCTAGGAAGCTCAACTATAATTGCAAGCTGTAGACTCTGGATATGAGGGCCTCCAGAAGTGGAAAACTTTTCGTTTGACTTTCTTATTTTATCACAGTTTTTGGAACTACTCGGTTTGACGCATAATGTACTAAAGCTTATAAGTACTGTGTGATATAACAGTACACCTACTTACCTACAATAATGGTGATTATAATGCGAAACGAAAGCTCATTGAATGAACACACCGAACACAATGTATTGGCGAGCCGCCCGCGCGCGTCTGGTAGGTGCATAGTGAAATGATATTCAGAAGGCTTATACGAGGCAACCATTAGAATGGTTATCGGGAAATTAACTCTGAAGCATTTCACTTTAATTGTGAGAGTTGAAAAATGTTAGTTTATATTATATGTACTTTGGATGTTTGCATCCTATGGAAGGGCAAGGAAAGTAACGTCATTAGGTAGTCTGAGTGCAATGAGTAAACGATTCTTCCACTTATTTTATATACATTTTTACTATCACGATAGGTGAATGTATTATTTTAAATTAAAAATTTATAGTAAACATAATTTTATGGCACACCATAAACAATAATACGCGATAACATCTTGAATATTAGATAGTATGTAGTACATTGCAGTCGGTTTTATTGTTTGAATTATTTTCTTCCAGACAACCTGAAAAGCATAGAGAATGAAGGGAAAGGCAAAGCAATAAAATATTGTAAACAAAAGAGAAAATAGAAAGTTTTGAAGATGAAAATAGCCCTTACATACAAACAGTAAACCTCTAAGTACGTCTAAATAATTAATTAACGAAATCAAGGCGATATCTCAGTAAAATCATGTTTGATGTTTCTTCATTGTAAACCTACTTCGTAATTTTGCTTTGTGGTTTGTACTCGCAGTCAGTGGGAATGTGAAATTTATTTTAATGTTTTGTTTCTCTCCATTTCTTTGTTCTGCAAGGACAAATTGTATGTTTGGAAAGCGACGAGTGCAGCCGGGAAGTGGAATCGAAACTTTGCCAAGTATATTGTCAACATTACCCGATGATGCTTGCCTGTCGATTTGTCAATATTGGTACCAGGTGATGCCTTGCCCTTTACGAGAAATTTTTGACTTTTGACCCGTTCTTTCTTTCGTCACACACGGTTAAGATACTATAATATTTTATCTTACGATACAATATCGCTCGCTATACATTTTTTATGAACCACCATAGACGGCTAAGATGCTATAATATTAATTTTATATCCATTACCCACGTATCTTAATATAAAATATTACCGTATCTGCACAGTGTGTGATGCGCTTTAGACATTATTTTTGGAAGATAACTTTTATTAGCATACTTTCTCCAGTACTACATATCCTGCAAAAGTTGGAGACGATGGCCAAGACATAGATGTTTTCAATATCAGTTTCTCTACTTACAAAAAAGATATATCCAACACCCTGAGAGGCGAAGGTCATGCGTAGACCTGAATGTCATACAGTTTTCAACACACTTTTATCGTTGATAGTTGTTTAGATTTAATTACAGTTCACTATTATCGTTTAGTATAAAATCATGTTGTGTATACTCTTCATGGGCTATGGTCCAGCTATGTATTTTAGTTTTTAATTTTATATAAGTTAAGCATAGACCATATCCTGTTTGTATACCTAAGTTAAATAAATAAATAGTATAAGCAACACATAACATATGCTTCTGCGTTACCCAATGGTTGACCGGTAGAGAATGCTTTTAGTATAAATACAAGGCTTTTTTGTAAAGCATACAATTTGAACTGGTGCTTTGGATTGTTATAACTCATAAGCTGCCATAGTAACGCCATCATAAAATAAAGTAGGAAATATTGGATCATAATTTGATAGAATACACACTGAGTTTGGCTACCAGCCAGTAAGTCTAGATAAACTATTTTATCATCAGACTCAAATTGCCTGGCTAGTAAAACTATAGTAAACATCGTATTGAATACGGAAATAGACAAAACCTAAACACAGCTTTTATAATAATAAATTAAAATAGGTTAGAAAAAGTATTCAGTTTAATTTGGGAATGTTTTGTTAAGACGATGAGATGGCCCTTTAGGAGTTTGAAGGCGTTTAATCTCTAAAACAATATTGTTTAGTTATGATGAGAGTGTAAAACAATACATTTCCTTGTTTGTGTAGCTGTTATTAACTAGCTCATTCCATTTTGGCTCACTTTCTTTCACTTTTGATATTATTGCTAGGTCTTAACTGCTCGTAAATCACGATATGACTGGCTGATTTCTGAAGGAATTGTTCGCCAATACTATCGTGAATCTAGCAAAGTAATACCGGCAACGCAACGTTACTAAACCAACGATCAGATACCATAATATTAATTTAGTAAGAGTTGTTAATATAAATCAATTTTATAGTTTTGCTGCACACGATTCTAATAGACTTCGGTTACCATTTATTGCGTTTCTAAAATAAAAACTTACTTACTTCTCTATTAATAATAATGTGACTAATTTAATAAACTACATTTCTATTGATACCTTCATAACAACCCGTAGTAATTTACAGTAAATAACCTAGATTTTCATTTAATTGTCAAACTACCTTAGTTTTCCTCTGTAAAACTTGATCAACGTTGATCTAAGATCTGAAGATGTTTATGAAAGACGATTGGTAAATTCATATTTCTGCTTTCAGTACCCTAATCACGAAAAACTATCGAATACGTAAGCGTATCGAGTAATGTCAATTCGTATGGAAATTGGATTAGCGCCCCTGGCGGTGCGTAAATACTTCACATTTTTAAATGAAGTATGTGTAATGGATTTTGACATATCACGAGCGATACGTTTACGCATTCGATAGTTTTTCGTGCTCAGGGTACCAGATCTGTAACAACTTTATTTTTCCACCGTCACTTTTCTTTACCTTCAGATCATAGGTCAAAGGTGGTTGACATTTTGTTTAACGACGGTTATAAAAACAATAGAAAGCGGGCAGTGACTATTACTTATTTTTACATTATCTTTAAGATTAAACGATCTGACTGCGAAATGGTTATTATAACGTTTCTTCTAACGACAATGGGTTTCTCTTGTATGTTTTAAGAGGTGAGGTTATTGTTTTGTGTGTTTAATTCGAGTATTCACTTACATGACGTTGATTTGTGTGAATAATTCTTTACGATGGAACGTAACACCCACAGTGAGAACAAAATATGGTTGTGGTCATTAAAACTCGAAAAGCTTATTCAAATTCTGACTCTCTGTAATAAGTATGTTGACACACTCTATAACTACACCTCTCGAGGTGATATACATACTGAATGCTGCTGCTGCTGCAATTATGAAAGAACTCATACTAAACATACTACGAAAAACGGAAGCCGTCAATTCGATAATTGTTTTGCGGATCCGAAGCATTTCGCAGTAAGGATTCTATGCTTTAAATGTGTCGGATCCGAAAAACGATAATCGTGTTGACGGGTTTCGTTTTTCGTTTTTCGTTATAGGCTGTGTACTGAACAGTAGTGACCGTGTGTCTGAGTAGATAGTATGGCCAAGAATCATCATTTTCCCACTTATAATACGTTGATACCAAGCCTTATTCTCACTTCTAACGATAAAGCAAAGTTTTCACCAATTCTCTTTCCTACTCTAATCGTTACTTTACTGTTAAAGCAACTATATTTATAAGATAGTTTACCACAAAGACTGAGATTCTACGCTCGCCAGCTTTCACCTAATTTTAGTACACTAGTTTGGTAACAACATGTAAGTAAGGTAACCGTGATCTGAAAGCAGATTTACGGATTTACCTCACAGTTATACCATAAATATACTAAAGTAACGATACTTTCTATGTTTGAAAGTTTCTCTTAAGGTAACGGAAAGTATTTTTGTCTTTTTTTAGAAGACACCAAGACATAAACACTTCGCAGTAAGCAAGATAAGCCGGTTATATTATGTTTTAAGACTACGAGTCACAAACAGATTGAGGAAGATGACCAAAGTATAGCGAAGTTGAATGCAACAATACAGGGCCCCTATTTTTGAATCATTCGCTTCAAGGTGGCGAGAGATATTCGTTCGACGTAGTGTCAAAAGTCATAGAAAAAAAATCGTTTTCGAACGAAAATCACTCGCCATATTCTCCATATTCGTGATTCAAAAATAGGGGCCCAGGAAGGTTAATCAAAGAAACATTTTTGACGTCGAATGCAAAAGATTCATCCCACACTATCGGACTGCTTGTTAGGACATGCCATGATTAAAAACCATAAAACTTCTCATAGTAGACACTAACAGCAACGGTACGCACTGTTTGACCATGAAACTTTAACACCTGACTATGATTGAGGTCAACTGCCGACTTTGCATGTCCGCCGAAGTACTGCAAGCTTAATAATTTTGTTCCCAAATGTGAGCAAGTCACGTCTGCAACAGCCTGTCGATTCATGATGTACAACTCGACTCTGATCCATATATGCGGCATATATGGGCGTTCGCTTGAGTAGAAAAATTGGTATTCACAAACTCACATCGAATCTAGCGCTGTTCGCCCCAAACGGCGTGAGTTGAAACTAATCCTGGGCGAATTATTTGACACGTTCCTATGGATTTTGACGTGTTTGGCAGCTGTCAAATCACAGCCTCCCAAAGCTGCAGACTCGATTCAGTCGATATCACAGTAAAGTAAGATCAAGTAGTATTTAGAAAAAAAATTGGTGAAAGTAACCACTTTTAGCACTCTTTTATCGGATCCTTGAAGGTAATAAAAATGACAGACCGTTGAAATTAGGGTTTTTTTCTTGGAAAATATCGCAAAATTTATATGACTTATTAAGATTACGTTTCAAACGTGAAATTCGGTATTTAGGCCTTTAGATAAATAAGAAAAGCCTATCAACTTGCTACCGGAACTAATTCCAACAGCAACGGACACAAAAAGTTATGTCTTTATTATAGCCAATATCAACGCGACATCGACTAGGTATTTAAATAAGATGTAATAAGAAATCCAAATTTGCGCACGAGCTGGATTTGAACCAGCAACTTTTGGCTAACAAACCAGGCCAACAATTAATATGAAATATTAGATTTTTTATTTTATCTTGTTAGAATAAAAATAACATCAGAGAGATATTTTAATTTGATTTTATTTTATTTTTATTTCATACATGATAGCCCTCAAAAACATAAAACATTGCACTGTGTCTACTGACTATAAACTGCACTGTGAATACATACATCACCGTATTCACAACTTCACTGTGAGATCCGTCCGTGAAAGAGTTCTGTCAAAATTATCAAGACGCCAATACCTATTTGCAGAAAAAAATAGATTTTTGCAATAAAACTAATAATATTTCGTGCAAATCTGGCCATCACTAACCTAAAAATAATGCCATATAAGAATCCGATTGAGCTTGTGGTAGGTACTCTGCGTCGTCGAGACTCCTGCAGCCGCCACAGTAATACGAGCCGGATCTCGGAGAATAATTTTGCGAAATACAAGTTTTCTCCAAAAATACTGCCTGAGCGAGCATCAAGTTTACACGGAGCAGTAATTAACAACTTTTTTTTAACGGATAATCCTCGTGGTGTGGATTCCCAAAGAGAATGAAGATATGTTAATCCAACTTTTATAGTAAGGGCTTACTCTAACCAAAGGTACCGAATAGAAGAGCTAGAGCCTATACAATACTTTGGATAAGAAGTAAGCACGTGATACGTGTAATCAATCACTTTGTAAAATTCGTAGGTATAAGAAATAACCTATATGTATCGTTTGCTGTTGTTTCAGATTCTATGTAGGTACAATACATTGGAATTAGAGGGAGTATAATACAAAATACAGCCCAATGCTAAATATCGTTTCGTTTGTCTTCAATATACAGATGCCACGTCCTTACTTCCAAGATGAAAACTTTATTATTTGTGCCAACGTAAAGAGCGAAAGAGCTAGAGGAAGAACCCCACTAAAATTATTAGACTAACTGTCGGACTAAATAGAGCACTTCCTATAGGTTTGATGAAGTGATCTATATTGCTACTAACCCCAAGAAATAGAGACCAAACAAACCGCTAAGGGCAGTTGATGCATGTTGACCATGAGCTTATGCAGGATAAAATAAGTGTGAAATATTTATTGTTATAAATAACATAATAAATAATAGCCATTTATCCAAATATATTTTTTAATTTAAACAGGTACTTAGATGTAGGAACTGCATTAACTACAGCACGTGCCAAATGCTGTTTTTCTTTTCCACAAGTTTTCCACTGTTCATCTGGTTTATGCACGTTCCTTTTGTTCCATTTGTTTTCACTTTGAGATCATTAGTATTCGAGCTACTGAAGGACTTATACAATGCAATTTATTCATGATAATTTAAATGAATATGGAGTACCTACCAAATGATGAGCAAATAAAGTATCACTCCGATTTGAGCGAGTGCAGCGCGTAGTAAGTAAGTAGTACACGCAAGGACGCGTAGCCCGCCCCCGTACCACGCGCTTAGCCCTCTCAAATTTCCGAAACAGTATTAAAGACATGATTTTAAACATTCTTTATTAAAGACATGATTAAAATATTTTTTTTACTATTTGTAGGCTAAACTGAGCAGGCTTGACCTGGAAGTCGTGCTGGATTTAAAAGACACTGATCATGTAATTTTTTGATGAGAGATTTTTAGTTTTCTTTGGTACAGATAAAACCTCATTTTTCATACTTTTTTTATTTACTCTATGGTTAAATACACCTGACATTTGCTCTCACACACCTTCTCGACTCACCTCGCCCTCGCCTTGTGATGTCACGGTTATGCATGCAAAAACTAACTTTACAGATTTACGTTTAAAACACTTTTTACTGTAATGCATTTTTCCGATTCAGAACATCGACTGAGTCGAGTTGAAATACATACGTGACATTGTCAAATAAATTTTTACGTCAAAAGCTATTTTCAAGCATATTTAATTTTCGGCTGTAAATTCATCATATTATTTCTTCAACTCTAGCCAGCACAAACCAAAAAATAATATCCTTGAAGTTGCCAATCGAGTAAATCATGCTCCGTCGTCAAGACGCTAAGGGAGTACTTGCTGATTTTCTAGAGCATATTGTGCTAGATACTATGTCCGTTGAACTCTTCGAAATGATTTCATACATTTTGTGGATTTTTAAGGTGAAATACTTATGGAGAGAGTGACACCTTGATTTGTGATAAATATAAATATGCGCCAGACAACACACCAATTGTCTGGTTTCGTGGTAAGGAATATTATCTTCCTTGTGTTACGAAGTACCAGACAACGATTATGACGGGGGCGTCTCCGATAAATACTTAAATACATATAACATCCATGAAGTGATCTGTATTGCAACCGACGACTGCCAGAAATAAGGGAACTTAACAAACCGGGCAGGTAAAGCATGGTGGAAGATCATGATTTTCATGATAAAGGTTCAGCCAAATAAAAGAGAGGGATAGCGTGAATGCTTAGGCATATCATATCTATTATAAATAATATATTTATTCTAATGTAACAATAATTATATTTGTTCTGTTTTGAGTTTAATACTTTATATTTTTTTTATGTTCGGTGGTCATAATAAATAAACATATTTTTATTTGATTGACAGTGTCAAAATCAAAGAATATATATACTCAAAAAGAGAAGAAGCACCACTAGGAATAAAAAAAAATACCCCTACGTTAACTGTCAATTTTAGTTTCTGCGAAGTAGGGACAGAGTGCGCCACTGTCGCAATGTAATCATTTGGCGGGAAATTTGAAAATCTACCATTCTGTTTGTGGCGGGAAATTTAAAAAATTTGAATCTGGGCAGCGGTGGGGTTCTTTCTTATTCAAAGTTTTTTTTTCATTCATTCATTCATTTTATTTCGAGCAAGTTTAGATGCAATAAGTTACGAAGTTTTGAGGAAACGTCTATTTATTAATTTATGATTGACGCCAAACTGCACAAACTTGCTCGAAACAAAACGAATGAACATTTACACGACTGCAAAAAATAAAACAATGATAAAGATTTTTATTTTTATTTTTAGATAACCTCCATCCACAGACCTAATGATACCTAGTCACGTAATAATGCGAACTTTTACTAACCTCCGGTACATATGTGACATAGTAAACGAAATAAATAACACACAGATCAGGGTACTTAAAACTATTGAAGTCCTTTATCATAATGTGTCTCAGTAAAACTGGCACAAAAGTAGTCACTCACAAGTTCACAACACAACACCGTATGGTACGTACATGAGCCTTGAATCACCCAAAGAAGCAATACGGAGGAGACGCAGGTCTTCAAATTTGGATGAAATGAAAAACTTTGGGGAAATTTGTAATGAAATTGAGAGAAAACAGAGCAAGCATGAAAAACGGCAAAACTTTCTCACAACTGTTTTTATTCAAAACAAATGTCACATTTGAATTACCTAAAGATGTTGCCAGTTACAACTAGGAAATTCTACTTAAACGTCTACCAAATATTTTATTGTACGAAAAGGCATAACGTAAATTGTTGTTTTTGCAAAATTATTGTGTGATCTTTATTAATCACTGTAAAACTTAGGCAGTTCGTTGAAAATTTTCACATTTTTGAGTAATTTAAGTTTTTACGAATCTACCATGCATTTAATTCGTACAAATAGTGGCCACACTTAAACTAGAGCCGTGAAACCCAGTATATAAAAAAAAAAAAAATCAACTACTATAATTTTGTCTATGTGTGCGTGAGCTCTCACCGACACGAAAGTGATCACCCCCTGGTCAAAATTTGATTTTTTTGAGTGTTGCAATTTCAAAAATCACGGTTCAGTTTTCACGAGCCAAATTACCTATGGTTATTACCTATGGTGTATCCACATTCCACACCGCCCGGCGGCATGTGCTGGCGGTCGTGCCAGCGACCACACCGCTTATGCTTTATACATATTATTTTTGACGAAGCATAATACAGTTCATGACGTATACCGCCGGCAGAGCCGATTTGGATGTGTGGATGCACCATTACAATTTATGTGGGCAAATGGGACGTTTTAGTTGTGATTTACAACTTTTTTTGTAAATTACGTTATTATTTGTCTCTCTCTACCCTGTCTCATTTCCAATGTTTATAAACTATACTAGATTTTTTGGAGTTTATAATAAATTATTTTTTGGTTCAGGTTCAGGTTTTTCAGATGAGCAATTAAAACCTTATTTTACTTTTTATTTAAAGTTTTTGCTCTATGGTTTGACAAAACTTCGTAACTTCGTAAGTTGAAGTATGTATGTTTGTTTGTTGTAAATAATAAAGACCAATTTTATCTTTACGCAAAAAGTATACAGCTGATGATGACTTTCTACCTATTTAGAAACAATAACAAATAAAATAATACACCTGCGAGTGCTGCTACATTGATGGCAGTACAAGCGTCCTTGAAAGTCACCAGTGGGTAAAACCGCGTGACATTGCTAGTTGTAATTTAATTTAGTGACGATGTTGTGAATACCACGCATCACTGGGATCTGTCCATCGCGGTTGTCAGTCTGTCCGTGATCTATTTGTGACCAGTCAGCTACGAGCTTTTCACGGCGATCTGGCCGTGAGTTTACACGTTGAATTGACCTGCAGGTACGTACCCTACTCCAAAGTCCGAGCCGTGTTTTGGTATCTAGTTGTCCCTGTCATTCGCACCGCCGAAAGTGTAAATGAGAAAGACAGGTAGAGTGGAATATACGACCGAAGTCTTACAGGGTAAAGCTTCTTGTTCTCAGCCCGTAAATCTAGTTTCGATGCAGATACGGTTTCCGTCCAGCCAGCCGAAGCTTGCCGCCTCTTTAGTATTCCGTAACGGAATCGGTGAACGGTCTAAATGCTTGGTGATTGTTAACAGCATTCTTGGTACACATTCTTCAGCTTTGTCCCTTGGATTGCGTACTAAAATCGTTTGTCCTCAAAGTTCTTTGGAATACATTGTATTATCGGTTTCTTGCATTCATACTGCTTTCAAATGTGCAATCGGTGCAACACATGTCTAGTTATAAAAGCAACGAAGACAGCTGAGACGCCCCGCCAGGTGCGGTCTGCGTGTTTTTGTGTTTTCCGATCGACAGTGCGTTGCAAATGCTACGGTTCATTGAGGAGATTGCTGGAGGGAGTTTCATATTTTTGAAATATCTAAGTATCAATGGTTCTTTCTTATTCCACCTTTGGCATACTATGCTGCTTACTATACATAAAAAAAAAATCGAAAAACCCCGTCATAAAAACTACCCACAAATTGTGAATACAGTTAGCTGCCCTAAATGACTCTTCAAGCCCACTGACGCTGAAGAGATTTATAGATCCAACTCTAACTGAAGTCGTTGACATCGACGGTTTTGTTTTGGTAGTTTCTTGGCCTGTCACCACTGCAACAGTGTCTCACGTTCACGGAACACCGTCAGCAAAACCAAGGTGCACTTGTCAAGTTTTTTGTTGCAATAGATATCGAGAATCGAGACGGAGAGATCGCGGCGCGCGCGACGCCGGCCGCCAGTCCACCGCCGCACCCCGCCGCGCGCGCCCGTACCGCGAACACGACCGCTTACCCTGTGATACCCTGATGGACGAACGAAAAGGTAGTCCATGCATGCTCGTGCTCACGTGAAACAGTGGAGTGCAGTGTTGTGCTTATGACATGGAGGAAGTTCGCATATCGGATTGGCCCGATCCACCGGGCTCACATGCATGGCTGCCCGCTTACGGCTTCCAGCATGAGATTTTGGATAAAGATGAATATTTTTGCACCAACGGTGAGTGCCACTGATCATGGTGGTTACCTTTCAAATGTTATTATGTACGACTTAAGTCGAAAGCAGAAAGTCTTCATCGTCCAAATGCACCGAAACTTATCCACGCAAGCAAACGCGCCAGAGTTTTGATGTCAGCTTCGTTTTCTTCTGTTTTTAAACATTATTAACAACGAAATGTACGGCTCTTGATTGAAAGAGTATGTGCTCTTTGGAATGGCTTTGTTTGTGTTATATTTTGATTGGTATTTATAATTGCAACCGGCCTTGACTGAGATTATTTCTGTAACCAAATAACCTGACAAGCCTAAACCGATTATTTTGCATCTTTTATATTTAACGCAATGCAGCCGCTAATCTTAAGTTAAAGTAACGTTATTGTTAGTAGACGGATCCGGTACAGATAAGGATTGTTTTTGCAACGCAACTAATTACTTTGATGGATTACGTACCTATTTAAGTTACAACAATAGGCCACGGAACTGATAGAGCAGATACACAATCTGATGTTATGCTCGTAAATGGAACAAAACGCAAATTTGATGACTCAATAACTCGCAGCAATTAGTGTGTTCACACGAACGCTGTTATTTTAGAACCAATTAGAATATATTCTCAAGACGGTCTGTGGTATAACTCATCTTTATGAGCGAAAGTTTCCGAAAAGCGTAACGTTTCAAAAGAGCCAAAAACAATAGTCCAGAAAATGAAATAAAATTTATAATCTGAGCTAAGAGAGGGTAAGAAAAGTAAAAGGCGCCATTAGGCATGGACGGAAAGGTCAAAGCCCGCTATGAAATAAAAACGTACAATTATCTACGGTTGTTGCAACAAAGAGTAAATATCAACTACATTACCGTCGCAGACGAAGCAAAAGTAAAAAGTAAACACACATTCAAAACAATTTCTAGCACGCAACACATCTTCTGTTTCTGAGAATCTTCTATTTGCTGGGAACAAAATGCGAAGTTCCTAATAATTTTCGCTAAAAGAGAGAGTTTCTTATTTTGTTAATTAAACAAATCACCAAATAATAGGTATAGAATTTCTTGTCTGAAGAGAAAATTGCAGTAAGCGAAAGTGTATAATTAGTAATATCAGACGTTTCAAGTATCGAATATACAAATCGGTGATGTATTTCTCACGCTCTGATAGGTTTCAATGTGCTATTATGGTGATCGGTAGAGAAAATTCTGCGCTTTTGGAGTTTAGGTTCTTACTTAACAACTAAAAGTAAAAGTTGTTGATAAGATTACAAATATTCTATAACGGAGTATATCCTCATTTTAGCATGATATTTCAATATTGCCTTTCAACTACGTACTCTCTATGTAAATTTCCATTGTTTACAAGTATCATAATAGTGCATTTTAATAAGCAGGAAGCAACAAAGTTCCCATACGGTATAGGAGCAACGACCTGGCTCATTATGAATTCACATTTTATCCATATGTTTTAGATTAGCGTCACCTTGGTTCATAATGACTTTTCTAGCGAATAAATCGGTTTGAAAGGTAATGGCGGTCATCACGAAAGCTTTACTGCCACGTAACTGACTGTTTAGAACTCATGGTAACGAGGATAGAGCAGCACTTCAAAAGTCGTTTGAAGGCGTGGAAAATGAAAATTATGGAGGAAAAGTCTTACAGCAGTGCACTATGTGGTATATAAATGGAATTTAGAAGCAATAGGTATGATCTTGTTTAGCAACGAAATATTTGACGATGCTGGAGAAACGTAGGCTTCAACTGACTTGCAGACAACTTATTAAGTCGACGAGTTACTTCCAGAGGACGTACCTATTAGCCGAGAGCGTCTTTACATTGAACCATTACAAATTTAATAACGAATCTCAATTTACACACGGTCTGAATCATCAGGTTTTTAGCCTGAGTAGGTACTCGAGTCTTTATCTGAATAATATTACCCACGAAAGTTGACACATAATTAAATTCATTGCCAGCCTATTACCTCTTCGCCTGTTATCTCGTCTTGCGAGGTAATCAAGACCGTCATATAGTTTATTAAGAGGCGCTATTAAAACTGTTTTCCCACAAAGAAACGCAAGGTTAAATGTGGACAATCAACGTTTTGGTACACACCTGTTTTGAGGTTTTGCTTCGCAGACACAATGAATTCTTCAAAGTAAACTTTTATGGTAATGTCCACGACTGGTGACATAGGCTTCCAAATTATAACAAAGCATAAACTACAATAGTGGAATGGTCATTGACCTGAATTCGTGGTTGAAGTTTTCTTCCACAATGCCGAAAATTAAAATTATTTTAATTGCTCTGTGTGTAGGTAGGTATGGGAAAGAAAATGAACTTCAAAAGTAAGGAAAGGAAAAAAAGGAACAAAAAGTAAGGAACTTCAAAGACATTATTAACCCGAACAAACCAACTTATTTAAATTTTTGTAAGGACTGTCATTTAAGGAGAGTAATAATTTTATTTTAGTTTTATAGGTCACTTTCTGATGATGAAGGTTAGTTTTAATAACAAAATTGCCGTATTCGTTTACCGTTTTAAGATGCTATATTTTAACCAGTTGGTAAAACTTTTGGCTAAGTCAATGAAAACTACTTAAATGGAAACTTAATAGGAAATGTACTCGTAGTTATTCTGTGTTATAAAAACCGCGCGGTGTGTGCTTTATATAGTTTACAATAAAAGTAAAGTAGAGCACAATCCATTTAAAAGCTATAAAAGTGTCGTGATACGATAGGAGCCTATGATTATGTTTGTAGGTTATCGATAATGATGAGGTATTGTGTGGACTAAAGCAATGAAATAGGAACTTGTTTTGCTAGGATATTAACTTCATACACAAAGGAGCTATTGATAAAGATAAGTAATGATGTGGAAGTCATCTCTCCTTTTTTTACGGGTTATTATGATATATTTAAATTCTAACCAACAGGCTAGTAAAGTAAAGTTTTTTAATATTTAACTGATGCTTTGGTTGTTACAAATGCCTCACCCGTGTCTCGCGAACCAATCTTTCTAAGATCCTTTACGTATCCAGAATTCGATCAGTCTTAAAACGTCTGAACTATAAGAGGTTAATATTATTAGGCGGTTTATATAATTAGTTAGATCCATCCAGCTGACAGCAAGTCTGTATGCCAGGACAGGTGATACAGCGACGAAAATAAACACTCAATTCTTGAGATAAAATGTAAGCCTTTTCAATGGAACTCGATTTACGATGGAGACGTTGTAAGGCGATGGCGCTGCCTTATAAATTCCAGCAAGTTGGCCACTCCTGATATCTGACCTGAGATCTTATTTCCTGGGTCTTAGGGTACAAGTTCGAAGGCTTTTGCGCCAAATGGAGTGGAGCTGGGAAGCATGCGGTCGGACCGGTCGCTGAGCCCTTAAGGTCATTTCTTATCTGTAAGCGAATCGCATAGCTTATGCTCTCGCCTCTTCCATATATTGTGCCTTTTTAGAAAGTACTGCGACATCCCATTGAGCTATCCCTTTTGCTTTTGCGATTTAATATTGGTTTACCAGTTGAGAGACGTTTTAACTAGTCATTCTTCGAGTGGGTTGCATCAAGTTACTTCAACCAATAATAAAGAAGATTGTTGACATTATCAGCTATAGAAATGGACGTAGTTAAATGAAAAGGATCCAATCCACAAAAAGTCATTTTCGAGATATTGACATTTGAAGTTTATGACGTATTTCTTCATTGGTATTAATTATAAAATAAGTTGTCAGTATGTTGTTAACGTGTATTATTATAATTATTTTTATTGATTATAGTACAATCAAACACATTATTGTATTTTAGGAGATATTTGTAAAAATATGCATTTGGATCCTTTTCGCTAAATAACAGTTTATAT
The DNA here is from genome assembly GCA_963584085.1 of Pyrausta aurata. Classification (NCBI taxonomy): domain Eukaryota; kingdom Metazoa; phylum Arthropoda; class Insecta; order Lepidoptera; family Crambidae; genus Pyrausta; species Pyrausta aurata. The sequence continues at coordinate 12,340,959 of OY757254.1, forward strand.
TGTGCACGCTCAAGACTTAATTCATTAAAAAGACCCATGTAAAAATATTTAATAATAATTATTTAAGTTTTAGTAAAATGTCAACTTTTATTATTATAACTTTAATTTTATAAAAAAAAAACAATCATAAATTCTACACGCCATACTGAAAATTAAAATTATAATAGAGAAAGCACTTTAATGCAACAATATAAATCTTCATATAGTCCGTTTCTTTTAAAATGAAAACTATATGCGTTTATTATTCGAACATTAATATCAGTGAGTTTGAACAGTCGACAGTCAGTACAGTATGCACTCTTTACTACTTGCAAATTACAAAACATGATTATTTAAAGAATTACTGAAGTAAAATTTTAAATTTTAAAACAATAAAAAAACGGAGTATGAGGAGGAGGAGGAGAATCTTATGATATGAGATAACAATCCTTTTAGTCATCACCCTCCTCGGGGATAAAATCAAGATCTCCGTCGTAGCCATCTATATCTTCTATGAATGTTAGAACTATTCTTTAGAGAATTATACAAGTCTTGACAATCTTTTGGGATCAAATCTAAAGTTGAGGGAATACCTTTCCGTTAAGCCGCAATAAACAAGGTCTTTCTCACTAATATCCATGGATTTGCCTTTTAACTTTTTTCCAATATTAGACAGACATAGATGGCTACGACGGAGATCTTGTTTTTATCCCCGAGGAGAGTGATGTTGATTAAAAGGCTTGTTAACTCATAATATTACTACACTCCGTTTTTTTAAATTGATTTATAATTTAAACATTTATAAAACTTTAATACCTACTACTTCAGTAATTTTTGAAATAATTATGTTTTGTGTTTTGCAAGTAAGAAAGAGTGCATACTGTACTGCCGACTGTTTAAATTCATCGAAATGTGATTAATGTTTGAATAATAAACGCATTTAGTTTTAATTATGACATTTTAAAAGAAACGGACTATATGAAGATTTATATTGTTACATTAAAGTGCTTTTTCTGTATTTTCAGAATGGCGTATAAAATGTATTATAGTTGACGTTTTATTGAAAAATAAAAATAAAATAATAAAGATGTTTTACATGGGTGTTTTTAATGAATTAAGTCTTGAGCGTGCACTATCATCATCATTCTCTTGCCCTGTTCCCAGTTTATCTGGGGTCGGCGCAGTATGTTTCACGTTTCCACACTATTCTATCACTCGTCACTGAATCATCCACTCCTTTCACACTCATATCATTTTTCACATAGTCCATCCATCTCTTCTCTTCGGTCGGCCTCTTCCCTTTCAGCCATCTACATTCATACTATGAGCGTGCACAATATAAACTGTTATTAAGCGAAAAGCATCCACATGCATATTTTTACAAATATCTCTAATACAATATTGTGTTTGATTGTACCTACTATAATCAATAAAAAAATATAAAATAAGTCACGTTAAGAACATACTGACAACTTATTTTATAATTTGAATACCTAAGTATGAATAATTACTCATGTCATAAACTTCAAATTTCAAATGTTAAAAATTCAAATCTCGAAAATGATTTGATGGAGATTGGATCTTTTTCATGTAACTACTTACGTAATTTTAAATAAAATATAATCAGTAAGTAAACATTATGAACTATGGATCGTTTTTATTGACAGATTTTTTAGAATAAAACGTAAAAATGCATGTATTGAAAACCTTCCAAGCTTTCTGGGTCGTTTTATTTACTTAATTATAAAATAAGCAATTCAGCAAAAAAGTCCAAGCAGAGTGGATCGTTTTTGTGTTTTTATTGACGTGTTTAATGTTGGTATTCAAATTACGCAAAAAGGATCCAACCTATTTGGTTCGTTTTACTGATTTAGTTTCTATCACGGGGTAAGAACCACGACAGTTGGATCGTTTTAAGTGAAAAAATATACATAAGCGGCTATACATGTGGGTTGGTTCCGATGTTCAAATTTAATGGAAAACAGCTATTTTTACGTGGGTCTTTTTTACTGATCGATAATATCGATATTTAGCATCAGTTTGGTATACTTAAGTCATTTTTGACAATGTTGTGGATTGGATCCTTTTCGTGTAACTACGTCCAAATAGGAGCCTTGAGCAACTCCCTCTTACGACTTTCTGCTTTGGAGTCAAGACAAGTCTCTTTTCTTTTCCTTCAATGTTACCACAACAGTTATTATGAGTGATTTACCCAAAACTTAAGCAAACATTGATATTAAAAGTTCATGTAACTCGCCGATCCGGCCAATAACATCACATGGTCGTATCAAACACAGGATACATACAGACATTGTGTATAAAACACAATATGTATGGGATCCGGATGTCCCGTGGTCTGAATTGTGGAAGGCGTCAGGTTTCCCGGTTCACACCAGATAATCAGCTTTTAACCTCGTTTGACCCATTTCCATTAAATATCAATGGTACAAACAGACTATAGGTTAACGACCAACATACGCTAAAAGTACATCTTGTCCGTTATTATTTGCCAGTCGAATACTGTAAACAATCTTTTTATAACTTTTAAAATAAAAAAATAATTTATGTAGGATGTCTTGCGAGTTTTGTGTGTATTTTAACTTAGGTTAATTAGACAAGTTAATTGATCACATCAAAATACTTATATTGCCCTAATTTCTTCAAAATCTCAAGCATTCATGTATAGATCCTTGTTTTAGGAAATAGTTTTAGCAAACATTAGCGTTCAACTTGACATAGTGTTTCTTGGAAAATCGGAATGGCATCTTCGCTTTCCAATAATCTCCTAGAAACATAAACGATCCATATAAATATTTTTTTAATACGCTCGCGACATACGCTCGCTTGTCTCAACAAATATTTTAGGCAGTTGGTATTACCTATGCTCGCTTCTATCTTCTGGATCTCAATCTAAAATTATCACACATGACTGGAGAGATAACACAAGCTTAGTAAATATGAGTAATTTACTAACAGCTGTGATCAATCACCGTCTGTTTAATGCTTTTTTTCTTTTTTTGTGTTAGATTTTGGACATTAACAAATATTTGGGTTGGCGATGATAAGTGCTCTTTCAGGCCGTTGTAGACAAATCAACTGCAGTTTTTGAGCTAGTAGAGTAGAATGTTCCTGAATGAAGTTATAGATAAATAGATAGATAATTTATTTATTGCAAGTTACAATGACTCATAGATTGTTAGTAGAACTTATAAACTATGTTAGTTAAAAGAATTAAATCAATTGAATTACATTAAAAATAAAAATAAAATAAAAAACTACAGTGGCCAGTTCTCGTTCAGTTATATTTTCATAAAATACCACCACTTTTACCAATAAAAATACTCTTAGTTACCATACCATAACCTTTAACTAAAATAAATGTCGCTGAAGTTTTTTCATAGAATTTATCCTTTTATAATGCATTCACGATTTCTTCAATCGCCTAATTTTTATGTTAATGCAGACAACTATGAACAGACGGTAAGTGGACCAACTCTTTCCCGAATTGCTACAATCAAATTAATGTTGTATAGTTCAGTACCATTCGTTACATATTGTCAAGGGGTAGGTCGATGCTGCCGTCTCTGCCTCCTTAACTTCAAATAATGCGCGATGACCAAATTTTGACGGGCACATCCTTATTAACCGCAATTTGCACGTCTCAAGATCTGCACCGACTAATCCAATAATCTCCAAACTTTCCTTGCTCAAGCCAAGATTAACCATGTCCTTGAGATGTCGTGTGACATTTGAGATAAACCAAGATAGCTGTCCAAGATGTCAGTGAAGGGAGATCGGCAATACACCGAAGACGTTCGAGAGAGCGGTATGTTCGATTTGGTCGGTTATTTCAAACGAAATATGAAGTGATATGGAGTTAAAAATAAATGTTTACGTATTGAACTTATCAGTGTCTTGAAGTGAATTGCATCTGTTAGCCTAAGTGAAATCTTTGTGTTTTTATGCAATATAAACTGTAACCCAAAGTGCCTCGTGAAAAATAGAGCAAAGGAATATGAATGAATGTAAAGGTAAGAAAGAAAAGCCGTATAGCTGTATGCGTTTTATACTTAATATCTACACCTGCAGCATTTTTTTAGTGCGTTTTCACTCGCGTTGTTAAGCTATTTATCAGTGCCACTGGAAATGAGTCTTTGAATGTTTTGTAATTTTAAGTGTTAAAGGCATCTTCAATCTACTAAATAGCAACTACGCTTACTTTCTATACTCGCACAGAAGTACTTAGAGTACTAATAAAATAATGCGCAAACAAAGGTTATGATTATAAATTAACTTTCAAGATAACAGCTGCGGTGACGTCTTAACATAAACAATCTACTCAATTGTTTGCATTTCTCTTTTCTTTACTAAGATAACGTTACGCGTATAGCTTAGTTAAATATGTGCATAAATAAGAATTTTTCACTATTGCTACTGTTTTGTGCCGTTCCTCTTACATTGAGTTCAATTTGTTCAATTTTGGTAATAAAAATGTTGTTAAAATAATAAATTAAAACTCTATGTATTTGACATGTACCGTTTGTTTGTGCATGAAGTATAAAATAAATAAATAAACTCTTATCACCAATGTTCTTCATACTTCTTCTTCACATAACTGAATTACTGAACGTAATGTAATTTTTAATTTTTCAAGCTTACTCATATGCATACATACTCATATTTTGTTTTAGCAGCGAGTTTTTTTCTAAAGTATTTGAATAACATATCGACCATGCAAATCTGTGATGATAACCTGATAAAAATGTTATCGTTTTATCGAATACAGCGGCTAAACACGCTTCAACATTTTGCGATAAAAATGCACGAAGTCGATGTTTTTTTTTTCAAGTAAACAATATTTTATTTATCTTCAGCTCTCATTTTTTACAAGACGTAACATTCTCGTAACGTCTGACCTTAACGTGTTATAAAACTAGGTATTATTATAAAGAAATATTGAAGTAAATAATTGGATTCTGCAAGCTTAATAATAATTATTATTGCAATAAAGAATGCTTTGTGTGAATATATTGGCTTAAAGAAGTTAGAAAATAAAAGAATTGTTAAATAAAAGAATTCTGATTTCTGATTAAAAGAAGTCAGGAGTATACCAAAACTTGACCTCTTATTAAATACTCGTTTATACAGGGTGTGGCTTGTAATAGGAGTGAAAATTTAAAATATGGGCTCTTGTAACCAATAACCAATAATAAATAGTTTTAATTTATTATGATTAAAATGATTTATTGGTATTTACTAACAAAAGAAGCAATGCATTGCAAAGTAATGTGTCTATTATAGTCACAGAACTTGACAATGTCATTAACTACGAGTAAGCGATTTCGATATTCATTGATTATAGAGGTATTATACAAATCTGGATTACTTATATCTCTGAGTTAGAGCACTTTAGAGCACTATGACCAGGTCAAGGTAACTACGTATACTCTATAGAATCATTGATTAATTTTTTTGCTTCTCTTACAGGCCACATGCTGTATTTCGAATAGTCATTTCATAGTAATACTAAAGATAATAAAGCTCAGAGTAATAACGTCTAGACCTTGACACCTCCAAGTCTATTGTTTATTTATAGAAAGTCGAAAACCTGTAATGTTGCGAGCTGGTACAAAAACATAATTCACTTTTTGTCTAGAACGGCTGCTTAATTTACTTTTTGTAAAGTTTACAAAAGGCCTCCCTTACTTAACATTTCAAGTTAGTTCTGCCCCGCGATTCACGTATTTTCAGCATCTAATATTGGACTACAGTAGTGTTATTGTAATACATAGTCAGCAGCATTGAAAGGTGACACGCTGCTGTCAGAATAGCGAGGTATATCAATTGTACTCTCGTAGTAGGTACAACTGATGCACTACTCAGTCACGACTCAATTATCTGAATTGAAGGTAGTAAGTTGTATTCTTATTCCATGTTATCTTAAATGATCCTTCTTAGTTCATCTGTTGATGTAAATTATTTTCAGGTTTATGGGTCACGATATGAACTCCTTTGTAATTATGTTTATGGCCATCGAGATAAGTTCCTGCCCCACCTCTGTTTTGATTGCCCGATGTAATATTCAGACATGACATTCAGACAATGCTATGTAATTTGTTACCGTATTCATTGTAATGAATGTAAGAGTAAGAGTTGGACTTCTAGCAACATGGTTTACGTACGGCATGGTAAAAGGCATGAAAGCTTTTATTTTAACACTTACTACCTTTTGGCTTCATTTTGGCCATTTGGGTTCTACGATAATATCAGTGCAGTGATGATGACGGTTCCTTAAGGGCCGGTTCCCACGACGGGAGGGCAATTCACTAACGGCAACATCACCACTGTGTTCGACGTCGAGCTTGAATTTCAGAATAGCTTGACGGTTCTAAATGTGTTGAAGTAAAAGTAAACGTCAAACTATCTTATCCTTCTCGATGACAGCATTGTCATTTGCTTAGTGAATCATGACCGTGAAGTTAGCGGAGCACCCACGACAAACCGATAAATCGCTATATGGATAATTTGCCGCTAATTAGTCGCTAATTAGTTGTGGAAAAAAATAATTTGTCGTTTAATTTTTTTTTTGTTTTTTTGGGTGCCCCGCTAACTTCATATGAAGTTAGCGGGGCACCCAAAAAAACAAAAAAAAAATTAAACGACAAATTATTTTTTTCCACAACTAATTAGCGACTAATTAGCGGCAAATTATCCCCCTAGTCGAATTTCGATAAGACACTTTCAAAGACGTTTTCACGGGGCTGCTCCAAAAAAACAAAAAAAAATCCAACGACGAATTTTTCTTTTCCACAACTAATTAGCGACTAATTAGTGGCAAATTATCCCCCTAGTCGATTTTCAATCAGAAACTTTCAGAGACGTTTTCACCCAAAAAACAAAAAAAACCAACTTCGAATTTTCCTTTTCCACAACTAATTAGCGACTAATTAGCGGCAAATTATTCCCCTAGTTGAATTTCGATAAGACACTTTCAAAAACGATTTCGCGAGGCGGCTCCAAAATCAGAAACATTCAAAGACGTTTTCACCCAAAAAACAAAAAAAAATCCAACGACGAATTTTCTTTTTCCACAACTAATTAGCGACTAATTAGCGGCAAATTATCCCCCAAGTCGAATTTCGATAAGACACTTTCAAAGACGTTTTCACGGGGCTGCTCCGCTAACTTCATATGAAGTTAGCGAAGCATCCAAAAAACAAAAAAAAATCCAACGACGAATTTTCCTTTTCCACAACTAATTAGCTACTAATTAGCGGTAAATTATCCACCTAGTCGAATTTCGATTAGACACTTTCAAAGACGATTTCGCTAGGCGGCTCCAAAATCAGAAAAAGACGTTTTCACCCAAAAAACAAAAAAAAAACCAACGACGAATTTTCTTTTGCCACAACTAATTAGCGACTAATTAGCGGCAAATTATCCCCCTATTCGAATTGCGATCAGAAACTTCCAAAGACGATTTCGCGAGGCTGCTCCGCTATCTTTATATGAAGTTAGCGGAGCACCCAAAAAAACCAATAAAAAAACCAACGACGAATTTTCTTTTTCCACAACTAATTAGCGACTAATTAGCGGTAAATTATCCCCCTAGTCGAATCTCGGTCAGAAACTTCCAAAGGCTATTTTGCGAGGCTGCTCCGCTAACTTCATATGAAGTTAGCGGGGCACCCAAAAAAACAAAAAAAAAATTAAACGACAAATTATTTTTTTCCACAACTAATTAGCGACTAATTAGCGGCAAATTATCCCCCTAGTCGAATCTCGATCAGAAACTTCCAAAGACTATTTCGCGAGGCTGCTCCGCTAACTTCATATGAAGTTAGCGGGGCACCCAAAAAAACAAAAAAAAAATTAAACGACAAATTATTTTTTTCCACAACTAATTAGCGACTAATTAGCGGCAAATTATCCCCCTAGTCGAATTTCGATAAGACACTTTCAAAGACGTTTTCACGGGGCTGCTCCAAAAAAACAAAAAAAAATCCAACGACGAATTTTTCTTTTCCACAACTAATTAGCGACTAATTAGTGGCAAATTATCCCCCTAGTCGATTTTCAATCAGAAACTTTCAGAGACGTTTTCACCCAAAAAACAAAAAAAACCAACTTCGAATTTTCCTTTTCCACAACTAATTAGCGACTAATTAGCGGCAAATTATTCCCCTAGTTGAATTTCGATAAGACACTTTCAAAAACGATTTCGCGAGGCGGCTCCAAAATCAGAAACATTCAAAGACGTTTTCACCCAAAAAACAAAAAAAAATCCAACGACGAATTTTCTTTTTCCACAACTAATTAGCGACTAATTAGCGGCAAATTATCCCCCAAGTCGAATTTCGATAAGACACTTTCAAAGACGTTTTCACGGGGCTGCTCCGCTAACTTCATATGAAGTTAGCGAAGCATCCAAAAAACAAAAAAAAAATCCAACGACGAATTTTTCTTTTCCACAACTAATTAGCGACTAATTAGCGGCAAATTATCACCCTAGTCGAATTTCGATAAGACACTTTCAAAGACGTTTTCACGAGACTGTTTCGCTAACTTCATATGAAGTTAGCGGAGCATAAAAAAACAAAAAAAAATCCAACGACGAATTTTCCTTTTCCACAACTAATTAGCGACTAATTAGCGGCAAATTATTCCCCTAGTCGAATTTCGATAAGACACTTTCAAAAACGATTTCGCGAGGCGGCTCCAAAATCAGAAACTTTCAAAGACGTTTTCACCCAAAAAACAAAAAAAAAACCAACGACGAATTTTCTTTTTCCACAACTAATTAGCGACTAATTAGCGGCAAATTATCACCCTAGTCGAATTTCGATAAGACACTTTCAAAGACGTTTTCACGAGACTGTTTCGCTAACTTCATATGAAGTTAGCGGAGCATAAAAAAACAAAAAAAAATCCAACGACGAATTTTCTTTTTCCACAACTAATTAGCGACTAATTAGCGGCAAATTATCCCCCTAGTCGAATTTCGATAAAACACTTTCAAAGACGTTTTCACGAGACTGTTCCGCTAACTTCATATGAAGTAAGCGAAGCATCCAAAAAACAAAAAAAAATCCAGCGACGAATTTTCCTTTTCCACAACTAATTAGCGACTAATTAGCGGCAAATTATCTCCCTAGTCGAATTTCGATAAAACACTTTCAAAGACGTTTTCACGAGACTGTTCCGCTAACTTCATATGAAGTTAGCGAAGCATCCAAAAAACAAAAAAAATAATCCAGCGACGAATTTTCCTTTTCCACAACTAATTAGCGACTAATTAGCGGCAAAGTATCCCCCTAGTCGAATTTCGATAAAACACTTTCAAAGACGTTTTCACGAGGCGGATCCAAAATCAGAAACTTTCAAAGGCTTTTTCACCCAAAAATTAAAAAAAAACCAACGACGAATTTTCTTTTTCCACAACTAATTAGCGACTAATTAGCGGCAAATTATCCCCCTAGTCGAATTTCGATAAAACACTTTCAAATACGTTTTCACGAGACTGTTCTGCTAACTTCATATGAAGTTAGCGGAGCATCCAAAAAACAAAAAAAAAATCCAACGACGATTATTCCTTTTCCACAACTAATTAGCGACTAATTAGCGGCAAATTATCCCCCTAGTCGAATTTCGATAAAACACTTTCAAAGACGTTTTCACGGGGCTGCTCCAAAAAACAAACAAAAAATCAAACGACGAATGTTCTTTTTCCACAACTAATTAGCGACTAATTAGCGGCAAATTATCCCCCTAGTCGAATTTCCATAAAACACTTTCAAAGACGTTTTCACGAGACTGTTCCGCTAACTTCATATGAAGTTAGCGAAGCATCCATAAAACAAAAAAAAATCCAGCGACGAATTTTCCTTTGCCACAACTAATTAGCGACTAATTAGCGGCAAATTATCCACCTAGTCGAATTTCGATAAAACACTTTCAAAGACGTTTTCAAAGGGCTGCTCCAAAAAACAAAAAAAAATCCAACGACGAATTTTCCTTTTCCACAACTAATTAGCTACTAATTAGCGGTAAATTATCCACCTAGTCGAATTTCGATTAGACACTTTCAAAGACGATTTCGCTAGGCGGCTCCAAAATCAGAAAAAGACGTTTTCACCCAAAAAACAAAAAAAAAACCAACGACGAATTTTCTTTTGCCACAACTAATTAGCGACTAATTAGCGGCAAATTATCCCCCTATTCGAATTGCGATCAGAAACTTCCAAAGACGATTTCGCGAGGCTGCTCCGCTATCTTTATATGAAGTTAGCGGAGCACCCAAAAAAAACAATAAAAAAACCAACGACGAATTTTCTTTTTCCACAACTAATTAGCGACTAATTAGCGGCAAATTATCCCCCTAGTCGAATCTCGATCAGAAACTTCCAAAGACTATTTCGCGAGGCTGCTCCGCTAACTTCATATGAAGTTAGCGGAGCACCCAAAAAGAACAAAAAAAAATTAATCGACAAATTATTTTTTTCCACAACTAATTAGCGACTATTTAGCGGCAAATTCTCCATATAGCGATTTATCGGTTTGTCTTGGGTGCTCCGCTAACTTCACGGTCATTAGTGAATCAACATACAGGTCAGTCTTACGGGATCACTGCATTGCTGGATCCCGCTTTAGTGTGTTCACACATGTTAACACGTTCCGGGACAGTGCCCGCCTACAGGCGTGAAAACAATGAAACATCTATTGTGTCTGGAGTAGTGCCCCGGAACGTGTTAACATGCTATATTTGATGCACCTACCGTTTAACAGCGTTGCCATGGTAACTGTGTTTGTGCATACTGTCATTTTAAAAGTGGAACTGGTACAGATTAATGACTAAACTGGATCAGTAAAAACCAGGTATCGATTGATGCAGTGACCCTGCAAACGGGATGTCGGTGTGAATATTAGCATTAAAACGCGTATGCTACTAAACGGCATCCTGCAGAAAACAGTACCTGCAATATACGAGATGTCTCCGTGGAAAACGTGATAGTTTGGTTGAGCTAGTCAATCATGCATGATTATTATAATCAGAAGTCCGTCACCCACTTGTTACTCACGCAGACAATATTTATTACGATCTTTAAGTAAATATTGTGACACATAATCACACAGCAAGTGTCGGACTAAGCTGACACAAGCGGTGAGTCACAGAAAACCCGGGTCAGGTCGTGAGATTTACTGAATGCGGTAGTTGCGAGACTATTAGGCCTGATTTTTCAAAAGTCAGATAAGAAATATTCGTCGAACAAAATACAATATACATACGAGTAGCTAATTTGAAAACGTCACTTATTTGTCAGTAATCATTTATGTAACTGTCATTTTAAAATTAGTCGGTTTATATTTTATCAGTCTATTATGTTTTATCTGACGTTTGAGAAATCGGCCCTTAGACGACGACCTACTGCATGTCGTAGGGCCGTAGGGCAAGTAGAAAATCCGTAAGTGTCCGAAAATACTAATTCGTTTGCAAGAGTTGGATGGATGGCAATGTATCTACGCGGTGTAGTGGCCAAGCACGCCGAGTTCTAAAGCATCCGCTACTCCAAGTCCCAGGTTCGATTCCCGGTCGGGTTAATGTTATCTCGGCTATGGGTATTGTGGAACCACAGTTGTTCCTTATTTTCTTTAACACAAGTGCATAAGCTACTTACTGTGGAATGGTGGCCTATATATTTTTTATTATTTAAAATCTACGTTTTCTGGTTCACTGCAAAAATTACCATCTATTTTACGACCCGCATTGATCAGTACCTTGAACACATACAAAACAACTCATTGTTACTGAATGAAGGTTAGACAACATTTCAACGTCAACATATTGCCGATGGGCTGAATTTACTCAGCTTTAATTTGTAAGTACAAGCAAAACTTATTCTATTTGAACACCTAAGTTCTTCAATATTTTACAGTTAAATACTGTTTTATTAAACGCTGCAAAAGGCACACGACTCGCGTAAATAGTGTTTGAATACAGGCGAGAACAAAGCACCTTGTAGATTGTTGAATTTGTGTTTGTTATTGTGTTTGTTAGTTGAACAAGTATATTGTGAGAGGACTAATGAACACTAATCTAATCAATGAATAATTCTACGTTATTAAGACAGTTGATTGAACGATTATTTGTTAATTTGGTCAATTGAGCAATTTAAATTCCGAATCAAAAAAAATCTCCGAATGTAGTCTTGTGATTTCTGTAATTACGTCTACACTTCACAGCGTTCATTCAGCCTATTACGTAACATAATTAAGATGTAAGTGTTATATTATTGTGATTATTTGGGATTGCCAGGCTAAAAAAGCTTTTTGGATATAAATATAACTAAAAAGTTTTATTCTAAAAATGCCCTTGCTTCAAGCTTCGTTTTTTTTCTACATAGCTAGATAGGTATTTTTATTCCATGGTTTTTTTTTGTAAATCAAGTAATTAGACGAAACTCAATTTGATACATGTTAGACACGTTTAACTATTCATTGTCCGGTGAATCATCGTCAGTGTAATTTATTAGGTGTTTTGTCTTATAGAACATCTGTCTTAAAAGGTTGCAGCCAAGGTCTCCTATTGTTAGCCCGTTTGAAAATATGACGCGAATTTAACACGGTTTTTTTATATCCGAAAGCTAATGACCATTGTCCCCATAGATTTTATGTTCTGTAATTATGACGGACTGATAAAATATGAACCAACTTTAAAAAAAAATATACATTTTACATGTATTTTTATGAGAGTATCTGCCTAAGGGTTATGACTTTTGAAACTGGCATATTACACTTTATTCGAATAATATTTTTATCTGACCATTAAAATATCAGCTTTTACACATGTAAAAAGCAACTGTGTTCGACAAAGAATCGATCCCCGTGACTTACGCTATCCGGTCGCATGCCTATATTACTCGGCCACCATTGTAAAGAAGATTGTTGGAAAAAGATACACATTGTTGATTACATACTCTTTATCTAAAGTTGCCTTGACCAAGTAGTTTCGCCACCTTTGGCTGACAGCCAACTGTCTTCTGATCATCGGAGACCCATTACAACAGTTTGCGACACCGTCTTTTATTTTCTTGACAGCCGAGAGACATGACCTGAAATAATGTTTCTTTATGGTATGAAAGCATGGTAGGGTTTCGAAATTTTTGATAGAACGTCTGTTGTCCCCCGTATGATAAAGAAATGGATATTGACTACTAATATTAAAATAGGAGCGATGTAATCCGTGCAGATGTTGTTAAATTATCAGATTAAAAAATACAGGGTAATATCTTATAGAACATTTCTTGATATTCAATTGTTTTTTATTACCATCACCGTAATACGAGTAATAACAACACAGACCATTTCTAGTTACTTACTACCCAGTCGAGGGTAATATTGATCAATCTAATTTTAGAAATTCAAGCCCGTTAATGAGTGAATGTGATTTATACATATATCTAAAGACTAGACGTCAAGTAAATACAGTGGTGGATTATTTCACGCTTCGTTATTTTTATCTTGTCTAAAGGTTGATATTAGTAATAACATAAACAAATAATAATAAAACACATTTATTCATAAAATGCAATGGTATTTCAAAGTCGCTTTAAAATACTTCACAATATGTTTACTTCTACTTTGAGTGACTAATATACAGTGTGTCCCTGGATAAAGAGCAATGCCGATTAGAGGTGAAAAAGCGTCCCAGTAAGAAATGAGAATTTCATTCCTCAATAGAAGATGAAATACTAAAAAAAACGCTCATGTTTTCAGGCCTACTTTCACCTCCTATGGGGATTTCACTTTATCCAGAGACACACTGTATAAGTAGTAGTTTCTTGATGTTTTTTTAGGGATCTTTTATTGTGCTTTCAAGCACAAATCTTGACATTTTTACGACAGTATCTTGAACCAAAAGTGTTTAGTTAGTAAATAAAACCGGTAAAAAACTAGTGTGGTGTTACGTCATTTTAGTGTCAGTGACCGAATACGATTGCCAGCCAAACGAAAAGTTTTGTGTTAATTACTTTAAGTTGAAGCTACTTTGGCACTTTAATTTCAAATATTTATTTACAGTTATTGAAGATATTAAGACGGAACAAATAACGTTGAGGTTTATAATATAACCAGCGGTCTCAGCAAACTTTTTTTCGCCCTCACCTCGTAATTTTAATAATTAACAATCAATTTGGGGCGGCGATTAATAAAAAAAATAAGCAAAATTCATAAAAATTGGTCCAACCGTTTTCGAGTTATAAGAAGTGTAACTAACGCGACTTTTTTAATGTAAGATGTAGGTGTTTAAATGTATTGTGTGTGTTGTGTTCTGCATGTCTTACGGTTCATGATGTGTGTAATGTTGAGCGGAGAAGATTACATACAAACAATTAATTTTATATAAATTGCACTTGTAAAAAGCAACTGTGACTCTGTGACAGACAGATTCACAGTTGCTTTTTACAAGTGCAATTTATACTATTAAGTTTGTATGGTGACAAAACACTATAAAAACAAAAATAAACTATAATTAATTTTATTCAAAAAGGGGTACAGTGTGCAGTGTTCTTTAGTATGTGATAATTTAACAGGCGTCAATATGCTTTCTTGTATGCATGTTACATAACATAGTAACTCTACACTAAAATGACCAAAATAAGACTCTATGTGCTTTATAACGTTGCCATATAGCAAGTATTTTTGCGGGCAAGTTAGATTGCTACTTACTTTGTATAGTTGGAGACAGATTTATTTCTAATCGTCCGCTTTTTCAGGATCCGTTTATACGCCTATACAAGCGGTCCCCCGCTACTGCGTCTGCTTGTTTTGAGTTTGCTCCCTCCCCTACTCCCGCAACGTGATGTTTTATAGCTTTAAATCTTCCCCTATAAATAAACTGTCCAACTTTTTTTTTATTTTAAATCGGATCTGTAGTTCTTGTGATTAGCGTGTTCCAACAAACAAACAAACTATTCAGCTTAATAATATTAGAATAGATAACAATATATATGGCAAAACGATAATATCATTGCAACTGTTCGAAAGAACATCAAGTAAAAATAATTCACTATTCTTACTATTCACTGGTAACGTTAAGTAAGAGGCTAAATTACTCTATCTTGTGGTGATTACATTGCCTTTTTCGAATAAACTTTCTTGTGAGTTATTTCTAAGGTTGACTCAATGTAACTTTTACAAATAGTTATTTTTGTTTTACAATCCTTTTTTGAAATATTATCTTATTTGTGAAAAAAATATGTAACTTTGTAATCTATAAAACACACATGAGAAAAAGAAGATGGAAACTTGTAGGTAACAATTTAAGTATTCACTCTTCAAATGTAAACAAAACAAAGTTAACTGTATTTCCGGACAATGACAAGAAGATCACAAAGTTTCTTTTTGCCCTAATAATCGCAACCGAGCGAAAAACGTAAACAATTTTTAGAGCAAGCGGCCCATAGCACACCACGTAGCAGAGGTTGGTACAGTCAGGTACAAAATATGTGTCAGTTTTATTTATTTCTTTTCCAACTCGTTATTTATCCGAGTAATGATTCTGCCCCTTAGCCTCGATATGTTAACAGTCAGAAATCTTATCAGAATCTGGACACAAATAAGTTTGTACTATAAAAACACACTAACAGATGCCTGAAACAAATAAACATTTTGTTAAACCTTATATTTAATAGATGAAATTTATTTTATCAGTAATTAAATAAGCATTGACAATTTGATACACAGAATGCTTGTTGGTCTAGAACCGCTTTCCTGTTAAACCAGAGAGTGAGATTAAAAAAAATACAAAAGCAAAAGTTTCCACATATTTTGCTCGCCGACTGTACTTACTTACTATAACTTAGTGTAACGTTATGGTACAGTGTAATAACAGCCTCTAGTGGCCTACTTTCGAACAATTACACACGTGGGTGTGCTTTGTTCGTCGATACATAACGAGATCGAGTACGAAGCAGAATTAGCATCTGCAAATAAAACTAGACACTGGATGTAACGGAACACAAGTAGGTAAGGAGTGGAGCGAGTAAAGATAATGAAGTATGTAATTTTTTTATGGATTTAAAAAAAGGAGGTTATAAATTCGATATACAATGTATGTGACATCGTTGGAATTCGATAATATTTGAGTATGTTGTTGATCTATTAAAATGCTTTTGCAAACGCGTGTGCAAAATTTCAAAAGTGTATGTATTGGTGTCCATGGATTACTCGAAAACAAGATGTCTTTTAAGTTTTTTAGCTCAATTAGTTATTTTTCAACTTAGAGTACGGTGTAAGTTTCGCCAAAACGGTTCAGGTAGATTTTGAGATATGGATAAAAACTAAAAATCATGTAAATATTTTTTTTACAAAATTAAATTGCGTCCAAATAACTGTTTATTCAAGGTGGTTAAATTTTTATCATTTCAATATTTAACGCTTTTTGTATCTCTACACTTTATTTTAGCTGCTGTATTATGCATTTTCACTATTAAAAAAGCTACTTGAATGTCATCAACAAGCAATTAACATACAACTTAATCAAACACACTAAATATTTTGATTGAAAACATACTACGAATAATACTTTATTCATGAAGTAAATAGTCAAAAATTTATTTAAACGATTCAATCAGAACACAAACCAAATTAATAGAATTGTTAATTTTTATTGTTTCTAAATTAATTGGATAAAATTGCGTGACTTTAGCGTTTACTTGCAACTCTTTATAACACCTAGTATTAATTTAATTTAATCTGTTTGATTCAATGTCTTCCTATTTATTGCCTAGTTACTCTGTTATTATCATTAAGTTGGTCACGCTTGGCTTTCGTTGTAGAAATGTATCGGTTCATTTGTATAAAAAACTATAAATTTTCTATTCTAGTATGGTGTAGGTAAGCTCACTAATCTACCAATACCAATCTATGTGTATTACCTTTCTAAGCGTAGGTATAGGTCCAATCGAATACCTCATTTCTTGAAGTCGGTAAAAAGTGCAGTTGTAGTATGATGGTAATCAATCAAATAACATCGATTCTGCCAGTAATCTGAATTTCATCATTATCAGCCAAAGGACGTCCACTGCTGAACATAGGCCTCCCTCACGGTTTTCCACAACGACCGGTTGTGAGCGGTCTGCATCCAGTGTGATCCTGCGATCTTCACAAGGTCGTCTGTCCTTCTTGTCGGTGGACGTCCTACGCTGCGCTTTTGAAGGGTCTCTAATCTAGATTTTTTTCTGCCCCAAAGGCCATCAGTTCTTCGCGCTATGTGCCCTGCCCACGCCACTTGAGCTTACTGATTCGTAGGGCCATGTCCGTTACCTTAGTTCTTCTACGTATCTCCTCGTTTCTGATTCGATCTCGTAGATAAACACCGAGCATAGCCCTCTCCGTCACTCGTTGTGTGATTTTGAGTTTCTTTATGAGGCCTATAGTTAGTTAGAAACCAAGTTTCGGATCCGTATGTCATCACTGGTAACACTGGTTGAAGACTTTTGTCCTCAAACACTGAGGTAATTGAGAAGACACTCTTGCGCAGTTTCCCGAACGCTACCCAACCGATTTGGATTCGTCGATTGACCTCTTTCTCAAAATTGGACCTACATACTTGTCCAAGGTCCCAACAGACACCGGAGTGGATTCAACACGGGATCTGAATCTAAATTTAGCAGCAAAGAACGCAGAATGTTTACAAAAACGAAAAATCTGAAAGATCGGCGACTTTCGTGATGCAATCTCTGTGCTTAGGGTTGCTTCCGACTGGCAACTTTCCCAAGATACCATTATGTGAGATGTACCGTGACATTCCCATGGATATGATCAGCTATAGTCTTTATGCCTACATCATAATTCGTTACATCGTTACAACACTCCCATGAAGCCGTAAATCGTTGTATAATTTATTACAGGAATTATGCAAGTGTTACCGTTCAACAAATTGTAGTTTGTAGGTGCAGCATTATTTATTATCTACCAACTGATACCCACGGCACCTAGTGCTTGGTTTTATAGTGGATTTATTTAATTTTGTACGTTTTATCGTAATTAATACATCGCTGACATCACATAAGGGGGTTATAGCTCATTTATTTACGAGGTGGCTTGAGCTACTTTTCAAAACTCTTAACTGATTTGTTTCGGAACTATGTAGTTACATTCTTTTAGTAAAACAAGACACTTACATGTTACCTGTGTCTATTATTTATATTTAACTGTATTATAATAAAGTCACCTATGATAATATCTTTGCATCAATGAAATGCTACAGCCCGTGCGCAAATTTTTTTTTCGTTAGAATAAAAAATAACACTATCAGTGTCAAAAATGTAAAAAAAAAACAAAAGTATCGAAAAACCAAAACTCATACAGCTTTTAAAGTCCAAAAGAATTCAAAACATAAAGGAGTTCTCCATAAAGCTTTGTTAAACTTAGCCAAACACAAAAATAAATCATTCGCCTACCCTGTTGTAAGCTCAAGGGGTCATCATATCTTATATTTAGATGGTTCAAAATGATTACTGAATTATACATTTCTTGTTTCCTTATACGCGTGTGTGTAGGAGGACTACCGAGTTTATGACATCATAAAATGCTAATCACAGCACCGTACATAATTGGCATTTATGAAGCTTCTTGGCTTAGCGAAGTAATTTTGCGAATTATTATACTTGAATCCAATAATACGTTTTCTTTGAAGTATTAATTTTTAACTAACTAGATAAAGAGTAAATTAAATGAAGTGTAGGTATAGTTCATTAGTACTATTTTGAAGACATATTTACTTACCTTTTAGCACTGCAGTGATAAGTGCCATGCAAACATAACATTGAGCTGAAATTAAATGTAAAGTTACTGACGTTTTCATTATACTCATTATTACATCAAAAACGCAAACAAAAAATAAAAAAATAGAGATAAAAATAAATATACAAATCCAAAATATATATATAGAGACGAGAGCCTGCCGTCTCTAATGTTTTGATAATATTACAACATGTGTGCCTATTTCTATACATAACGAACCATTTAATAACATGTTTACTTTACCTACAAAATCAATATAATGTTGCTATTTGAGCAGTTCAAAGAATACGTAAATAAATCTGCGGTCGATTCGCCAGATTCCCGATATAGCCCGTAAAACGAGGTGAGCTAAAATAAACTGCGAAGTACTAACGGAGGCAAATAATACTTGTAAATATGATGTGATCAACTTGGATCAAAGTATCAGGGCCCCGATAATCAAATGTGTTTCGAAATTTCGAAATAGCTTTCTACGTCTCTTTTTACCTTGCTTGGTATGGTTGACTGAAAAAGATCGCTCTAAGCAATGAGACCTACAAAATTGTACTTAGAATTTGTGCGACAAGGAATTTCTCTCGAAACTTACTTTTTTTGGGCATCCGCAAACGCATTATACAGTAGCTCAATTCTGCTATTGAGTCGTCACTGAGTTGTGCATCAGATGTACTACGAGAGAACAATTGATATAACTCGCTATTCTGACAGCGGCGTACACGTGTCACCTTTTAATGCTGCTGGACTTTATGCACACGATGTGTCACAATAGCACTATGGAATGACTACTGTAGCCCAACAGTAGATGCCAAAATACGCGAATCGGGGGGCAGGGAGTTAGCGCTCTAATGGACAGTTGAGGCCAGAAAGATGCTGGTTCGAATCCCGCCCGTGCGCAATTTTTGGTTTCATATTTCATCTTTTAAGTTGAGGTAATCTTTGATTTGTAGTCAAATCACAGCGCGGGCGCTGAACGTTAAGCCAACGGTAATTGTCGACGAGAAAGTTGGAAGTCGTAAAAATGGCCGCGAAGCCTGTGGGTCAACAGTTCAAGATCGGGCCGACGACCGGCGATCCGTAACTTTGTGCTTATCAGTGTTTGTTTGTTTAGATTTATAGTAAAACTAGTGAGGCGCCTCTTATCAATGTATGTTTTTTTAAACAAACCCGACTAGATCTCGAGTCCTTAACTTTTCATCACTTACTTTGTGTTGCGATTAATAAGGAAACAAATATTTTTTTATTGTATAAATTACAGGGTGCAATTTTCGTAGCAAGAAAGGCTACAGCGTGCTACGGACAATTCGTAGCATTTTGCTGATTACTTCATTAAAAAATATAATATTTTCGATTTCATATACAAGTTTTTGTAGGTACACTTGTATATGAAATCAAATAAAACATGAATATAAGCTTTATATAAATGAAAAGTAACACGCTTTTTTAAATAAAATTTATTATGATTTGTTGATGTAAAATACTTACGAATAAAATTTTAAAAAATGCACGTTTGTTTAATAGATACTAATAGTATCTAACTAAAAGAACACATTCCATACCTCGTAATTAGTATACTCCAACTATGAATTTACATAACAACACATTAGTGACGCGTATAAGTAGTATTCGTCGACAAAGCACAAATAGAAACGCCTGTACCCTCTTAACAATGCCGACCGTCTGTGAAACAAAAAATGTTTACGATATGAGCTGCACTTGTATAGCTTATAATTACAACCCAAAAATTTTCAAAGTCAAAGTGAACATGTTAATTCAGTCTAGGTGAGCTACTACAAGCTACTACTAACCAAAATTGTACATTTGCTCTTAACACCACACCGCCGCTCCACGCGCAAAATAGTGTTACATTTATTTTGATATTTTTAATGTTGGTATTTATTGTATGGGCCTTTGTTGCCTTAAATAAGCGATTAAATAAATCAAATAAATAAATAAACGATTTTGTTATTAACCTATGTGATGTGCAATAAAGAGTTATCTATCTATCTACTACGAGTAGCTTTGTCGTCGACTCTTTCTCTAAGCTTGACCAGTTTGGCTCTAGAGTCTAGAAAACAAAATACCCATTTCTAAAAGCTTCTGTTTTAAAATTATTATACACACACTATAGACAGCCTGTCATGTTTCAAAATATTAGACAATCTCATCTCCCTATGCTGTGTCAATCAACTCATTCTGTCCGGCGAGCCTTGCTCTTGACTTGACATACGGTCACTAGGCACGCATATTAATAGAGCCAAGTGATTCACAACACTTTAGTTTAGTATCCTCCGGTTACTTTTATGAAGCGAACGTGCGATATGAACTGTGACGACCGTCGTTTGTTAATGACGGAGATGAAAACAAATGAAAAGCGCGGAGAGTGTGTGAAAATGTGACGAAAATGGTCGTGTGTGGGATGTCTTATCGGCGGCGTGCAGGCAAGTAGAATAGAATAGGGATATATTACTAACAACATACTTTAAGTTAGGTACAGCTTCGTTTATGTTCAAAAATATAGAAGAAAATATGGAAAATATTAGTTATATTTTATTGTAGAAAGGATTCTACCATGCCTTGATTCAAATAATGGTTAGTTAGATATACGAGTGCTTATAGTGAATGGAATGTCCGTCCCTGTTTACTATTCTGTCCTGGTATCTTCTAGGCTCTTTGTTAACTATGGCGTTGATATTTGAGCCTTTGAAATCGATAAACATATTTGCTTTTTAATAAATCGTTTATTTGCGCTATTCATATTTCGTTTATGGATAAAATCAAAAGGTCATACTCAAAATTATATTTGAATAAGCTTTGTTTTGTTTACATGTGCTTAAGATTAAAGTTGTTCTTCACTTCGAGAACTTCTTTTAAGTTTTTAGGCAGCACATATGATTTATTATAATAAATCTGAGAAACTTACGAAACCTCCATATAATAAAGCTACTATTTTAATTAAATGATATAATTGTTTTAAGCGTGTCTGCCTGCTGTCGTTTAGTTACAATAAGGCATTAACGTTAATGCATCGTGCCTGCCACGGCTCGCCTTATGCGTAACGTCTCAATTGTTAACTTTTGTTAGTTAGACAAGACAACAGATGGCTAGATAAGCAAAGCGAAACGTTTAAGTTTTAAAAGTACACAATGTTTAAAGGCTTTGTTATGAAAGTAAATGTGTTTTTACAAGATAATACGTAATTGTTGTTTTATTATGGTGGAATCAAGAACTATGATATAATTGTTCATAGTTACAAAATGCGCGTAACTCGTAGTTTCATCACGATAACTACTATCTTATCTATGGAAAATAAAAAAGCCCTAATTTGATGTCATTCCGTAGTTCGTACTTCACACACACTTTTTTAAATTAAAGCACAAAAATTTCAATAAATATCAAAGCTTTTGTAATTTTGAAGCTTATAAAATCTGCTAAGAAAAACGGTAGTTCTTTGTTAATTGTCCATAGGACATGGTAATTGAGCTCTTAGTTGCATTCTATGTTTCAGGTTTCTGCACCCACTTTTATCTTGCCAGCATGTCGCATGTCTAGTGCATCCACTGAATAGCTAAAAGCCGTTCATATCTTCGTTCAGAAGTCATCCGTTCATTATTCCCCGTTCCTTCCACACAATCGGCTCATACATTTTTCCATACAATCACGACTGCATTCCAGTCGAGTATCGCGGATCACACAGACCGGTTTGCCTTGCGTGTTTATTTGTATTGGTGTACGATAGCCGGCCGTGTGATTGCTTTGTAAATAGCTTTGTACGTCTGTTAATGAGAGCTTTGAAGGAATCGAGTGTATGTAACTAAATCTCTTGTAAACCCTGGAACTATTAAAGGGTTAAACCTCACAAAATCATTTCATTTTGTTTCTAATTTTCACAAGGAATAAAAGAAAATGGTAAACAAAATAATTTATTAAAATTAAAAAGATAAAAAACATATACAAATATTATATACCATAAAGTTATCGATAAGGATTTATGGCTGTCTCCAGAACGAATATCTGTGTATATATGAATGCCTCTTTTTTGGGTCTTCAGACCTTCTTGCGTTCTATATTTCTCCCATTCTCTGCCAGGACGCAGCGAGAGTTTTTGCAGAGTACAGTTTTTTTAAAAGACTAGATTTGTGGAGGAACTGCTAATTCATAAATAGTCTTCCATGTTAAAGTTTAGTCAATTACGTAGAAAAAAATAATAATAAAAAAATTACATACCTAAGAGATGATGATAATAGTGTTACTGCATGTGGAATATAAATAATATATAGTGTTAGCTAAAACCCAGGGCCTCTATTTATATATGCAGCAAAACATGATAAAAAAGGCATAATAGATCTACTTATGCCGCAAACCAGTTTATCCTCCCACACCATATCATATCAATAAAATACTCTTTTATAATCCCATAGCTCGCCCGAGCTAGGTATTTATTACAATATCCTAAATTAACGTTTAAACGAACGAATAAACGTTTTTTCTTTCTTTCTTTCAAATTTATTTTGTGGCTAATTCTGGTACGGAATTGTGTAGCAATCGTATTCGTTTGACAGTTCAAAACGTACGGTATGATCTGTCAAACGGCAAATAACAAAAGGATAGACAGATCATACCGTACGTTATGAACTGTCAAATAAATACGATTGCTTTACACAATTCCCCCTTGTTCTGAATTCACTAGTCTTCCAAGAATAAGGCAATACTTAGTTGCAAGCAACGAATAGTAAAAGCAGTTTAAAAACACACGTGTTTAGCCACGATTCCGATAAGCGATTTCTGTTCAAATAACTCTGAAGGTTAAGCTGTTTCTTTAAGAAACTAGTATGAGTATATTGTGTGTTCACACTATACTGGTAAAGTCACACAGTCTTACTTGTTAGTGGTAAGAAGATCATGTGAAATAAGTAGAGATGTACCGACTAGTCGCCGACTAGTCGGTAAAGCCGACTAGTCGGCCATTTTTGTAGTCGGCGACTAGTCGGCGATTAGTCGGCTAAATACGCCGACTAGTCGGCCCGCTTCTGACTCATGTTAATATGCTTAAAAAATTGAGTGATTGAAATGAAATTGTATCTTTACTCTTGTTATTATAAGAATAACAGTTTCAGTTTACAATACAATTTAATAATTGGTAGAAAATTTAAATAGGAACTCTTCCTTTAGTCTTTTATAAAATAACAAAATATAGGTTAAAGCAAATAATCCTTGGTAATAAGTAGGTTCAATTATAACATAAAAAATAGGAACTCTTCCTTTGACATCCCAAAGTTATTCAATCTCGAAATTAATAAGGATTAATAAGAACCTAGTTGAAGCATCATTTGTGAATGTTTGCTCGTAGTATTTGTCTTTTTCCCCTGACCACCACGAGAAATAACTGCTTGACACTGATTGCACTTCACTTTACTGCTATCTTCTCCCTCCAATTCGTCAAAAAAATATCCAAATGCGTGATTTCTTTTTCGACATGACGCAAACAATCTTATTTAGTTAATTTCACTATTAATTCAATTATTTGCACTGTGTTAGCTTAGTAATTGAACGTTATATATTCTTTATTTCATTAAACACCAATAAAACACACAGTGTGAGGAGAACCCACTTACTTATTTGCTTATGATTGTCGATGTATACAATTTGAAAATTAAAATGTAGATTCGTTATTGGCTGTAAGTTTAGTTACACGGTAATATAATAACTAATAAATAACTAGATCTGTGAATCTTGTAATATTAAAAAAAATCGTCGTCACTCGGATTTTACCGAAAGTAATGATCGGCCTGGCCGACTAGTCGGCCGACTAGTCGGCCGACTAGTCGGCCATTTTGCTGCCGACTAGTCGGCTAGTCGGCTAGTCGGCTAGTCGGCCAAAGTCATAGTCGGCACATCTCTAGAAATAAGACAATTTAGGCTGTCTGGCACACATTAGTAAGGAATAAGTACAACAATAGATCGTATAGTCGGAAGAAAAAAAAAGATATGTAATTTAGTGTATTATGAATATCAAGTGTTGACTGTTTGTAATTTTAAGATGTGCCCAAAATGGTCTTTTATAATATTATGTCAACTTTTGCCAAGTTTGATTAAAATTTATATAACTACGTTTAATTCAATAAAATCGGTTAGCCATTCAGTAGTTACGAGAGAACATAGAGTTAGACGTCATACAAACAAATAACCCTACTTTTGGGTCGCAGTCGGGTAATAAATAGACCTTTTAAGTAAACACGTACTCCAATAACTGAAATCTCTACATCGCACGTATCTTATGGAATATTTATTTGAAAAAGCCATCGCAGACTCAGGACACTATACTAGTTATATCCGATACTATCTTACTATTGCATATATTAGTAGGTATTATAGAACATTACAAACGTGAATTGAAATCGAATTGGTATTTAGTACGTCTTCGCTTGATTACACCGCTTTGAGAATACTAATGCCTATTAATATTCCATTGTAGTTGATAGCGCGATTTGTCAACAGCCGCATTACCTATTCTAGAATTCATAAAGGCATAGGCACTGTATTTGTAATATAAAGGTAATTAAATAAGTTTGGAAAGTAATGTTATTGGAATATTTAGATTTTTAACCCAGCATTATTGAAATACACGGCAACTTGCCGTGAAAGGCACACAGCAATTGTTGTGTATTTCCATAGATTTAAACAGCTTACTCACAATGTAGTTATTTCAAACATTAAGCTAGTCTAGATTCGAAGAAAATTATATAATTACACGCTCTCAATACAAAGAGTAGACTTTTTATTCGCGATCTCTTCCAGACAACGTTTGGGTAAAGAAGTTGTGAGTTTATAGGAAGGGGTTTAGGCTTTTATGTGTTCCCGAGCTCATGAAAAGAAGTAAACAAACTGCATACCGGTTGCATGACATCGCCTAATAAATATGTTTCATTAAGAGTTTTTAGTGGACGAATCTAAAGCTTAAAGAGAGTCTATGGTGAGGGTGAGGGCTTGAATGTACCTAAAGTCAGTCATAAACAGGGTTGGCGGAAAAATAATCTAAAACGACTGGCTGACGGTCCTAAGGCCTGTCTGGCTGTCGCAGACGGCTCGGTATTGCGGCGTTTCGCACAGCAAAGTTTTCGGACCGCGGTGCGAATCGCCCAAGTGCTATTCCAGAAAGGAGTCATTCGCAGCGCCGCCGGTGGTTTTAGTGGTGCAAATCGCTTAAAGTATATTTACAATCGACCCATTTTATAGACCACTGCGGTGCGAATAACCCCATTCTGAAACAGCACTTGGGTAATTCACCCCGCAGTTTAAAACCTCATGGTGCGAAACGCCCCAATGCCCAGACGGCTGAATGTATTTTTGAATCTCTCGCGTCGTAATCGAAAATCCCATGTTACTTTAACCCGTTGGATAAAGTATTACGGAGTGTAGTACCAGTTAGATACAAGTCGCGATGCCTATGCAAGCACAAAACACCACTCACTGATGCTAATCTCACTGGATACACTATGTGCAAGGCCTCTCAGGTTATGTTACCTACACGATAAACGTAAATTACATTCCCCATTGCAATTGTCTGCTCAGTGAACTCGCTGAATGCAACCGCTGACGCTGACGCACCGATAAATATTCAAGCGACGATTTCTCAACGGATTCCTGAACGCAGCTGCAACCGTCATCCTTCAATGGTCGCGTTCGATTTTCAAATCGTGCCGCCTTTTTTGTCGCGAGAGAGTTCTATGTACTTTGCGAGGAAAAACAGTGCATAGAGGTAGGTTATGTTTTTTTTAATGGGTGAACGCGGTATTGAAATGAGTGGTGAAAATATAAATTACACGTTTAGTACCTTTAGACATCATAGCGGTGAGTGCTTATAAGGTGTGAATTTATCAATTTAGTCATATCAATGTGTGTTCGGATTTGTTGCACGCGATTTTGCGTGTTAACTTTGTTAATAAAATTAATTAAAAGTATTTATCGTGATGTTCACGACTCACTGGTATAACTAAATGAAAGCACATAGCGTAAGAACTGTAATTTTATTTATTTATATTCAATTGCATAACTACAGTTCGTATAAAAGGTGGATTTAATGCCATATGGCATTATCTGCCAGTCATACCTTTGGGCTAAGCAAAAATGAATTTTGTTTACATATTATCAGGACAGCATTTAAGTTAAAGTGTAAACTTTTTCTGCTTTATTAAAAAAAACACATTGCTCTAATTCACTGACTGCACAAAGCACGGATGTTGTCCAAAAAAATTGATCGGTGTTGGTTTAACACAAAACTTGATTCAAATGTAACGAATACGTTAAAATAATAGTAACTTATTAGTAGTAATGAATGAGGCTCAATGAGAACTTGAATATGATTAATGAATTGCAAAGCTTTGATGACAATGATGAAGCTTGTTAATATGTATGTATGTATGTATATTTTGTTAAGATATTTATAATTTTGTTGTTTTTTCCTAAACTTTAACTACATTATGCTCCTGCACCCACTTACAATCTTTCTGCACGACCTAAAGGTATGACTGGGAGAGAATGCTTTTAGCATTAAGTCCTACTTTTGTACACTGTTACTTGTGCAATAAAGTTCTTAAGTAAATAAATAAATGACACGATCGAAAAGTGTTTAATCATGTATCAAAAAGATCCAGGAAATTGGAACCTCATCTTTGTACCGAATTGATTCATCAATTATGTTACGTTGGCATTTTAGATACTACAAATGCACTGTAACGTACTACTTCCTATACATATTCCCAGCTCGAAGCAGGCCACAATAGTGAATGCCATGATTATGATTTATGTATTCTGATTTGCTGATCATGTTCATTCCGGTCAATAGTGGCCGTGGTCACGTGGTGTCATTGTACAGATTGTACGGAATTGCATTCACCTTGGATATGAATGCCGATCGGTCGCAAGCAACTATGCCATAGTACAGAGATATCAGACAGGCAGATATTGAATATTTATAATTTTTTTATAAGAATAAGCAAACGAAATCATAGCAAAAACATGGTTACGAATTAATACCAAATTTTAGTTTAATTTATTAAATCCCAGCGAACTTCGTTTCGCCCCCAGCCCCGTCCCACCCCGTTTTATGGGAACCATCTTTACTATAAACCTCACGGAGCCCGAGACCTTTCCAACGAATGCAATACCGTGGAAATCGGTTCGTGCGTTCTGGAGTTATAGCGTCAGGAAGGAAAACCCGACCTATTTTTGTATAGAAGATATGCTGGACGAACTAAGGCATTAAAAAATTACAAATCCACAGCAGAAAACTGCATGTCAGTAGATCAAGCCGTTTTGAAGCTACATGGGAACATTTGTTTGCGAACACACTAACACACTAACACACAAGCATCCTCTCACTCATACACCTTCTCCGTTCCGTAGCGTCGCGGGTAAAAGTGGTGGACTTGATGTGAAAGAAGGTGAGCTTTTGCTCGATAACTTACTCAAATTCTACACCCTTGATGCGTTCAAATGCAACAAGTATCTAAATTTTTGATGCTATTTTGGACTTGAACTTTACAAACTCAACTTGTTTACTTGTGGCCAGTTTAACAATATTAATGTTTTTTTTAAAGTTCGGTTATAACAACAAGGGTATCAAAAATAGGTACAAATATTTTTTTCTCATAAAATCTAGTGGAGTATTGTATTTCATGGGCTGGCTTATCTCTCTAAGCTTCTCCCAAACGGTTTGCGCGTTATTTGCGACAATTAAAGCGTCGACGTCGGCGTATTTTGAGGCAATTACTTGTAATGACCCGCTAACGGTAGTTCTATAACTCACGAATTATTATGAAATAAATAATACAACTAACTGTTAAGATTCCTTTTAAACTGTTCGGTTGGACTGACCTTGGTACGAATTGTTGGGTCAAAGATTAAACACTTTTAAAAATATTTTTTCCCGGAGGGATTTTTGAAGTGCTTAACTTTTTACACGTGTCGGAGTTTCGATGCAAGCTCTTCATTTTACTGAAACTAAAAATGGCATTTAGTTGTCTTGATTTAAGTATAATATGTGTAGGTGCGATCGGCTAACTAGGTAAAGAAAATTTAAATTCGTGCTGTATGGTCACATTTTATATTTGTATTTATTATGTTGTGTGGTAAATAAAAATAACATAGGGTCTAGAATTCTAGATACTATAGATAGGCGTTGTCGTATCGCGTGTCTTTAACCTGTTCATCAATGTTGTTCTGTAACTCGCTCCATATTCTTTGCCCATAGCTCATAGCCTACATGTCGATAAAATCAAAGGCTACCATGGGAAAGTTTTCGGCGTCTCACTTCTCAGTCAAAGAGTCACCGCACACCGTAAGGCCGCGCCGTAGACCGTGACCGGCTAGCGGCTACCAGCCGGACCGCTACTGTTCGAAATACAAATAAAAACTGTTTTCATTGCGTAAAATAAAATAAAAAATGCTGACACTGGCTGATAAATTGGTAATATTATGTCAAACCGTCAATAGCGAGTCGAGAACTGTTCGAAATACAAATAAAAACTTTTTTTGACCGCAAAAGAAATAATGATGCTGGCTGGAAATGTACGATAGAGCGCTACTTGTGTGCCATCATTCGAAATATAAATAAATCTAATATGATTTCAATATTTAAAAAAATCTGCCAGTTTGAAACTATTCGATAGCTTATTTTATTATGACGTTAATTAGAAATACAAAATCGCTAATAAGTTGAACGTTACGAAAACAGAACGAAATTACATACATCCAATTACAATTAAATAAAAACTTAGCTTACTACTAACAACCAACTCCGTTATTAGATAACTTTGATTGAACTTTATGGAATAATCCCTGTAAAGTAAAATTTGATAATAATTTCAAATTAGTGCAAGATTACACCTGAAATAATTGTCAAAAATTCATCACTCGAAAGTAAATTAAGGAACTAGTTGATAAGAAACGGTCAGTGACAATAAATAAATAAAAAAAATTAACTTTAATTTATGTAAGGTAACTATAATCATTGATCATAAATAATATGGTTTCGAGTTCCGACTCGAATTAACCAAGATTAGTTTTTCAGTACAATGTACAAAAAAAAACTATGTACAGAATCTTTGCCAGTACCAGTCAACGAAATCGTCACAGTGAAGAAACATTTTTCTACGGTTACCGACAAAGTGAGATTTTGATTATAATCACAAGCAAATTAGCCTTTTATAACGGTGCACAAAAATAGTTCCATACACCGATCATACCTGTTTCATATTTATTCAGTACGGTTATTCTCACAGAATAGATAAATGTGGTTATTCTACTATTATACATATGTATAAAAATAAGTCGGGTTTTCCTTCCTGACGCTATAACTCCAGAACGCACGAGCCGATTTCTACGGTTTTGCATTCGTTGGAAAGGTCTCGGGCTCTGTGAGCGAATAGCAAAAAAAATCCTCATAAAACGGGCCGGGGCGGGACGGGGCTGGGGGCGAAACCATTTTATTTTTTTTAACTATAATGGTTAAATATTTAATGAAATGTCTAAATGGCTATTTATCTATTGCGTAAGGTTTTTTTCTTCAAAACACGCATAGTCGTGAATATTCACCGCTGGTAACGACCATTAGTTTAGTTGTCTATCGATCACGAAACCATTCAATCTTTTTTGACTCGGTCGTTTAGCTTATGTTTTAATTAGTGATGTGCTTTTTTTAGTTTAATTACGGATTTTGGTTTTTTGCTTTGTTTTGTTTTCTTTCTCCTATTCGCTGTGTGCGTAGTAGGTGATGGGGGAATCCGAATCGACGACAGCTGCAGCGCTCGCAATGACAAAAAAAACAACGTTGGCGGGCGTTTGTCACCATTTCTCTAGCAATTTCCGTACAAAATTTACGTAACCGTGCATTATATTTTATTATTAAGTAAAAATCGACATTATAAATTAACGTAATTGAATGGAATAAATGGACAATAGAATATTTCATTTAGAAAACTTTGGTTTAATTACTTTTCGTAATGACAGCCAGTCATTTGTCATTTCAAAGTCCTCTAATAGTTTGTGACGCTGTCGTAGCGTACGGTTCCAATACTAATAGTCACGGAACTACAATAATAAAAGTGTAGCGGACTTAACTGCGGTAGGGAAAGTTTAAATCCCTTTATAATTACTCAAAACTTGAGATAAGCATCACGCAAGTGTAATTATGAAGACCTATCACGAGATCAGTAAGGCAAATAATAAACTTAAGCTGGTCATTTTACCACAGAACAGTTGGAAATCACGTTATTTCTTGGTCAAGTTCAAAGTTA
Organism: Pyrausta aurata; assembly: GCA_963584085.1. Lineage (NCBI taxonomy): Eukaryota > Metazoa > Arthropoda > Insecta > Lepidoptera > Crambidae > Pyrausta > Pyrausta aurata. The sequence continues at coordinate 12,372,032 of OY757254.1, forward strand.
TAACTTTTTTATGACGTATAAATTCTGTACATTTTGGTTGGTTTCGCGCTTGAGTACTGGCGCCGGAATACGGCTAACTGAGGTATTTACATAGAATTCATTTCGAGTTGTAATGAGACCTAGATATTTAAAACGTCTTTTTACTAGTATTATAATATCTGTGGTATTACATAGGTACAATTGTCTGTTCAGTGGGTACAACAATGTATATTTTATTTTTGTTTTTATAGTATTTTGTCACCATACAAACTTAATAATATAAATTGCACTTGTAAAAAGACAACTGTGAACCTGTGACAGACGAGGAATTGAACCCCGTGTCTTACGCAATCCGGGCGTATGCCTATACCACTCGGCCACCGTCACATTAACAGGCCTGTTGAATTTTGCAAGCGCTTCTTAACGCGTAGGCTGACAAACACAAATAAAATATAAATTGGCTTTCATCATCTTAACTGATTGTTAAAATATTTGTAATAATATTTTCCTTCAGATATTGTGAGAGCAATCTCACAACATTGATGATGTCACGCAGCCTACGCGTTAAGAAGCGCTTGCAAAATTCAACAGGCCTGTTAATGTGACGGTGACCGAGTGGTATAGGCATACGCCCGGATTGCGTAAGACACGGGGTTCAATTCCTCGTCTGTCACAGGTTCACAGTTGTCTTTTTACAAGTGCAATTTATATTACAACAATGTAATTTAAATGTCGATTTCTAAGCAATCATCGGCAAGAAAACGAGCCCAGTCTTATTACAGGATTTACAGGATCAGGGCCCCTATTTTTGAATCACTCGCTTGGATATGGCGTGTGATTTTTGTTCGAAAACACATTAAAAATCACTCAAAATGTAGACGTGAGTACTCACAAAATTAAGCAATGATTTTTGAAATCCTTTTTATGTAGATTACAACTGGTTTTCATTCCAAAATTCGACTTTAAACATTGAATATCACTCGCCATTTTTATCTCGCCGTCTATATGGCGTGTAATTTGCTTTAGTTAATGTTTGATTTTCCATCAGTAGAGATCCACAACGATTGAAAAGAAAATACATCTCACTATTATTACTACTTCCTTCTATATTTTTCGTGATTTTAGTGGTATTGTTATTGACTTTTGAACGAAAATAACTCGTAAAGCAAAAATGATTTAGTCTCAACGTAATCTGAGCGCGTTAGCAAATTAGTTCGATGCAACTATGCTGAAACAATGAAATGTTTTCAGTATTCAGCCATTCAATATGGTTGTATTTAATTAACACATTATACAGGTATATTATATTTTTGTTTTATAGTTAGATCAAAATGAACTAGTATCGTGCATTCATATACAGTATTTTCTGTTCTGCTTCTGTACATAAAAAAACACTTATCTTTTCTTATCTTATCTTCCTCAACACAAGCATTATACCTTTCGTAAAACTCAGGTAGAAGGAAGAAATATAAGCGTTGTTTTGATTTTTTACGCCAACACGGAATACGATGACAAAAACTTCCCGGAATGCAACCTTTTCAATGCATCGTGCATCTCAAATGCTTAAATGTCACACATGATTCCGTAAGATGACCCGCATAAAGTTCAATTTGCGAGGTTGTGTTGGTTTGTGTAACCTTTTGTTGTAGTAACTCGATCGCATTCCAATGAATGGGTTTGGTGGAATGTGTGACGTCTATGTTCCTAATTTTACTGTTATTTGTGCATTTTATTAGCATCGTATTGTTCTGTTTTGGTCCAGTTTGTTCCACGAATTTCTAACGTTATAGCTTTGCGTAAGAACAATTCACTTCTGTTTCTTCGTTTGATTTGATCAATAATTAATTAGTTGTTTTATCTATAATCCCTAAATTGCTTCTTTCCAAACTTCAAACGTAAAGTTAATAACCTACAAAATATTTATGTTTATGAAAAATCCTCATAAAATAACTTAACTTTAAAATTAGATATTAAAAGTCAGCCATTGTCAAGTGATCTAAACAACATTATCATTTCACCAATTTGATCACACAAAAAACCTGATTTCACGACCTGTCTATAACATCATCCAATTATGACTTCGTCATAAAAAGTTTCTAGTATGCAAAAATAAAAATTGCTGTCATAAAAAGTAAGAGGAAGCTATTCAACACCCTCCCAGCATTTTAATAAGGAAGAGAAAAAAACTTAAACAAAAATAGATTTGGGTTAGAGCATCTTTCGTAATAGCAAGAGGAAGAACGGGAATTGTTTTTACAGAAACTGAAACGTTTTCAGTAGACCTGAGTCACACAAATGCTACAACACGGTTTTTTAAGATTGAAACAATTTGAATGAGTGTGTTTGATTATAATTTCAATCGACCCTGAGAAATCTAAAACAATTATTTCTACAAGAAAGTAAATTCGATTGGTAAACTTTTTTCGAATGCAATAGAATAAAGAACACAAGAATTGGTGTCTAGAATAGGTGACATCGAGGCGGGAAGAAAAATCACGAGAGATACTTTATGGAGATTTAATTTAGTACTTAGCTGTAGCTGTAAAAAATGCCACAAAAACAATGAACACCACTATTAAAAAAGAATTTGCTATGTTTGTTTGTATTATTCCAAGTGGGCTTACTGTTAATGATTCCTAATTGTAAATAAGCTGTTAATTAATGGTTTGTCGGCAACAAATCGTTTTATAGAGTGATGAGAGGTTTAAAACCATTTTAAATGACACAATACAGACAGACCCTAGAATGTATTATGCTCATTCAGTCATTAACACAGTAATAACGCGAGAATCTGGGCCCAGGGACTCGATTCAGTCCCTGATAAAGCAAAAACGGTATTTTCTCTGAAAAACTAAATTCTATCGGTGAACTTTTTTCCAATGCAAACTGTATAAGAATTGACCCTGGCCGCTATAACTTATTGATTGCTAGCGTTGAAGAATTATAAAGTTAGGCGTTTTGAATACTTAAAGGCATAAGTTATACTAACAATACTTTTTCAAACTCAAGAACCTATGTCCGAACAGCAATCAAGCAACTACACAAATGAAAATACACGATTAGTATTGCTAATAACATTCTTGCAACTGACTTTACCTTTTACAACTGCAGTGCAAACACAGACACATTATTACTTAACACGTTTTTCTGTCAATGAAAACTGAACAAAGAATTGTAATCTTTATTCCTTTGACTTAAAGTGTTATTTATTTAACTATTGATTAGTTATTAGCAACGACCAATCAATCAAAGAGCGCTCAATGAACCAATTAAGTAAACTATGGACCGTGGCATTCCTTAATTATAATCAAAACTTGCCCACTTTGTAATTTTCGCTGTTACACAACCCACCTGCATGAAATGTGAAGTGAAATGGAAAACGGTTAATTGTATACTATTATTCTATTGCGGGGCCAATAAAAAGTAAAGTTTGATGACACTGGACATGAATTCATCAAGGAAACAATCCTACTACTATTATAAAGGCGAAAGTTTGTAAGTATGGATGTATGGATGTTTGTTACTCTTTCACGTAAAAACTACTGAATGGATTTGAATGAAACTTTACCACAATATAGCTTATACATCAGAATAACATATAGGCTACAATTTTTGAGGTTTCTAATGTAAGGTCGTAAAAAAACTAGACGGGACGAACCTGAAGTCCACGCGAACGAAGTCGCGGGCAAAAGCTAGTGCATAAATAAATTGGCATGGCGTGAAAAGGTGTGGAACCATGGAAATCGAAGTTTGAGGCGGTTGAAGTTACCACTGCATGTTAGTTGATTAGCAGATTACCGTCCTTGTTTTTAAACAATCAGCTTAGGCGTTAAAGCACTTGCAAAATATAATAATAATAGTCTCCCTAGCCGATTTCGACTTCGGTGGCCAGTCACAACGACTAACCGACTGCGCGGGACATATTATAGTGCACAAGTGTGTGCGCAAACACAGGTGCACTCTCTATTCCTTTCAGTCTCATAGTCTGATGGGCCAGCAACCTGACACGACCGGAGAGAGATCAGGCGCAGGACCAACGGTTTTACGTGCTTTCCGAGGCACGGGGGTGAAACACCGCCAACTTCCAAACTCCGGGCTACCCTGAGAATTTCTAAACAGAAAAACCCAGGTATATATTTTTGGCCCGACCCGGGAATCGAACCCGGGACCACTGGCGCAGCCGTCGCTTTAAAATGCGACCCTCTCACCGCTGCGCCACCGAGGCAGTAAAATATAACAGGCTTGCCAATGTGTTGGTGGCTGAGTTGTGTAGGCTTGCGCAGGGATAGCGCAGCAGGACATAGGATTCCTTGTCTGAAACTGTTGCTTTTTACAAGTGCAATTTATAAAGAATCAATCTATATCTGAAGCGATAAAACTATTAAAGAAGGCCTTACGTAGAAGTAACTTATATTTACTTATCCGAAATTCTTAGCTGTTCATCATCAAATTGAAGAGGCTAGGGTAAGCTTTTGTCGGTGGAGCTTTTTCGAAATTAGGAAAGATAGTGTGGTGGTTTCCCTCTTGCCTTAGCTCTTAGCTGTTTCTAAACTAATATTCTGACAATCAAAATTGTTTTCAGTGCAGTGTTGTTCTAGTGATGTCAACGTATTACTTCGCTTTAAAAGTTTATTATTTCATTCTCAAATACCAATAGCGTTCTTATCCTAAATTGTAATCTTGAACTATAATAACTTTTGACACTGACTTTGATACAAAAATATCCGTATTTAAATCTGTTCTAAATCGAAAATAAAAAGTGACCCGGAAGCGTCCCGCGCAGCCACGGTCGATGAACTCGTATTAAATTATTCAACTTAATGAATACATGTACAAATGAACTTCACACAAATCGTTAGGTTAAGTTTTATTTTTGATTACATTGTATGTTAGCTGCGATCGATACGGTTTTCTCATGGTATAGAGACGAAAACGCGTAATGTACGAGTATGTTCCTATGATTGTGGAATAAAGTACAAATTATTTTGGAGTCGGTGTATGATGTGTGTAGACTGTTGTTGTACGAAAGCTCGACATCATGCACAGACTCCTAAAGAAATTGTTTCTCTTAAATAGACGACGAATACGTTATTTTAAGCATTTTAGTCAGTTTTTTGAAAGTGATTTATATTATTTTTTTATTACTTAACAGTTAGGACTAGATTGGCAAAAGTGTGTAGGATGTAGAAGTGCTACTATTTATGTTATGTCAAATGCTATCAAACTGTACTACAATCGTACTACCTACTTAATTACGTCGAATACAAAGTAGCTCTACAATATTTTCACTCTACAGCATACCACTTAATTCTGAGTAGGAATCGAACCTACATACGACCGTTAGACACATGTCGACAGGTGTTGCCGAAGGGCCCTCGTGAATTTAGATGACCATGGGCCGTGCACGCCGGTTACGGTAAAATAATTTAACCTGCACTGCTATTTCCAAGAATAAAGTATTAGAATAGTTAGATACGGGATTGCTACCATGTACCTTATTATTTATGAGCTTCCGATATTTCGGCACTGTTGCAAGCGCCATGATCACGGAGTAACTGAAAAAAAAAGTAAAAAAAAAAGAATAAAGTAAGTTGGCGATGGAAACTAGTTATAACCGCATAAAGAGAACCTAATTATACTTATTTTCTCATTTCTCTTTCGCTACGAAGTCCCAATTTGGAACTAAGATACCGTATACTTACCATCCTTGGCTTTACATTTATTTCGAGAAGTAGAAAAATAATTCATAGGAACTTTGGTAGTGGAGATTCAGTATCGATACTCTATCTGTATTAATAACATCGATACAGATTCAGTATCGATATTATTTCTAAAGCTTTGTGTGCACTCCTTTTAAGTGTAGAAAGGTTTCACTTCACAGCTTCAAGATGACTTGAATAAAGTACTTTTTTTTACCAGTACCTATTGATCAATGCATCATGCACCTAGCCACCTACCAAACAGATACATAGCATCTACGAGTATGTATCCAACCACATGCATTTCTTTAGTAAACTGCACTAAAATGCATCGTTACTCTACCATTACAATTTTTACGGCACACAATTTCCTTGCGACATAGGCTCATAAAATAGATAGTAAACATGGTATTTTTGCTGCTATTTTGTAATCACTACCACTAGACACAACAGGTGATATTATTAGGTCACAAACAACAGTTGAGTCACGATAACCGATTGGTATTCGCCGTTAAACTTGGCCAAATTGTTCGAACCAGTGACCTTACTTTCTATTCTGATTGATAGAAACAAAGCTCACGATTGTGGATTGAGATCAATCTATATTGCAATTCTATTATAGTATTCCAAATATACCTCGATACGAGTATACCTCATTGTTTGTGCCGTTTGATAAAAGTTTCTTTGTTTCTTGGTGCATTTCTTGGTTTTATATTTTATAAATGTTCATGCAATAAGCGTGACATCATCTGATGTGTTTTCTTCTTGTAAGAAAACAACTAAGTTCTTCTTAAAATCATACCATAATGACGCACTACGGTTTTCAACATCAAAATATAAGCTACAATAAGTACCTAGCACACAAGTCAAATCCTTCTAAACTCGACTCTGATAGGTTGAATTCACTCGCAATCTTAAAATTACCAACTACCTACTTACATTTAAGCTAAGTTAATGAGCTCTAATTACCGGATGTACGGACGGACACATCCTCTCATTGACGATATAACTGATTAGTGCATCTAGTCCGTTGCACTAACAGCTGCATTACATAAGTCGGTCTCATTACTGCATAACTACAAGCTCTGTTTGTAACCTTAATTATCGCGGAAAAACGTAAGTGTGTGACTTGCAGCTAGAAAACAGAATGCACATATCGCGTGGACATCGCGAATGCATCATCTTTATGATCTCTTCCGAGAGAAACGTCTTTTCTAGAGCATATTAAGCGATGGCGTTTATATGTTAGTAAAAGCACGGAAACTTGCGAAACATTAGACGGTCTGACTTTAGGTCTATTAAAACCCTAGAAAGTGTATCCATAGGTGGTACATTTCACAGTTAGGGTCCCAAAATGTAACGCAACAGCGCTGCGGCTCTGTGATGTGCTCTTTAATAAGTCTTTTAGTAATTCACTTCACTCTTAATCATTATCATCAATAGTGTGTAGTTCCTTGCTAGATCAATTCAACTGTGACACACTTGACGCCAAATTAATAGTTAGTTAGTAATTTAACACATTTTTAAACCAATTATTTAAACAAAACCAAAATTCAGAGGTCCTCTTACTGGGAACCCATATCAGGTGCAACTCTAGTTCTTCCTTATTACATTCTATTGTTTACCTAATTGTTACCAAACACTAAAGTTCAGTCGCCCAGAGAATGCTATTTTGAAGTTTTGACACTTAATGCATAAAATAATGTCATACTTCCTGACTTTGCCAATTTTGACATACATTTTCTGTCTGAATTATACACACCTAACCATTAAAATGTGTTATCTCGTTCCAAAACTTTTTGTCTCAGTCGTCATAAAGGAAATAAGAACTTACAAGTAATCGTAAGAATACCGCTACAAAGTCTACGCATGCGCGATTCCGCACGACGCCGTCGCCACCTACCGGTCGGCGGCGGATTAGATCATCGCCCTCCTTTTCCTTTTTGTCGGGTTAGCTGGAAGTTGTTAAGGAGGAATTGACTGAAAATTGTTACACTTTTTTGTACAGAGAGGTCTATACAAAACAGGGTAACAGTTTCTAAGAATTGCACTGCTCTATGAAAGCATGTGAAGTTTAAAGGTTGATGGTATAGGTTATTTGAAAATGCATAGCAATGTATATATTACAATAAAAAAAAATTAAACTTGATAGTATAGTACGCTACGAAATTGCTACGAACTCTCGTAGCAATTTTATTAAGACTACGAAATTCGTACATACTTAAAAACTGATATAATTGGGTTAAAAAAACTAGCTAGCTGAGATTTTATAAAGTCTTGTAAGAAATATGTTACCTCTAATAGTTCATGGCAAACTTAATGCTCTATATTAATAATACAAGTGATAACTAATTTTGGTTTCGAAGTTCACGAGAATTCTACTTATTGATTATTAACACTTTCCGGATTAATTTCGCCCATGTTTATTTGAAATTAACATTTATTTCAAATTAATGTGCTAATGTGTGTAGAACTTGTTCATCAATGAATATCAGAAGCTTGATGGCTTTATCTTGTTACATCACTTTCGCTCCGAATTACAGTAAGATGAAAAGTAGAACAATTCTTTATCTAGTTTTGCCAAACAGAGCTTTCATATGTCATGGATGATCTCTTTGGTTAATGTTATACTACGTTATTCAGTCGGCAGTTCTTTGTACCATTATTCACTTACAATTTAGTTTTCTTTATTCATATTGCAAAAAGTCAATTAAGATCTTGAAACTTTCCTAACTTTTTAAATTATAGTTGCTGAAGAAAAAACATTCCTGTTATTTATCCTACAATAAAGAACACTAAAAACAGAAGAGAGTCACAAGTATAGAACGTATTGATTTTTAATATAAGGACGTAAAATTTTTCCTTGCGACAGAGACCTTATTTCTTTTTCCTTTTTCCAGGTGAAACAGGCAGCACTCACGCTTTGTACCTCGAGACGATAGTCGAGGAGACGAGCGATGACCTGCGTTCGGAGCGGTCGTCGGCGGCCACCTGGCTCTCCGACTCCGACGCCGACTCCGTCATCCACGTGCGTGGAGTCACGGGTGAGTGCCGACCGAGTGACTACTCTATGCTCTATCACATACGATATAACGAGAATGTAGAGTACATTGTTTTGGGATGATCTAGTGTTAAGCTCTATTCAGAAATCACAAAAGTACCTTTTTTCCATGCTAATGGATGGAATGGATTTTTAAGCTGAAACTAAAAATAGTGTAGTAACTATAATTAAGCCACACAGATAATGCTGATTTTGGTTTTGCTATTATGGTAGAAAATGTATAGGAAAATTATCAAAGTCGAACTACAAAGTAACTTTGACATTCTGTTCATTCATATTGTGTAACTTCGAATAAGTATTCTCTGGGCGGCTAAACTATAGATACATAATAAATTTCAGTTAGAATGAAAATAAAATGTTCAAGTTTGTAGAGTTCAGCTTAGAGCGCCATCTAGTGAAACCCAGTAGAAGTAGTTCCCCGGCGACGAGCCGTGCGTGCTTGGCGCGCTTGCTATAAGCGGCTTTCGTTGTGCTTAAGTGGGCGCTTAAGTTTTACTGGCCGTTGTAGGTGGCGCTTAACACAGTCTTTCAGAAATGAAGGTAGAGTTGAAGATGGATGTAGAGCTTTTTCAATTTAAGCTGTTTTTAGTGAGTGGTTAGTATATTTGCATATTGTAAATCTTAATGAATGAAATTACTGTGGCCCTAATTAGTTAATGTATGTGACTACGTTAATAGTTTCCATGAAGCATCTTTTGCAGCCACATTACGACTACCATAATATGCAAATCTTGGACATCATCCAAATTGCAATACAATGAGAGCAGGCGTTACATTTAGT
>OY757254.1:12981751-13152113 GCA_963584085.1 Pyrausta aurata
CATTCTCCCAAACGTGACCTGCTTGCGGATCCGGCAGGTCACAGGACCTGTCATTCATTTATAGTACCAATCAATCTGCCATCTCGATCTAGTCACTACTTGGTAGATTTCTAGCTTTTTATGCGTCTGCCGTCTGAGGTTAACAAACTTACATTCTGATTGCTCATTCATCTTACATCATTGTGGTTTTGGTCAGATTGAAATTTTTCTTCGACTTTTTCTCAAGACGATACCTATTACTCTTTTATGTCTTTAATTTCATTTCAGTCTTAATAAGCTGCTTTATTGTGTTGGTTGTTTTTTTCACATCAGATTAGTCTGTATAGGTCCTTTGTAGTCTGGGGCTAGATTGAAGCAGCGGACAATTGTGGACCATTGTGTAGCTTTTTGTCTATTTCTATTGAATAAGGCAATTGTGTTTCAAGGAAGTAGACAATTTGGTCTGATCTCGATGTTGGATGCAATCACAGCTCCGTAGGTTGATCTGACACGCTATGTTACATATGCTAGATGAAATTGCATAACGTAGTTGGCCTTTTCCTTTGCATGACTCTAAGTGCAAATCTTACTTTTTTCTTCACCACTCAGTTTCGGCACACTATAGGTAAAAAAACGCCGGTAAGGTAGTTAGGTAAACATCCATTTATTACTGTATGACGTGACTCCTAAATGCCCAAAGTGGTTGCGTAAAAAACTGTAATTCGCGTAATCAAAACGGCATTAGCAATCTGGAATTGTAAGTGAATGTTCGCTCATCTTCTTGTTGCTTTTTAGATATCCGCTTTATAGTGTATTCATTCTAGATTTCAATGTATGGGCGAAACGGCAAAATTTATAATTTTAGTTTGTTGCTGCTGTGTTATAGGTCTAAGTGAGTACATTATAGAACACAACTCTCCCACCCCCCCAACCCGCCGCTTCACCCCTCCCCCCCTTGATAAAGGTCCCAAATTTCATATTTCCTCTATTTTCAGGAAAACTATACAAGCTAGGACAAAATGGTCAAGGACTAAATTATTTGTCAATAAATTACCTACAAATAAGTACTAACATTCATTTTGATACGAGTTATAGTTTTTAAGCTATGGAGCATCAAAGAGTACTAAAAATGATCGCTTAGCAGAAATACAACATTTAACACAAAATAAACAATATAATTTATAAATTTTGACAAAAAATGCGTTTCTGTAGTACTTACCTATCTAAAACAAATCAGTATCGTCATTGTTATCTTCTAAGGTTTGTCGAATCTACTAAGACTTGGGGTCTTGTCTGCATATGGTGGAACAACGGAATGCACCTTTAACACATCCACATACTTTTCTGTAGCCTTTTTTGCAGCTGCATGATACTATTTTCAGTATTTTTTATTCAGTAGAATGCTGACAAGCTGAAGAAGGTGGTCTTTTCATAATAACACCGTATTGTTCTTGAGAGTTGGTCAAGAAGTGAAGTTGAAGTACCTAAATGTTTCGTAACACGATTATACTTTTTTCGGTTTGCTTAGCCCCATACTATGCAAGAATATATTTTTCTCCTGCCTTTTTACCTCCTCGCGTTAGGCATCAGGAGTTATTGTATCTTGCAAGTCGATGTTATATGTTATTGAATAGACTGAACCTTTTCTGTGCCTTAGAATGCCGATATTATGTAGTACGTCGAAAAGACATTGTCGTAGTGGTTGGGCAAGACATTGATCTGTTGGTTCTTTTACTGGGACTGACTCCACCACGTAAGAATATATTCTACTACATCTGCATTCTACAACAAAGGAAGGGTTTAGTCTTTCCTGTTTGGTAAAAAGACCGAGTTGAAAATAAACACGTAAACAACAATAAACAATAAACAACAACAATAAACAAGTAACAATAAACGTTTAAAATAACCCGGATGCCTCACACAAGCAGATAGAAGAGGCAGGAGAAAGATATATTCTAGGATAGTATCATAGTAGGTACCTAAAAAGTATAAACGATATACGAGAGGTCCACTTTTACAAAAACATTGATCTGAAGAACAATACAGTGGTGATATTATCAAAGTTTCCATCTTCAGGAGCTGCTTGTCAGAATTCAACACATAGGTTTTACTTTTCATCAAGTTCAATTATGGCGAGCAAATTTATTCAACCCTGAAAACTGAAGCTGGAAAAAAATTGTAACTTCGTACCCTAAATACCACATAGGCACCAGCTCCACAATAGATACTGAAAATAGTATCATGCAGCTGCAAAAAAGGCTACAGAAAAGTATGTGGATATGTCAAAGCTGCATTCCGTTGTTCCACCATATGCATACATTGGGGCCTTAGTAGATTCGACAAACCTTTAGAAGATAACAATGACGATACTGATTTATTCTAGATAGGTATGTACTACAGAAACGCATTTCTTGTGAAAATTTATAAATTATATAGTTTATTTTGTGTTAAATGTTGTATTTCTGCTAAGCGCACATTTTTAGTGCTCTTTGATGCTCCATAGCTTAAAAACTATAACTCGTATCAAAATGAATGTTAGTACTTATTTGTAGGTAATTTATTGACAAATAATTTAGTCCTTGACCATTTTGTCCTAGCTTGTATAGTTTTCCTGAAAATAGAGGAAATATGAAATTTGGGACCTTTATCAAGGGGGGGAGGGGTGAAGCGGCGGGTTGGGGGGGGTGGGAGAGTTGTGTTCTATAATGTACTCACTAGGAGCTATAACACAGCAGCAACAAAATAAAATTATAAATTTTGCCGCTAAAAAATCTAGAATGAATATACTATTATACGTACTGACTACTGCTTGCCTGGTTGTAATCGTGACTATTATATTTTGTGGTTGCGCCATGATTTTCTAAAAGATTAGTGTTGTTTGATTTAGTATGATAGGAAAGCGAAATGCTTTGTTTCTGAAGAGAATCAAAATATTTTACATAGTTTAGTGACTCTTAAAATCAGCAGTCTTTATTGTTATGAAGACTTAATGATGTCAGTGTCATGCATGTTTTTTTTGCGAACATTCCTTTTATCTTCTTAGATCTCAGCTGACAGACCTGTCCGCACATCTCAAAAACCAGTTGCATGCTGCAGGCGAATTTCGGCTTACGTAATATGATAATATGCATTAATTTCGGCCATCGCGACCGGCCCGGCGATCACGGAGGCGGGGCAAAGTCAATATATCCATAAGTGGCAACTCAGAATTAATCACTGTGCACACTCGGATGCACTTTCAATCTTGTTTCAGTCGTACAGTAGTACTACGTTACATTACGTTCATTCATGCTTTGCGATCGATTTCTTTCGTCGAGTTCGCGGGCGTAGTTGTGTAAACAGTTCAATCTTTTTCAGATACGACGTTGTTTTGATTGAGATGTCCACTGGAGCTTCGAGGTTTCTTTTCACTTACGTTATCAATAAGCTCTTGAGCCAAATGATTTGTGCCTGAGCTTTGGTCTGTTCCATTGACTAACAATTGGGACATGGTAACGGCGTGTGTCACGATATCTTTCAGTGTTACGTTTAAATCTCCTTTTATCAGCGATATTTATTGTGAGTGCGCTTAACTTTAAACATTCGTGTTTATGCCTTTATTCCTTGTGTTTCTGCTTGACGTAGGCGTCACACAACCCAATTCTGTTTCCAAATACATTGCAGTATAACGTGTATCTGAATACGACAGAGCATGCCCCTTTGTTACTGTTTCCTCAAAATTTAAAACGTCTTGGGTTTTGGGGCCTTAACTACCAATATTTTCTTCCCACACTGACAAATTCTATGCTTTGACAATAAAAGGGTTATCAGCCTAAAATACGTATATGGTAATGACTGCCCACGTGTATCCGAAAATTCGCGTGTCTTTATGAAGGTGTTATTCATCTAGATTACTTAGGAGACGCAATAAAAGCGAGTTCACGAACTTATTATTACCGCGGAGTTACAAGAATTGTGCACTTTTTTGCAACAAGTTTACTTAGAATTTTACGAGTGTGTTACGGTGCGAAAATTCACATTAAAAATGACAAAGCTGTGTCATTTTAGAAGGCTATAAACAAAATTAAATAATGGGATGCCGAGACATAATAGTATGCCAGGAATTCCGTAGCCTGTACTGGAAATTTACCTATTAGAGTGTGATTGTTCAATTGCAATGGCTTCCTGCTTCTTGGCTCAGATAATGCTACTTAAAATTTTCAATTTTGACACAAAATGCATGGCAAGAATTTCGAGCTCCCAGACTTTGACAATTTTGTTATACATTTTCGAAAAACATCATATTAGCATTCTCTGAACGGCTAAACTATTTCCGAATACGGAACTAAACGTCTTTTCATCCATGTATTACCCACCACTGAAATATTTTTCATGGTTTTCATTTAAGTTCACTAGACCCTAATGAATGCACGTTTTACTGCTTCGTAAATAATTGTTTTGAGTTAATGGTCTCTTGACTTGACAAATATGTCTGCGTTAGGTACATATTCAAGCTTAACGAATTCATGTTGTAGCGGTTCCTATTGAAAAATACCTATTGTTTAACAGACAATGGTTCAATCTAGCAGTAGCTGTTCGTATATTTCATCAGGTGTTTTAATTTTGCCTGTCAATACGACTAATCAGAGCATGCTATGTATGTTGATGATTAATTGAAAGACTGTAAAAAAATTGCTGACAAATCGTCTCGATCTCGAAGTTTTTGTAACTTTTTCAAAGCGTTTTGGACAAAAGAATTGGGTAGTCAACCTCTCAAGGTCTTGTGCGTTCCGCTTCAGGAGATTTCACATTTTCTTTGGAGCCCCAAACGTAGTATAATTTTGCGAAGTGTTTATGCAGATGACTTTTTTCTGGCAGGCATTTTTTAATCCATGCGAATTTTAACATGCTTAGTTTTTGAGTCAAACAAAAATTTTGTCTAGTTCGATTGTTTCTATAATTCGCAAGCTTTTTTTGCAGACATTAGGACGTGTAATTTGCCACTAGCGCAGTTTTTTTGGGTTTAATTTGTCAACGGTTTTTATAACTTCACCATTTTGTGGATTGTTTCTTATTTGTCTGTTTTATTGCCACGAAGCGTAATGACCGCGGAGGCATTTTTATCTTTTAGGTTCTAAAATTCTGCTTCTTTATCTTTTTAATAAGATTTTTATACTTCGTCTCAGAATTTGTGTCTATTGTGTTCGTCGTGGCTCATAATGAGTTTTATTTTGTTCTTAATGAGGTTTTTAAGATAAGAGTTTTTTGTTTGATAGTTTGTTGACCACCGCATTTGGCTGTTTGTAGTGTTTCGAAACAGAAGTAATCTGCCATAACGTGATTGTAATTGCTTCCATATTCTCGGAAATTTTAGGTACGTTTTCTTAGTAAATGCACACATGATATGACTCTTGGTAATAGTGGTTTAGAGTGAATTTTAATTCAGCCTGTTTCGCTTTCACTATCGGATTTCATATCACTAGTGCTATCGGCCAGATATTTCAATTTCAAACGTAAACGTTCTATATTTGATTTGTTCGTTGGTTAGTGCTTACTTGTGTAAATTGTGAAACACAGGCCCTTGAGAGTGTTTGTAATTTACTTTATAAGCTTTTATTCGCACATCACATCAGCTAAATAATAATTATTATATCCGTAACAACATTGTATCTTTTTTGCAGGAAAACATCGACCCGTCACCATACAGCCTGTCCCCAATCTCGGCCAAATCGCAGAAGCTCCTCCGCTCGCCCAGGAAGGCGACGCGCAAGATCTCGCGGATCCCATTCAAGGTTCTGGACGCGCCGGAGTTGCAGGACGACTTCTACCTGAACCTGGTGGACTGGTCCGCACAGAACGTGCTCAGCGTCGGCCTGGGCAGCTGCGTGTATCTGTGGAGTGCGTGCACCAGCCAGGTAATATCCCAAGAAGGTACCAACATAAGGTGTCATCTCCGGAGGTTTAAGAGTACGTCCTTCCCTCCCATATCATATGTATTTTCTCGTTTGATATATTACTACACCCTTGTGTTATTTCGTGATTTTTATGGACCCCCGCTTTCGAGCCTTACGTGATTAATGGACAGCCCCTAAGACGATGTTCTGCCTCGGCCTCAGCATTCAGAGTAGAGGATGATCACAGTGACAACAGCCAAATGATGTCTAAGCTGTTTTAAGAGCCGATATTCTATGATACTTAGTGTAGGTATGCGTACACTCTGTATTTTTAAGTCATTGTCTCCAAGCTGAACGACAGCTCCAACTCTGTATCTCTTCATAATGTGCAAATGCGAATATGCACAGTGCACACTTCGTCAGGATTTTACATTAGAATAGTATTCATAAATACTGAACTCTTCTAAGGTAAAGGCTTCACTGCGGCTTTTCCTGTTGTACTTTCATCGTACGTATGTAAATGACTTTTTTATACTAAGCTACTCTTGTTACAGGTGACGCGGCTATGCGACTTATCATCAGAAGGCAATGCGGTCACTTCGGTGGCGTGGAGCGAGCGGGGACACCTTGTGGCTGTTGGCACACAGAAGGGACACATCAGTGTATGGGACGTCAGTGTAAATAAGGAGGTAAGGATATAAGGTTTAGTCCTATTTGACGTAGTAATAATTGAAGTTTCGAGTCCACTAAGTTCAGGCTTGCTACTAAATTCAGATTGGCTCCAGTGAGTTCTATTAATATAAATATGACTTAGGTACAAATGTTCTTACTCATCACAAAAACATTTGCCCCTTGCGGGATTCGAACCCGCGACGGCCGGCATAGTAGTCAGGAGCACGCAACGGGATGTCACTTACCAATCAAGATATCCGATTTTGAATGAACATGTATTTACTACTACATTAAACACGTTGTCGCGTATTTTTAGGAATTTATTTGTTTTTCATAAATAGACAATCATTTTGACTAGAGATGCGCCGAGTAGCACTTTTGCCGAGTTACCGAGTACCGAGTATTACTCGGTTCATTTTTTTTTCCAACCGAGTACTCGGCCGAGTAACTCGGTTCAATTAAACTCCTGTTTTGGGTGTGTAAACAAGTACAAACCAGGTTCGCGCAGAATAAGCTTTCATCAAGCCACTAGAGCGCGATGATCCTAAAAGCCCCATTACTTTTTTTTTGTATTACAAAATCCACAGCATGATGATAACATAAAATATAGACATGTAAGACTTACAGCCAATGACAGATTTACATTTTATTTACTTAATTTAAATAAGGTCGCTATTTCAAAGAAAATTTGCTAGCAAAAGAGTGGTGGGCAGGGCCCCGAACAAGGTATTAAGAACTGGCACGCTTAGCAAGAGTGTTTCTATGAGCACCTGCAAGCACTATTCACAGCGACTGATTATTTTCGGAGGCTGGTAAAGTCTACGAAGAAAAAAGAATTGTCTGTTACTAGAACGTGCAGAGAGCTTTGCATCACCACAATACAATCTAATTTTATAAAATTTCACATATTATTATCATTTTTATTAACGTTTTCCTCATTTTGTCTCTACTCATTCATTATCATAATTGAGTTTGTGAAAGATTTCCCCAGTCGTTTAGATGATATCTACCTTAATAAATTGCTTTACTTAAACCGAGTATACTCGGCATTACAACCGAGTTACTCGGCCGAGTACGAGTATCACTCAACCTGCCGAGTACGCCGAGTACCGAGTATTAACCGAGTACTCGGCCCATCTCTAATTTTGACCATGATCTCACCTAATGGTAAGAGATGCGGCCTTAGAAGGATGACACGTTTGCATATATTTTTTTCTCCTAGAAAAACATAGATTAGGACTTTAGAGGCTGTAGTTTAACTTTGTTTGTTACATGAGGTAAGCTTCCCTATTATCTCCATATATTACCTCCATTATCAAATTTCGGAGCTCATTATCTACAAGCCACTTGTGTTTAATATTGTTACCCCGATCAACCTATCCCAAACACTTTTTAGTTCAAATTGAATATTATTCTTTCAGCAATACAGTTCAAAATTAATTCTTTTAGACTTTATACGTTAGGTTAGGTATGGTACTTACCTGTGTTATCTACCCACCAGGTAACAAAACTCCAAGGGCACATAGCGCGCGTGG
This sequence comes from Pyrausta aurata, assembly GCA_963584085.1. Taxonomy (NCBI): domain Eukaryota; kingdom Metazoa; phylum Arthropoda; class Insecta; order Lepidoptera; family Crambidae; genus Pyrausta; species Pyrausta aurata. The sequence goes on from OY757254.1 coordinate 12,989,811, forward strand.
GTGCATTGGCGTGGAACGGTGACATGCTCAGCTCCGGATCCAGGGATAGACACATCAGGCAGAGAGACACCAGAACGCCACGTGAGTACCTGTTTGTTATCCAGGCAACAAAACTCCAAGCCTAGGCTATCCACCAGGTAACGAAGTGATATGCTCAGTTCAAGCAGTGGGTAACTAGGACGCCGCGTGAGTTTTAGCACTGTTAATAAAGATATTAATTAATATGCAAGAGCATGTTAGAAACGCAGCGGATTCAATTCAATGTAAGTGACTTGCTGCTAAGCCAACAATATTCTCAAGCTACATTCCCGGAGGCCTGTAGTAATCTAGGCAGATTGCTAGCCTTCTGGAGAAGCCTGGGGTGGTCAGATTAAAAAAGATGAAGAATTCCTCTTTTTCTATCTCGATAATCGTGAGGCTAAGTGCGGAAAACAACACCCTAACACAGCGGATTTTTATGCTGTTGTAATAAGGGTGACTTCTCAACTAAATTACATAAGCGCTGGTGCTTATTGATGAGATCAGGAGAGTCGAAGAAACGATAATGCTAGTTTATTATACCTTAGTTTGTCCTTAAAACTCAAAGCATTTTAATTTTGAATCTAATCAAACGCTATCTACTCCAAAGTTACGAACTATTCCTTGATATGCTAAAACTATTTATACTGTGCTAAATCTTTATTATTTATTCCAGATATACAATCATCGCGAGTGTTACAAGGGCATAGACAAGAGGTATGCGGTCTTAAATGGTCGCCCGATGGCCAGTCCTTAGCGTCGGGTGGCAACGACAACAAACTCTTCGTGTGGTCTATGGTGAGTTTTATAGGATTTGATGTAAAGCGAGTGTCTTTGGGTGAGCACATAGAAAGTTCTCGAATAAAATGAAATACAATATCACATACAGATAGCAGAATACGTCAATCAGTTAATTCAGATGAAATAGATAAGCTGGACCATAGAAATAGTGGAAATAGAAATAGTGGACAAGAATGTGTCTTTGTCTCTTATTGTCACTCAAATATTAAAGAAATATATATTTTGATACCCGAACAGAAATACATTTTAATGTAAGTGATCGTGTGATTGTGGTTTCACGTTGTTTTAATTGTTTCATATTTATGGATATTGTGGTTGCACTCAAAATCCGTTATAATAATACTCTTATCGCCATTTATGATAATAATTTCATGGGAATTTTGCAGTAGTTAGACATTCTCACCTAACAAAGTTTAAGTACTAATTTTATTATTTAATTAATTAAAGACTTTATTGCACTTTAAGACATAAAGGTGGGCTAAGTGCTAAAATCATTCTCTGCCAGTCAAACCTTTGGGTCGTGCAGAGAGATGACTTTTTTTACTATTTTTGTAAATGTAATTTATGATTCAACATAAGACTAGTGTCAAGATAGATACTTAGTTACTTTCGTTGGGTATGAGAAACAATGCTTCTATGCATACCTTTTAGTAGCTCAGTATATAATAGGCCTCGGTGGCGCAGCGGTTAAAGGGTCGCATTTTAAAGCGACGGCTGCGCCAGAGGTCCCGGGTTCGATTCCCGGGTCGGGCCAAAAATATGTACCTGGGATTTTCTGTTCAGAAATTCTCAGGGTAGCCCGGAGTTTGGAAGTTGGCGGTGTTTCACCCCCGTGCCTCGGAAAGCACGTTAAGCCGTTGGTCCTGCGCCTGATCTCTCTCTGGTCGTGTCAGATTGCTGTCGCATCGGGCTATGAGACTAAAAGGAATAGAGAGTGCACCTGTGTTTGCGCACATACTTGTGCACTATTATATGTCCCGCGTAGTCGGTTAGTCGTTGTGACTGGCCACCGAAGTCGAAATCGGCTAGGGGGACTATTATATAATAGGCCGAAAAAAAAACTATTTCAATGATAATAATTGTGACGCCAAATAGTTCAGGACCATTCTCTATGATTATCTACTAGGTTAAGGTCTTAGTACGAGGTTAATTGCTTACATATTATTACAACATGTACTACAAGAATATTATTAGCATGTGTATTGATATCGGTACAATAAAACATATTTTTCTATGATAACGTAACACAATTCATAGACAAATGTCATCAAAACTATACGGTCCTATGAAAATATAGTTATGTTTTCAATGTTGTACTTGAACTACGAGTTGAGATAATGGTCTTCAGTCAACCGTTAAATGTGTTATCTATTATGAAAATGTTTTCATGTAATCTCATGTATGTTACATGTTGTTTTAATTACTTGGAAAACGAGTTTTGAATATTTAAAGTTATTGAATGTCACCTACTCTTTAATATAAGCAGGAAACGAAGAAAGTTGCCCAAAATCGTGGATAGTGGACAAGGGGTAGAAACTACTCTTGATAATGAAGAACCGCCTTCGGCCGTGATATCCAGTATGCTAATGCTGCAGTAAAATCAAATAATAGAAAATATTTTGTGATACTTTTATCGACTTCTCAAGAAACTATTATGCATAATATTATGTATGTATGTTATGTGTATTCCTAAAATGTATTTATTTTGTGTAAGTATAAGTATGTTTATAGAATATATTTTATTGCAGTCGTTTATGTAGGTTTATTTGTTACTATAAATATAAGTTAATTGTTGATTTTTTATTTATTTTTCTGTTTATTATTTTCGCTGCAACCATTGCCATCTCTCTGCATGACCTAAAGGTATGACTGGCAGAGAATGCTTTTAGCATTAAGTCCATCTTTGTACACCATGATTTGTGCAATAGTCTTAAAAAAACTATGCTTAACCTCTTACTGCTATATTATACAAAATATGAGTTATATAAGTATTTTGATTTTACTAAGTATTATTTTTAGTAGCTTCTACTCGCAAAATCTAGAATAATAAAATAAACCATCAATACCTTCTAGAGCCTTTTGAAAACTGCAGCCTTTACCATCAACAGCCAGACCCCACATTAAAAATTCTATTTTATCTTTCCAGCACTCCACGACCCCCGTCCAAACGTACTCTTCCCACGTGGCAGCAGTGAAAGCTATCGCGTGGTCGCCACACCAACACGGCCTGCTAGCGTCGGGCGGAGGCACGGCTGACCGATGCATCAGGTTCTGGAACACGCTGACATCGCAGCCTATGCAGTGTGTGGACACAGGTATGAACGAGGTCACAGACGCCTTACCACTTTTAATGGTCCACATCTACATAATCAGCATATGCAGTGTGTGGACACAGGTATGTGTAAACGACAGCAGGTATGAACGAGGTCGCAGACGCCTTACCACTTTAAAAGGTTAATCGCTTGTACACGGCACCGACACAAAACGGGCTTCACACATACTCAGCCTATGCAGTGTGTGGACACAGGTATGTGTATTAAAGGATAGCAGGTATGAAAGATCGAGGTCTCAGACGCCTTACCAAAAGGAAAATCGCCTGTGAACAGAACCGACACGAAATCGGGCTTTACAGGTACATAATCAGCCTATGCAGTGTGTGGCCACAGGTACGTGTAAACGACAGCAGGTATGAATGAGGTCTCGGACGCCTTACCACTTTAAAAGGTAAATCGCTTGTGAACGGAATCGACACGAAAACTGGCTTCAGATCAACAAAATACAAATGTGAACACGATTTCGGGTCTTAAGGTGGTAAGGCAGCCGCGACCTTGATACTAAACTCCATTCACCTTTGCTAGTCCAACGTTGTAAACAATCTTTTTGTTACCTTTAAAATAATATCAGTAAATAAAATTCATTTACTATTTAATTTAAAAATATTTCAGTGTTGAACGATAAATTAGCTGTGTATTTTGTATGTGTTGTGTTTATCTTGTAAAGAGGAATGTCAAGATTGCTTAAAATATTTGGAACTTGAAACTTTGAAACTTGTATCACAATCAATGACAGGTCTAACACGTATTGTAAAACACATTGCTAAAACACCCAGCCATAGTACTACATATAAAGTGCATTGCTCCCTAAAGCTATGAAACCAATCGTGCATGGCGTTTCTTGCACCTCAAATCCCGTTTTTATTACCGCTGGGGGACTATATCCAGTAAGGTTACATTGTGGTTTCTAAGAAAGAGTAAGAAAGAAAGAATACAAGTTTATTCAGCACCAATTCAATGAGCAGTTTTCTGGTCATTAGAAGTTTATATCATCTTGAGATAGCGCTAGCGTAAATTTAGGGAAAAAATATTTAGGCACTATAGCAGAGGGTAATTGCTTTTTGCCAACGTAAATAATAAACAGCTAAACATATAAATAAATGTGTAATTATAGGAAATAATGACTTTAATAATGACAAAAAATAAGTATCTTCACTTCATTAATCTTAACGTCCTTGCATTTTAAAATAATTCCTTACTATCTTTTTTTCTTCGTCTATGGTTTTCCGCCAACGTGAAACAAAAACGGTTACTAAAGCTACCCCAACGCCATCTAGTGAGAGCTATAAAATGATGGGAGGTAACTGATCATTACAAAAAAGATTTTTTTTTAAAGCCAAACAAATCTATTTGTGAATATTTTTACTTAACTACCAAAACCCTAAAGTCTAAAGGGAGGGTTGTGTATTTTTCTCGTATGTTATTGTCGAGATTTTTTAAAGTATTGTGTATTATGTTGTTTCAGGGTCACAAGTATGCAATCTGGCGTGGTCGAAACACTCGAGCGAGTTGGTATCGACGCACGGATACTCGCAGAACCAGATCTTAGTATGGAAGTACCCTTCGTTAACACAGGTTAGATAATTTGTGCCATTACATTACATTAAATTATTTTTAAAAGATGAAATATGAAACCGAAAATTGCGCACGGGCGGGACTCGAACCAGCACCTTTCTGGCTAACCGGGCCAACTGCTCTTCCAATTGAGCTACCGTGCTGTTTTCGGTTCCATATTTCATCTTTTAAGAATAAAATATGACACTGTGAGTGTTAAAAAACATTGTAAAACCATTGAATAGCGAGGCGTTATCATTTCCAAGTTGAATTTATTCTGTAATAACTACTTGCTGTTGCATAAACAGACAGGTAGATAGCGCTAACGTAACGCAATGACTTTTACATGAGACCAAGAAATTCGTGCGGTCAGACCGACAGAATGGTAGCTCAGTTGGCCCGGTTAGCCAGAAAGGTGCTGGTTCGAGTCCCGCCCGTGCGTTATTTTCGGTTTCATATTTCATCTTTTAAGAATAAAATATGACACTGAGTGTTAAAAACATTGTAAAACCATTAAATTATTTATTTTTAAAACAGAAAAAGTGACGCTGTCTTTTAGTTCAAATTAAAATATATATAAGTACAATCATGTTTAGGCAACTTATATGCAAAATTTTACAAATTAATTAGTTGACACATTTATTATTTCAATTTATTACACCACATAAAAAAACAATGAAAAGTTTCATAGAGGCTTTTCGTATTAAACGTTCATTCTATATTATTTAATTCTACTGGTTTTGGACAAATAATCCTTTTATAATATTAAAACATTAAACCTTTTTAAATCTTATAAACTACTACTCAACTTATGCTATCAAGTCCATAAGAGCATCGATTGTTCCACTACCATTACCAGTAATATCTGACCTTAAGGCTCTGATATGAACTGCAAAACTGAACGCTTATTATCTTTCCAGGTGGCCAAACTAACAGGCCATTCCTACCGAGTGCTGTACCTCGCGCTATCTCCCGACGGCGAAGCGATAGTCACGGGCGCTGGCGACGAAACGCTACGATTCTGGAACGTGTTCTCAAAAACACCCTCGCATAAAGAAAACAAAAGCGTTCTTAACCTCTACACTGCGCTCAGATAAGTACAATACAGCTTGCAATGCGTTTACGCGGTTATTACACACAAGGGAGGCAAATGAGACGTTAATTACTCGAGAAGAAAACGTGATATTGTGAATACGAACCTACATAGACCGCACTTTGATTGTGCGCTATGTCTAAGAAGAGAAATTTATTGATAGACATTAACCAAACGCGTTTAGAGTGTTGTTATATTTTCTAGTGGTTTATTTAGGTTATTTATTATAATACTGCTGTGGCAGTGTGTGTATATAGTCAGTTTTATTACGTATGTACAATAGTTTGTACGATATTTTTTATTTTAAATAAGTTTTGTGTTCAGAAACTGCAACTATTTTGTCGCCCTTTTAATATATTCGTTTGGGAGTCATATCTGTGTAAATAAAATATATCTAGATGAGACAAAGACAAAATGATTCGCAGTTTCTTTCTAAATACTAAATTATATACTTTGTAAAAAGTATCTTAAACATGTATCAAAAATGTTCATAACATTGAGATACTATTTACGAAATATAATTAAGTTATTATATTTGAGGCGTTTGTAAGAGTTTGATTATCTGCACGCGTCTATATGTATTTTGTTCCTATATTTTATTTGGCTGCTTTATAATTACAGAGATCCAATGAACATCTTCTGAATAGTGTTAAATATGAAATAATTGTATTAACCTGAATTTAATTTACTAAAATATGGTATTGCTAGCCAGTGCCATATTCATTCATATTAACCAAATTATATCGATTATTACTATTGGTCTATTATATCAAGGCGCTGTTTCATAGACTCTAAATTGTAAAAGGTGAATTTGGCCATTTACTACCACAGAGCAGTGTTACTATGAGGTTATTGGTCATGAAGGTATTCATGACCGGCCATATTCATTTTTTGCTACTATTTAAAACACCAATCTGTAATCCATAACTGCATACCCTAATGTTGCTATATTTGAGGGCATAAAAGTACTAAATGCTATCTTCGTAGGATCTCTGTTGATAATTGCCAGATTTCTTTGGAATTTGTTAGTGAGAATAAATTAGTGCCAATTTATTGAAGAAAAAATTAAGTATAGAAAAGTGGCTTTTGTGTTTGAAACTGGTAAAAAACGTTTTCGATTTCATTCCTTTTGCATTTTGGAATGCTATTGTATCGTGTTTTTTGGTGTTTTTCTTTATTCCGATTTAAACATGTTTTTTCATTCATATAATCATGTTATTTTATACTTAAAACTTAACATTTAGTCAGGGGTTCAACAGTTAATATACCTACGTAATAAAAATGTAATATTTTTTAAAGTTTCTGGCTGTGTATCAACACAGTTTTTTCGGTGCATTTTTTAGGAAGAAAAACACCATACAACTAGCCGATATATTGTATTTTTCTATCATTATACATAAGTTTGTGTATCATTTATGCACTTTGAGCTATTTACTTGGTAAAAACATGCTGTTGTGTATTTAGTATACAAGAGAATTGCTACACGGGCATTTTTTTGTGGCCTGTTGTCACTAATTAGTGTGATAACAAGCTGCAATTTTCCGCACGGTTCGCAACACTCTTTTATACAAGCGTTTTGACTAATTTGTACGAAAATGAATTTTGTAGACCAACTTGATTATATTCTTGGTTTTATACAGATATTTCTGATAATATCTATTTGATCATAAATGTTTTCCACATATTTCTCTGTGAAATTTTGCCATTTTTTTTACATAGCATTGTGACTAACACATAGTTTTTTTTTCTGTTTCAGTTAAATTATTCGTGTTTTGTTGTGTATATCATTTCAGTTGAGAGAAAGGCGTGCGATTATTTTTCATCTCATTTTCTCAAATGTTCTTAATTGCACAATATCTGGTTCCGGAAAGGGGAAATGTAGGTAACTAAATTATGAATAAATATTTGTAATGTAAATTTGGTTTTGGTCCAATTTCCTTGCTTTATTTGATGACTACTAAAAATGAATGAACTTTTTATATTAATATCCAATTTGCATTTACTAACGACTAAAAAGCAAAGAGGTTGGAATCTCTAAATGGGAGAATAATTAATTTATTAAATTTAACGCATACGTATGTACAATCATACATTATATACTGCTATGAGCTAAATTAAGTATGTGCCGCAATAATAGTTTAGTTTATAAAGTCATGTATCATGTATGTATTGAAGATGTGCGTACTAAATTATGTAAGAGATGCCTCGTACGATCTCATTACTTTACTACGATCATAAAGCTACATAATTTAATGGTTAGTGTTAGCAACGGATGTATGTATTTTTTTTTCTTTTCTATTTATTACTTTTAATTACATACATTACAATAAGTTAGGTTAAGATAACATTATGTACTTTGCACACACTTAAAAATGGTTATGGATACAAGGATAACAATTTCTGTACATATGCAATAGACAAATACAAAAAAACAGAGATATTTTTTGTTAAATGTAAGATCGCTTAGTATTTTCACTCTTAATTATTATTAGATGCAAAGTTTTTATACCATATAGAAATAGATTTATATATTTAATAAATAACATCATTAAAAAAATATTAACAAAATTAACGATGGAAAATTACTAAAACTCTATGTAGTTTGCGGTTGTTGACAAACAAAGTTGGCCTTTCATCACTAAATAGGTTTTTGTGTTTCATTACAATTAAGTAGTTAATTTCCTTCTTTGCGTTGGCTTTCAGAGGCAACCTATAAAATTATCTGTGTGTGCTGTGTATTAACAAAATCCATATTATATTGTGTGTACATTATTTGTGTATTTTTGGTTTATGTGCAATGTAGGTTACTTATTATTGTTTGTATGTAAATTTGCTGGCATTGTTTGGACTGTTTTGGGAACCTAATACAGCCAAGTTTTTTTAATAACCGTCATACATATTATTATATTGGTTTAAGTATGCATGTTTCTTTTATTGCTTGTCATGTCGACGTAATCGATAGTAAAAATTGATGGTAGATCAAAATCTTTTGGTATCGAAATACTAACAAGTTTTTTCACAGTGAAAATAACAGAAGTTATATTCTTACTTTGATTTTAATGTCATTGCCAACGATTTGTCTTTTATTCAGTTTTTTCGATACGTCTATGTGACGACCTGATAGAGAGAGAATGCATTCAGAATTTCTGATAATGCTGTTTTGCTATCCATATGCCAAAACATAAATATTCAGACTCGGAAAACACTATGATATCCACTGGTTTCCATTATCAATCCCAATCGTCAGCAAATAAAATATCCTAAAGTACTAGATGTTAAGTGGAACGGAATTATTTTTGATGCCAAATATTAACATACACGTTAAGATAACTTAACGGCTTTTCGGTGTTCAAAACACATGAAGGAAAAAAAGTAAAAAATCAACTATCATTGAAATCCATTTTGTGTGTAATTAAAATGTAAACAGCAGTGTCAAAGATAACGAAATGATAAAGTTTAATTTCGAAAAAAAATTAAATCGAATTATCGGTGTAAATGAATTAGGGACATTAAGTTGTGTTCTTATCTATTACTATTTTGATTAGATCATTATTTTATGTTAATCTTCTTTTCTTTGATGATTCCTCATTAATCTACGTACGCTAATTCCTCAATCTTTGAATTTATAATGATCGAATCGAAATGTTGTGTCCCTAATATTAACATGAAGTGACGTAATAAAAATATGCGTCAATATGTATAGATTATTCTATTAATATAGTTTATCTAAATGCTATATTATGATTCCATATTATTTGAAGCTCTATAATTTTTCCTATTTCATATCAAATGTGAGTAAAATTTCATTAAGACTGTTTGAATTCGTATCTTTCACTGCTGTACTAAATAAAGTAATACAAAGACGAAAATGCGTATAAAGATAATAAGAGAAACTGCCCAAAGAAATAATTGTATTTTGTTTGACATGTCGTTATCAATGTAATTATTTCTACCTTTACAATGTCAAGGGTGTCGTAGATTTCACTTCGTTGGTCTTTTTCAACATATTTGTGACAACCCTAATCGTGGAATGATCCCAGATATTTTTCATCAAAAATTCCTATTTCTTGTTGGGCGGTTTTAATAACCGGTATGTATTAAATCTGTAAACAATTGTCTCACTCATATCAAAATAACATCCCTAGTACATAGCTGTAGAACATTAAATTGTTAAGTAAATAAAGATTTATTTATATATGAAGAAAACTAATATATTATAATGCAATGCACTTTAGTAAATATAGACTGATAACTAATTAATATAGCGTGTAACAACTTATGTGAATGTATTTTGAAATTAAATTTGTGTGAAATAATATGCACGTTTTTTATTTTCTAGGAAATATTTTTACAGTCACAGTATTGTGCTAAGGCCATTACTAAAATCCATAATAAATACCAATGGAATTTTTATGCAATTAAGACGTTGATAACTTTTACAAGAATCTTGTTCTATGCCAGAAAGAGAGAGAAGAATATAATAGCCAGGAAAAGATGACGTCAGCCCATCTGGAAGATAAATGAAACTACAGAATTTGTGGTTATCTGAAGTTACTTTAACTCGTCAAGTATGTGCGAACGAGACACAATAGAAATTCCATCATTATGCGACTCCCGGCAGTCGTTTGATACCTGGGCCCCTATTTTTGAATCACTCGCTTGGATATGGCGAGTGATTTTCGTTCGAAAACGATTTTTTTTCTATGACTTTTGACACTACGTCGAACGAAAATCACTCGCCATCTTGAAGCGAGTGATTCAAAAATAGGGCTCCTGACTGATTAAAATATCATCTATCTGTCGTCATCGTCGTCATCTGTGCGATGTACGTATGACCTTATGTTTGCGTTATCGCACACCATCAGGAAACCCAGTCCTAATGTGTATGAGTCAAGTGGAAGTAGGTCTTGTAAACCGATTAATTGAGACTTTGCCTGCGGGCCGGCAGGGCACGCCTCCCACGGGCGAGGTCTCAATTTAGTCGAGTCTACATATTACGCCGACGCCTTAGAGTTAAAACGTCGTAAGTTAATAATAAGTAATTTTTCAGAAAAACGAAGACGAAAAACTGCGTGCTGTAAAATGTTTACACAGCGTTTTTAGGGTTCCGTAGCCGAATGGCAAAAAACGGAACCCTTATAGTTTCGTCAAGTCTGTCTGTCTGTCTGTCTGTCCGTCCGTATGTCACAGCCACTTAATGATATTAAAGGATATACATGAAACTAAAACCAAAAAATTTTTTTTTAATCAAACGTATACGTGTGGGGTGTCTATAGATAGGTCTTTCAAAATGACATTGAGGTTTCTAAAACCATTTTTTCTAAAAGTCTAACGTTTGTGAGATAGACGCTTCCAAAGTGGTAAAATGGGCGTCCCCCCCATCTAACTTTTGAACTAAGGAAGTGAAAATTTTGAAAAAAAAATATGATGTAGATCGCATCAAAAACTTTCAACGAAAATTGGTTTGAGCGAAATCGAACTAGTAGTTTTTGAGATATAGCACATTTTTATTAACCGCAAATATAACTTTGTCTTTCATACAAACATTATGAAAAACAAAGTTATATTTGCGGTCAATATAATATTGTGGTATTTTGGCTAAGTGGAAGTAAGAAATAATCCCTAATTCGGTTAAAGTTGGCACGGAACCCTCAGTGCGCGAGTCCGACTCGCACTTGGCCGGTTTTTTTTTATTGATGAATATGAATTGAACCCATCTTAATATCCGGAACTGTTGTATCAGGTTATACGTTATGCGGTTTTCTTCCCTAACGCTCTAACGTAATAAATAAATTTGAGAAAAAATGCATTTCTGAGGTTTTCACCCTAAGGCGACGATATACGAGTAGTAGCTACTAGACTTCTCTGCGCGGCAAGGCTTGTAAGATTTTATGTTGACTGTATGAAAATAAAAATATACACTGGGACGTAAACGCGGGTGGCTTAAACCTAAGCGTACGAAATTAAATGGAATTTGATATGCGTTTACACTATAAATGCGACAATTAAGTTACCCTAAACATGAGATTGCCTCAGGTGAGTGCTGAATAATAACCATTGTTAATGTGAACTGAAACAAAAAGTTTTACTTCGTAACTTAAAAAAATAACAAACACGTAAGTCTTGTTCTCTTTTCAAACATTAAATCAAGGATACACCTAAGTTTAGTCAACTGATATCGGATGTATCCGTCTTTTGTTATCTAGCCGTTATATGGACATTAATTAGAAGAAACCTACTCGGACATGAACATGATATCATTAAAAGACTAAAAGTTTGTTTTTCGTGGTACCTTTCATGGTATTTAGTGCAATATTTCGAATTTCATGATCAAGTGAGTGCCTAGTAACGTACGGTAGAGGTCTTTCGCGCCTGACCACTATTCGACGAAAATCGCTGCACACATGACACAATAACGGGTGTTACTTTAAACAAGAGACGACGCTAGGTGAAAAGAGATTTTCGCTCATAAGGTGGTTAGGCGCAAGAGACCGCGATCTTCCATACTCGTTTAAAGAAGCTCTGCGATGTCAGCAATTCAGCAGTGTAGAGCTGACATTTGCAAGTAGAATGATGATTTCCACTTTCCAGGTTAATCCAATGTTTAGGAATTGTATCTAGCTTTAGAAATAATCCGTTGTGTTACTAGATCTTCAACGTTTTCTACAACTTCTGTTCTCTTTTCCTAGCAATCACTAAGCATAATGCCAACCATAAGTCAAGCAGTCCTGTCGACTGTTCTGTTGGTATGTGCTTGCGCTCTCGCAGATGGTGACTTTTACGAACCATACGCTCCAATAATTCCTGATTACGTCACAGCCCTAAAGCGGTATGACGAAGCCGTCAATAAAGTGAAATCACTTGCGTGAGTATTTCATTTTTTTTTACGTTTGAATTGAAATTAGGACCCTTTCAGACGAGCGTTATCTCGGCGGGGCGAGATCAGTGTTTTTTAGAATCTCAATTAAAGAAACCGGGAAACACCGGGCCCCTTTTTTAAATCACGTATGTAATGGTGTATGTTTTTTAATGCTCGATTTAAAATCAGTTCTTATCCACATGGCAGTGATTCGAAAATTTGTCATCAACTCTAGTGTGATTTTCGTTGACTTTATAAATTGATTACTGAGCGAAAGTCACTCGAAATATTGACGCGAGTAATTAGAGCTCCTAAAAATAACGTTTAATATATCCATCTCCACTGAAAATAATAATTAATGAATTTAATCTTTTTTTCAGACCAGCTTTGAAAGAAAAGTTAAAAATATTCGACAAGAAGTTTCACTATGGGCTTTTTTTACTCTCTTTAGACTATCTTTCTAAATCTGAGTGGCCGGGATGCGGGTAAGACGCAGCATTTTAAACTAATAATATTTTTCATTTTAATTTTACATTAATTATCTCACTACACGATGATTTTCCTTTGATAGATTTTACGATCGCGACTACTTCGAAATTGTGAGCAGAGCAGTGAATAAAGCATGGAATAATCCCCAACTGGTGGCTAAACGGCTAGCCAGAACTTTCAAAGCAGTTGAATTCAAAATCATACGTGTAAGTCATTTTTAGGGTTCCGTAAATCTGACTAAATGGAAAAGGGAACCCTTATAAGATAACTTCCTTGTCAGCAAGACACTTGGGCTTAGGTAGTGGAAATCAAATCTTCTTTCCATTGGCTTTGTTAGCACCATGATATTTTGGAGTTGCAAGAATTTTAGCACCACCTTAAGCAACATCCGTTAACTATTTACTTCTTTATTTATTAAGTATATAAGTGTCTGTTTGTCTACGTATAATGCGTGGTGATAGTAATAGCAAAACTTTTTTTTTACCGTAAAAGTCAAGTCAATTAGGATCACTTAAGGTGGCTCCACACTGTCCAGTGACTCACGCCGCCGGCCGAGCTGATGGCATCTGTCGATACCATCGTATCTGAAAAGTCTTGACGTAGCTGTGTGGAGCCTTAAGGCCTCGTTCTGGAAGCCAGCGGGCGGAGCGGGCGGCGCGGACGACGGCGCGCGCGTCTTGATCAAAGTTCATAGATTTATATGAAGCTGTTCTCGACGACAGCGGTGCGGGCGGCGCGAGCGGCGAGCGTCGAGCTGTAGTACCGCCCGTACCGCACGCACCGCCCGCTCCGCCCGCTGTCGTCCAGGACAAGGCCTAAGTGATCCTTATTGACTTGACTGTAAAACTTGACTTGACTTATTGTAAAAAAATAAGTGTTGCAGTACGAATATAAAGGCTCCACACTGCCCAGCGGCATGTGCCGTGCTATGCCAGTGTGGCATTTTGCATAGTATCTGTCAAGTCTTGACGTTAGCCACCGGGCAGTCTGTAGCCACCTTAATGAATGTTCCTTGTAATTTTAGGTGACGATTTAAAAAAGCTTATGTTTTAAAAGTAATTAAATTATCCAGACTCTTCTTTATTTTTAGATCAGACACTTAATGGTGGAGTGTAAAAATTTCACCGCTAGAACATGCAACAAGAGGATTGTAGATAGAGGAATTGCCACGCCTGAGGTCACTCAACTCGTCGAGAAACTCGGAAAAGCTGCCAAAATATACTTAGGAAAAACTTACGAGAAAGAGGCAGAGGATTTTACAATCATCAGGGCATTAGCAAAAGGGAAGAAAGAGCTTCATCCTCTTGTTACCGCTTTGGCTCGGGCGAGAGGCGAATTATACCCGCGTGGAGACCTCCCGTGTTTTGAGTTTGACGTTTTTGATGAGTAAAAAAAGATAATCTTACAGTTTACCCATTATAACTTGCAACTTTATTTTATCCGTGGTATATGAGAACCAAAACGCCAGTCACTTTTAACCAGCCATAGGATGACGTCAATAAAAAAATCGAAATATCGTTAGTTTTATTGATAAACTTTTTTCTACCCTATATTTTACCTCTAATGGTTCATCATGCATGACAAGGACTACGGAACCCTTAAAATAATTTGAAAAATAGTAAACTGAATTACTGTGGGCATTATGAAAATGAAATAAATTTACCTACTTGAATACACAGACTATAGTATATTATACACAAATATGATTTAGTTTTTGTATAACATAACAATTTATGTATGCATGAAGCCCCCGACTCGATTGTCTGACTTTAACTCGTCAAGTATGTGTGAACGAGACACAATAGAAATTCCATTATTATGCGACTCCCGGGAGTCGTTTGATACCTGACTGATTAAAAACACGATGTAAGGATAAGGCAAATTAAAAGCAATAACTACCTAATTTGAATGGTTAATTATGAATAAGCGCTTGTGGGTACAATATAATTTATAAATCATTAGGTGTAACTAAATTACCATTACATTTTTGTATAAAGATTATTTTACACAACATTTTATAAGTATGAAAGCATAATATACAGATGCTTTCATATTTGTTATTAAATTATAAGTTGAAAAATGTACGAGACTTCATTAGATTTTTTTAAAGCAAATTAACTCATACAAATATCACAAATGCTGATTTCAAGTCCCCAGCAGTACTATGAGTTTTAAATGGTTTTAGTATGTACCGTGTCATTCATATTAGCCGAGGAAATGCTACCAGAAATTTTTAGCGGAAAACTTTTATAATAGACTTGGAGAAAAGGCAAAAACGAAATAACAATAAATTGCAAATGATATTTGAAATGTCATTTCGCATAAAATTTTTGTGCGTTGGCCTTTGATGGTCATTGATGAATGATTAGGTTGACGTGCAACTCAGATCAATGCAAAACGAATCAAATGCGTATAAAATTAAATGACATTGGATACGCGTATAAATGCATCAATTAAGTCACTTTTATCATGAAATCGTCTCAGGTGAGTTACATGTTAATCACCATGTTCGGATCAATTGGAACATAAAAAGTTTTTTTTTTACATTTATTGCTGATGCGTATGTCATTAACATCGCTCCATCATAAAGTAATATCAGCTATAGATCAATTAATCAATTTCAAAATATCTTTATTCATAAACTACATGTTAGGGTTTAACAGTTCCATTGTTCATTTTAAATCCTAGAATGTTTATTTTATTTATTCTACTGTTTACTAAGCTGTTGCACTTATAAAAAAAGTAAGTATTACAGATATCACTATTTACAGATCGTAACCTAGGTACACTTATATTCCTAAAACTGATTTGTACGTCTATGCAAGCTTTAGTTCAGCATTGCATTATTAAGCAATATTTAAAGAAGCAAAAATGGTAAAAACAAAACCAACAGTTTTTGCAGCATTTTGAAGGTAACAATTAAACAAACAGACATTGACTCAAAAACAAACAGATAACATACAACAAGCTATAGATCAGTTTTCTGCCGGACATGAGTTTTTCGCATATTTTTGCCTATGTGGTTTGTGGTGACTTGTGCCCATTGCAACGATTCGCAGGGCTAGAATATCCATGACAAACACTAGTTTTTAGTATTCCCTACGTAACACTGATCACAGCAATTCCATTGTTCATTGCGTGTGCTTAAGCCCTTAGGAGCCCCCGTCGTTATAGTTGTCTGGTATTCGTATCATAAGGAAGAATATTCCTTACTTCGAAACCAGACAGCTGGTTTGTTGTCCAGCGCATATCAATAGTTTTTTTTCTTTTCGTCAGCATTTGCTTCAAGTTTTGCCTCCTTTTTCTAGCAGTCACCGACCATATTACCAGCCATGGGTCGAGTAGTACTATCAACTGCTCTGTTGGTATGCGCTTGCGCGTTCGTAGATGGTGGTGATCATGTCGCAGAGTTGAAGAGGTATGATGAAGCTGTACAGAAAGTTAAATCACTTGCGTGAGTATGTTTTAATTAGTTATGATTTTTTCAAGTAAGTCAAGGTTTTTTACCTTATAAATAAAAAGTAAATTAAGTTTTTTCCGGCATACGCATGGTAAAATAATAATTTTACTATCCATAATTGCATTACGAGTCCTATTGTATTAGGATTCGGTCTTAATAACAGTAACAATCTTTAAGAAAATAAAAGATAATTTAATATTTTATTTTTAAATTATTTTTTAAATGATTTTATTATATGAATTTAATAAAATTATTGTATTATTTTGCTTTTCGCTAAGCGACGCCTGCGCAGGCAATGAGGTAACAACACAAACCGTCTAGTTCGGGTAGTGCATCCTGCATTTGCCTGAACCACCTGAACTAATACTCAACGTGGTGACGGTTTGTGTTGTTAATTGCCTGCTGGGCCGGCGTCGCTTAGCGGAAATTTAAAGCAAAATATTTTTATAAAATTCTACTTAATAATGGATTTCCGCAAAGTAATGCCTAATTCTATTAATTATCCTACTACTAATTTAAAGGCGAAAGTTTGTAAGTATGGATGTATGGATGTTTGTTACTCTTTCACGTAAAAACTACTGAATGGATTTGAATGAAACTTTACCACAATATAGCTTATACATCAGAATAACATATAGGCTACAATTTTTGAGGTTTCTATACCGTATTTCTTACTTATTACTAGACTAGACGGGACGAACCTGAAGTCCACGCGAACGAAGTCGCGGGCAAAAGCTAGTTTTATTTATTTACATTCCATTTTACCTTCAGACCACCAGTCGGAGAGTCGTTACATGTAAACGACAAAAAGTTTCACTACGGGCTCCTATTGCTCTCTATAGACTACCTTTCTACAGCTTGGAGATGTGCGTACAGGATCTATGATCGTGACTTTTTGGATATAGTTAAAAAAGCAGTGTCAAGAGCATGGAGAAAACCCGACCTTGTGACTAGACGACTAAACAAAGTCATCGCGGAAGTTGAATACAGAATCACAGGTGTAAGTCATTTTTGGAACAGAATAGAACAGTATTCGTTTGAATAAAACATGGTAAATTATTTAACTTCATGTTTTGCTCCAGACGGCACGCAAACTTGAAATAGGTATTTCACAATTTAGGTGACGGCATACCTCCTTTGATAAAATGGGTGGTGAAAGTAGACCTAAAACTTTCCACAAAAGCAATAGCAAGATTAGTTTGCTTTTATTTCTTGTACGTAGAAAAAAAAAAAGATTCTTCGGTGGAATCACTATTATATTATTTGTGGTATATGCTTCAATAAATAATTTCTTTCGATCTCTTTTGTGGATAGTTTTAGGTCTACTCTCACCTCCTATAGGGATTGCAAATGTGCATAGGATAAGACGCTGATACTGTGTTGGGAGCAAGTTCACTAAAATAACCGATGGAAATCACTGGTACTTATTTGAAAAAATAGTCAGAAAATTACATTTAATTATAATTTTTGCCACTCTGAGAATTTATAGTGTTTTGTCACCATACCAACTTAATAATATAAATTGCAAGTTTACAAGTGCTTTTTAACGCGTAGGCTGCGTGAATTCAATAGGCTTGTTAATGTGACGGTGGCCGAGTGGTATAGGCATACGCCCGTTTAGCGTAAGACACGGGGTTCAATTCCTCGTCTGTCACAGAGTCACAGTTGCTTTCTACAAGTGCAATTATATAGAAAATGCATAGAAAAATTGACATAGTCAGGAAGTATGTAATTTTGTCCGAATATTTTTTAAATTACATTCTCAGAGCCGCTAAATCATAAATCTTCTTCATTTTCAGATAAGGTCTTTATTGAAGACGTGTCAAAATAATACCAACGTTACATGCGACGAGGTTATAGCCAATAGTAGCCACGAAATAAAGATGGAAGCTCGTCACCTTTCATTTCTTAGTGGTGTTGGCATGATGTACTGACAGAACCTTTGAGCAAGAGGCTGAGGATTATACAATGGTTACAACTCTGATATACGGGAAAAGAGCGCTTGCCCCTATAGTTTCTATTGTAGCCGAAACGAGAAAGCATCTAAACAAGCGTGGAGGCATGCCGTGTTTGGTCGATGACGTTTTGAATGATTTATAAAGAATGTTAATGTTTATTCACCCATTATGATCTTTATTTAAAAAAAAAGGTTGCTTACTATACGTTTTTTTGTTTTATTCCAAAAAAACAATAACATTAAATATGTTTATCTTTCTGTAAACCTAAACTATTTGCTTGTTAAAGGCCTGAACTTCTACTAATATTACCTCCATTCCCAGTGCTAATAGTTGGTCAGAACCAGTGAGTTGTTCTACGTATAGAGAAGGTATGCCAAGCAAAAAATCTGTCGCAAATGTCGCAAATACGACGAGAAGATTGACGTAACGTATTCCTTGAAATTTGAATTTCGAATATGAAATCGTTTGTCAATCGTTTATCAGATGATGACAAGTAGTGTCAATTCATGAATAAGAAATTGTTCGTGGTCTCAGTGCGATACTAATACTTAGTAGTCCAAAAAATAAATAAATATTCCACCATCCCATAATTGTTTTAAACGAAATAAATATAAAACTATTTATTTTTATCTGATACATGTATTAGTTTAATTTAAACATTCTTTGGTCTTATAAATGTATCATAAATGTAAATCGCGTCGTTATCAGTGGTTCATCATCATCATCATCATCAGCCAAAGGATGTCCACTGCTGAACATAGGCCCCCCCCATGGATTTCCACAGCGACCGGTTGTGAGCGGTCTGCATCCAGTGTGATCCTGCGATCTTTACAAGGTCGTCTGTCCATCTTGTCGGTGGACGTCCTACGCTGCGTCTTTGGTCGAAGGGTCTCCAATCTAAGACTTTTCTGCCCCAACGGCCATCAGTTCTACGCGCTATGTGCCCTGTCCACTGCCACTTGAGCTTACTGATTCGCAGGGCTATGTCCGTTACCTTAGTTCTTCTAAGTATCTCCTCGATTCTGATTCGATCTCGTAGAGAAACACCAAGCATAGCCCTCTCCATGGCTCGTTGTGTTATTTTGAGCTTCTTTATAAGGCCCATAGTTAGAGACCACGTTTCGGATCCGTATGTCATCACTGGTGACACACACTGGTTGAAGACTTTTGTCCTCAGACACTGAGGTAATTGAGACGAAAAGACGCTTAATATCAGTGGTTAAACATTACCTTCTTTCGATAAGGTGACAAGATGTCTAGAATGAATCTTGAAACTACCCCCGGTTATTGGTTGTTAGCACAATTTGAGCCGGTGGCGCTACCGGAAGCAATCATCTTCGTCGACGTCACTTCCGGTGGCACGTTAACGACACAATAACTGCAACGGGAAACGGACGCCGACGTGTTAGGAATAGGGTATTTGCCATAGACAAAGCAAACTCCCTTTATGGTATTTGCTATGATACTGAAATGATAAGTTGTAAAGTTTTATCTCTGTAAACTCCATTCATCTTTGCTAGTCCAACAATGAAAACAATCTTTTTGTAACTTTTAAAATAATAACTAACAGCAAATAAAATTATTTTACTAAGCATTTAATTTAAAAATATCTCAGTGTTGAATGATGAATTAGCTATGTATGTTGTAAGTTTTGTGTTCATCTTGTTTTAAAAGGAATATTTTTGTCAAAAAGGAATGTCAAGATTGTTTACAATGTTGGACTAGCAAAGATGAATATATAGATCAGTGCTTTGACAGTTTTTTCACCAACATGTAAACAAGATATTTCAATTACTTCCATGCTAACATAAATTATTTAGGTTCAATTATATTATGTTATGTACAATCCTGTAATATCTAATTGTACCAAATTAATTCCACTACGAGTATGTTGACACTCATTATGAGTTAGTTACAAAACCAATAAGGAAATAACAGGTATCTAAATATTGGGATCTCTACCATCATTATAATAATCAATTAACTTACGCAATAGATAAATTGATAAGCAAGACGTCTTTCCCCATATCTAACTACTACAAAAGGAAAAATTAGAAACAGCGACAATTAATATTGTAATAAAACAAGGTTTCGTATTTTCATAATAAGTATGTATCAAAAGTTTTGGTAAATAATACCAATTGATTAAAGGCCATAGCAGACATATCGGCTCAAAAAGGGAACATCGCTGTATCGCCTCTAATTGTTGCTAAAGCCCGGCTGCTCAAAAAATGTTATCGACAAGTTTCAATTTTGACAAAAAACGTATTGGAAAATTAACTAATCCATAAATTTGACATTGTTTCCATATAAATTTCTGTCGCAATTAAAACTTCATGATTGCATTCTTTGAGTGGCCGATCCATAGTCGGGACGATGTACGTTTTCGACAAGCAAAGAAACAGGTTTTTTTTTTAATTTTGGCACAAACAGTCATTTTATCTAATTACATAATAATAATATTAAAAATAAAACAGACAACGAGTGCCGAAAGAGTACAATAATTTGGTTTACATTTTTATACAAAGAATACCGAACGGTTCGAGCTGTTACGGTGACGTTCCGTTTCCTAATCGGTAAGTCTGCTACGACCCTAAGCCTCACAATGCCATCCATATAGGGTGTTGTATATTTCAGAAGCCTTGTAAGCTAGAGGTTTGAGTAACTCCTTTCCGTGCAGCAATAGAGAAACTGCGTTAAAATTCTCCGCATCCTCGGCGAAAGTGTTTGATTCATATATTGTTGCCAGCTCGCCTACCTGAAAAAGGAAAATTATTAATTTGGACATTCTATTTACCCAAGAAATTACACACACGATGTATTTTTACGGCGCTGACGACGGGAGTTTCAAGAAAGCGCGCTCACGGCGCGCTGACCAAAAAACGAATGTAAATGCGTGCGTTAGGGTAAAATCTTAAGGGAAATAAATACTATAATAACTATTAAATGTTTGATAGGAAAGTAGTGCACTGTATGAAGTATTTTACCGATAGTAACAGAGCAAGAGCTTCATCCAGTTCATCTGTGTCACTGGCGATGGCTTGTATCACACGGTCGCAAATCGGAGGCGAGAGTTCTGCGCAGTGTAAGTCTATCAGTTTTTGGATCTAAAATGAAAGTATAAACATCTTTAAAGGCTTTATTTTCGTTTAAGATTTAGTTAGAGATATTATCTAACTGGATAAAAATACTAATAGTGATGACAGACCGATAGTTGTTTTATTGCCAAGTTTTTTTTTATCGCTCTTACTATTGTTTTTTTTGTCAAGTGGGACGACAGTGGTTCAACCACTAAAATTCCTGCAAGGTTCAATTGATTTGCCGAAGCTGATTAAAAATTATCATAATCATCATTATCAGCTAAAGGACGCCATTGCTGAACAAAGGCTTACCCAAAGTTTTCCACAGCGACCGGTTGAAAGCGGTCTGCATCCAGTTTGACCCTGCGATCTTTATTCATAGGGTTCTCTTTATAAGCCCATCTTGTCGGTCGTTGGCTAAAATTCTTCTTCTCTTTCTACCGATTTTCGGCAATGGCGGCCCCCTCAGCAGAGATAGGTCAGTAGCCCGACATGACCTATGAGAGATCAGGCGCAGGACCAGCGGAACATGCGAAATTTATAGCTGTATCCAATAACTTACATGGTGAACAGTGTCGTTGACGTCATCAACGAACCCCTCCAGTTTAGCCACAGCCGCATGAGGATCCTGCCACACAATCGGCAGGATCACGTCCACCGCTGGGAAGTATTCATGCTCGTAGTCTGGTGGCCTGTAATATTGGGATGGTAGATTATGGTCTGCTGCTGCTGACCGACAGAATATAATATAAGGTCTATGAATAATGAATCTGCTACTTTTTTGATAGTACTAATATAAACTTTATTTAAGGCTTGTTTCACAATCAACAAATTAGTATGAACCGACCTTAGACCGATGAGAGATCAGGCGCAGCACCAACGGCTTAACGTGCTTTCCGAGGCACGGGTGTCAACACCACCAACTTCCTGATTCCGAGTATTTACAAGACAGAAAAACCAAGAAACAAATTTCGGCCCGACCCAGGATTCGAACCTAAGACCTCTTGGGTAGTGACCAGCGAACTAACCGCTACACCAACCAGGCATTCTATCTTATATTATTTCTATATTAATACTCCCAATCCGCACTGAGCCCGCGTGGTGGAGTATGGCTTATCTACCTCACATTTAAGGTAAGGCCTTTGCCTAGCAGTGGGATGCTTACAGGCTAACTTTACTTTTTTACTAATAATACTAACGTGCAGTCGCTGTTAAGGTATTCCACGATGCAGGCCAGTACTCCAGCGATGAGGACGTAGTGCCGACGAGGGTCTGTCACTTGCAGGGACGCGTGTGGACTGCAAACAAGACCAAGTACTCGTAAATGATAAGAGAACTAATTTTGGCTCATCAAATAGCCTTATTTGGATAGGGGGTTACGCTACGAAGTTGATAGATGTGCGTTGAAGTATGCAGTTTCATACAAAGTATACTGAACGCCTCGGTTTAAGGCGAGTTTCTTTGGCCGCATCGGGCAAAAATGGTTCCCCTCACCCCTCACGCCAAATACGAATGCGGAGTAAGCTAAATCATCGCGCGTACGAAGCGGGCAATGACCCCGTCTCGGGATCGATCTTTAACTGTAACCACAGTAAAAGTAAATGCAGTATTTTATAATTATACTTTTCCATCTCAAATTTTTTTATGTTGTCATGGTGATCATGTATTGCATAATTACAAGAGATATAAATAAGAAACGAAACATATTAGATTTGAAAAAAAATCTAAATACTTTTTTACTTACAAATTTCATGAAAGAAAGGATAAATTCTGAAGGCATAATTGTTAAAAAATATATGAGGATTTTTTGTAATAACTTACTTTTATAACAAACTTAAAGAAGTGGTTATCAATTCGACATTTTAGACTGGATAAAATTTGAGAATGTTAAGTATCTATTAAGGCTTCAAAGCATGTGTGTAAATTTTGTTAGTGTATGCATGTTTGTCAACTGATGTTTCGGAAATGAGTAGTCAGCATAGCTATCTGACGCCAAGCTGCGCAATACAACGCCAATAGAAAAATATTATTTTATTGCCTTCGTTACAAAGAGTGAGAATACAGTGGAAAAATTGAGAAGTACAACTTCGAAATAGGGAACAAATGTTATCTTTGTTGGATTATTGAAGGCATATAAACTCAATATAAATTAGGCATATAAAAAAAAACAATAAAATATATAGTGCCATCCACGAAGGCGCGCCCCACTCTTTTATTGATTAAGAAAGGCGCGGGGTGCGGGGGGTGACACGCGCGTCAGTTGCGAGCCGACCGTCATTCAAAAATTCAGACTTGTCTCGAAAGTGGCTCTACTTAAATATTTTTTTAAATATCAAGGAAAACCCAGTGTGTTGGACTAAAAAATTTACCTGGTATAATCTATTGTCATTATTCAATTTACTTAAAGAATTATAATGGTAACTTGAACACCATAAATAGTTTTAAATAAAAAAAAATGTGGTACTTTAAATAATAATACCAAGATGTGCTTTATAAAACATCACGCAAGGACCTACGTGTACAAAGAAAAAACAATTCACGCGTATGAAGTCCCGGTTGATCGATAGTTCTCTTATAAAGAAACTTTTTAATCATTTTTTTTTAATGTTATAAAACGTTCTTACGTATTTCGTTTACGACAATCGTAAAAATGTTACTGGTGCAATTAAAAAAAAAAAACTCTTGTAGTAGCTAGCCGTATTTGCTTAAATCTATATCTAAGTCATAAAATTACCATTCCATTGGAATAGAACGACAAGAGCGAGATGTCACTAGCAGCAAACTGTGTGATAAAAAGAGATGCGAGATGCAATGTAGCAGAACTGTTTTTGGTGGCTGTCAGTCAGTTTGAAGGCCCATGGAGGCTCGCTGAAAATTTCTTTCGTGTGATTTTTCATAAATTTAGGTGAAATCGTGTATATTTTTTTGAAATATGAAACATGGCGACGTGATCGGTGATTGATTGTTGTTAATTACAGCGAAACAACGCCAACAAAATTATTCATTTAACCCTTAACTTCGCAAAACGCCGAGCAGAAAAATCTTAGGTAAATGACCAAAGTGAAAAATCTTAATTTCTCAATTTTTTTTACTATAAACGGCTTCATGGCACTTAGGAATTGGCAAAAAATATATTTTGAATAATAATATTATTATGGTTTTAGAAATATCAGTAGTGCCCTATAAGGCACGTCGTACGTCGATCACTTCCCTTAAAATAACTCTTACCATATAATAGTGTATATGGGTGATTCTGCAGCTTTTCCAATGCTTCTAGCAGGGATATATTTTAAGTTATAATGCAAAAAATAAAACTCTTTGTTTTAAAATCATAAACATCTTTATTTGAAAACCTTATTGCCAAACATATTTTGAGTTTTAGTTAGAAAACTTACAAAAACTTAAAACATTTAGGGAAAAACAGTCTTTTAAATTAAAAAAACTTTAAAATATTATGAGATCAAAAATATTAAAATCCTAAATGATTTCTTCTAAACAAAAACTATAAAAATGAATAAATCAGACTCTTTATTAGATCAATATCATTATAGTGACCTGAAGTTAATTAACTTTTTTTGGCAATCATAACCTTTAAAACCGGCTATTAAACAACTATTAAATACCTTTTATATATTTTATACTGCTGTATACATACATTATGTAAAAAATAACTAATCTTATGTATCAAAAATAAACATCATTAAACAAAAAAAAAAACTATAAAAAAAACTTTTTTAAAAGGAATTTTGATTCAGTTTTAATTCCTAGTGTGGTATTGTGTATTTGATTTGGTATTTCACAAATCAGTTTCTATTACCTTTTATGCACAAACGCATGCTACATTTGGTACATATAAAAATAGTTTTCCCCGAAACACATTCCCTGCAACGACCTTTAGATGTGACGTGCGGAAAGTGATTGGTCCCACCATCTTACCTTATTTCTTTAGCTGGTCGCTATTTAGGCCTCAATATTGTATTTATTATATCCTGTAGATTTATTCCTGCTGGAAATGGTTTTGGTGTTTGCAATTTGTTAGTGCGAGTCCACACACAGGATTGCAAGCACCAAAACCATCTCCAGCAGGAGTCAATCTACAGGATATTATATATTCTGAAGAGCAACCTGCTGAAGAAATAAGGTATTATGGAAACAATAACTTTCCGAACGTCACATCTAAAGGTCGTTGCAGGGAATGTGTTTCGGGGAAAACTATTTTTATATGTACCAAATGTAACATACGTTTGTGCATATAAAGTGACAGAAACTGTTTTGTGAAATTCCAAACTAGGAATTAAAACTGAATTCCTTTAATATTTTTTTTTTGTTTTGATGTTTATTTTTTATACATAAGAGTAGTTTATTTTTTAAATACGGGCTATTCATCAGTATATAATATATAAAAGGTATTTTAAGGATGCTTAGGAGCAGATTTTAAGGTTGTTGATTGCCAAAAAAAATTTTAAGTAACTTTAGATCCTTAAAATCATGTTAATCTCATAAAGAGGCTGTTTTATTTAATTTTCTAGTTTTTGTTTAAATAAAATATTTTTGTTAAAACAAAATTATTGATCTCATAATATTATTAAGTGTCTTTAATTAATAAGACTGTTTTTTTCCTTAAATATTATTAGTTTTTGTAAGATTTCTAACCAATATTAAAAAAATGATTTGCAATATTTTTTTCAAAGAAAGACGTTTACGAATGTTGAACAAAGGGTTTTATTTTTTGTATTTTTAACTTTTAAAATATGTCTCCCTGCTAGAAGCATTGACAAAGCTTCTCTAGCATTGAAAATATCTCTTAATTTTTCGCTATGACTTTCTGGGTTTGATGTTAATTTCAATCATGTTGAAGTGACAGGGCCTAACAGTGAACTGTGTACATTTTGGTAAGTCAAGAATAAAAATAAAAAAAATAATAACAAAAAAACATTTTTTATTCTTCTGTAAATATAGTTTTAACTATAGGAAAAATCATAGTCGGTGTCAGTCTTTGGGGATTATGGCCTGCATGATACGCAACAACAAAGCAAATAAATATATATTTAGGACTTAATTGTCTTCACTAATTAATTATATTTTATATTTTTGATAAATTTATTTGAAAAAGAGTTAAAAAATATAATAAGAATAACCCTATATTCATAATACTGTTCAAGAAATGATCTCGATGATGTTAGCAAGTGACCTATAAGTCACACGAATTAAACTTAGTGTAGTTCGCAATGTGCCCTATAGCGCACGTGATCACTTTTCATCGAAGTGAGCAGCGTGCCCTACAGGGTACACCTTACTTTAAAGCCATAATTTATGACAAAGTAAGACAAAATCTCGTGAAAAAAACTAATATTATTGTGCAATATTTATTTGAAAATAAATGCCTGCTATTTATTTTAACAAAAATGGACTAATTTTAAAAATAAAAATTATTTTACCTTGATGCGCGTGCTCCGTTTTCGATGCCTCGATATTTTGGCAGATATTGTTTGAAAATGATATGACATATAGTCATGTGACGTTATAAAATGAAGGTTTACGAAGTTAGCTTTAATTTAAAAAAACAAACATAGATAATATAATCATACTTTGTGAGAATTCTCTATGAATACACCCGTACCCAAAAGGGCACATGCGGAAATTCATATGAAAAATTTACGTGCCCTATAGCGCACATGCGAAGTTAAGGGCATAATATAGATTAGTCCAAATCGAAGCCTCTTAATATACGATTTAAAATTATTTACCTATGCGCTTCAAATTTAAAGTACGCAGTTTGATTATTCTATTCTATAAACGTTAATTTACGTAAAAAGTAAAGACAGAATAACACAGGTAATTCATATCTGCGAATATTGGTCTCAAGAAATATTTTTTCGTTTTACACTAGGGCTGCATGTCCGATATTTTGTGTCAACTATATTTATCATACAGTAAACTAATATGTTTAACTTAGGAAGGTTGGTATAAATCACCTGAACGAAAGGTTATCTCATTTTAAGTTGCAAATGTTACTTACGTAAGTTAGTTACTGTCATCTAAAATCGGTTTTGTTTGACAGGTCTTACTTGTTCTTCTCTTCTGATAAGAATATTAATTTTATGATCTAAGTAGAGCATCTTTCCCTTTGAGTGTATTTTTTGTAGTGTGCTTGTCATACGTAAGTCATTAGGATATTCCAAATTCAATTCAAATGTTGGAAAAAGCTTGCACACATGTACTATAAACGATTTGTACGAGTGGTGGGGCGCGCCGTCGTAGATGGTGCTATCTATATATGCTTTGGTTAAAATTTTCGAATACCATAGATGTAACGGTTCGTTACAAAACTAACATCTTAAAAACTAATTAATTGAAAACCTTATTAATACATAAATAATTAATCGTAACTAAACACTATTTTAAAACTATATAAATAAAAAAAACAGTAAACAATAATCCTATAACTAAATATTTACAACAACTATAAATCGATGCAGTAGCCCACTAGGTACTTTTCAATAAGTCTGATAATGCATACTGCCTGAAGCACTGTTTCACGCCACGGCCACGGCATGGGTCCGGTGGCAGGCCGAGCGGCCGAGGAGCTTCACATTCGCTTGGAGGGAGCACACGATACAGACGTGCGCCCGTCCTTACCTCATTTTATTATTCTACCTACTACTTGAAACCTCCGCCCGGGCAGAAGATCTTCCTTCACGTGCTTGAGCTACACGTCGAAGCTAACCATCATCATCATCATCATTATCACCGTCACCACCGTCGGCGATACAGATCCAGACTCAGGCCAGTGATACGATTGGATTTCCTTAACGTTTATCGGCTTATCGAAATTTTACCCACCCCCATCTCTGCCAACTACGTCTACACTACAGTTTCTTGTGACCTAGCTTTTAATAAATCAATTTTCACTACGTAGTTCTTTTCTTTAACGCACTAAACGTTACATAGAAACCAAAACAATTAGCAGTTTAATTTTAGGTCTTGCTATCAAATATTATTTTAATCATCAAGAAATGGCGCTTTTGGAAAAAAATACGTTTGAAATAAATTAATGTATTGAATAAAAATGATGTACTATACCTAAAAGCATCGTGCTTTACAGAGTTCCCATCAGCTGCTAAGCAAGTATCTGAAGTTTTTTTATTGCGCATATAAGCACTGAAAATTATCTATGTTATAGCGATTGTAAGCAATTTACAAATAAATAAATAATACAAATTTATAAACTACTAGTTATAATATTTTTTTTCATTTGGTTGTAATAATAAAATCATTTATTGAATGCATAAAAAAACAATATAAAGTTGGCAAGTAGTTAAAAAAAAACAAATATCCTATCATCCAAATTATCCATCCTTTTAAGCTTTATTGGGCATAGAAGCACTTAAAATGATCTTTATTATAGCAATCTTCTGCAATTCACAAATAAACAAATAATATTAATTTACAAATAACTAGTTCTTATCAATTTTCTTATTTGGTTAAAATAATAAAATCATTTATTGAAGGCATTTAAAACAATATTAAGTAGGCATGGTAAATAAACAAACAACAAAATATACTGTCCCATTTTATGCTATGGTTCAAACGTTCGAACTTTATAGAAACGAAATCAATTAGCAGTTTTTTTTTAGGTCTTGCCATCAGATGTTTTTCTATCATCAAGAGATGGTGCTTGTATAAATTTGGTAATAATATAGCTCCTTGACCAATTTCAACAAAAATGACTTTGACACGTAATGGAGGTAAAAACAATTTTATCCAATTTTAATATAACAGCAAAGGCAAAAAACGGAACAATACGGTATTATACTGGTAATGCCTTTGACTCAGACATTATTTAAAAAAAAAGTACAAATACTAAGTATTTTTCCCTAACCATTTTTTTATAAGCACGAGCTTTCACAATTTTCTGCACTTCATAGTACTATGCCCCATTATTTAGAATTTGGTTACTTATTGTTCTATTTCATTAGCAATATTTTATTAAATTATTAAACAAATCACACACATTACTACGATTTTAACCCGTCAAGTATGTGTGAACGAGACACAATAGAAATTCCATTATTATGCGACTCCCGGGAGTCGTTTGATACCTGACTGATTACACAAAAAGAAATTGGTTCCGATACAATATTTATAAAAACAATTGATTAAAAAGCCCGTTGCACTCGGGATTTGGCGGAGCGAAAAAAAGTGACGTGACCACACTCGGGAACGCCTCGACGGGCACTGAATAGACGATGAGCAACGCAAAGGCGCGCGCGTCCTGCTTCATTTTGACAACTTTTCACTTTTTAGGCAAATAATATAATGAAAATCAAAAATCTGTCTTTATGGTTCGAAAGATAATGAAACGTTCTATCTATTGGTATAACTTTGATACCATTTATTGATGTATTTCCAGACATAAATACGAACTTATGTTTCATTCAGAGCTCACTTTGGATTTATTTTCTATCGAGTAAAGTTTTGTTAATCGTGTTTTGGCTTTTACAGTCTCAAAGATAATATCTTCAAATTTAATATGTAAATTTTAAAACCACACGTGTACTTCTCGTGTTGTAAAACTAATCCGAATGGAGTTGAAATTTGGATAAAACGGAGCAATAGCGCCTTAAAGGTTAAAGCACATCTGTACTTTAACCTTTATCGGTAAGTGAATCTCAGTTGAAATCACACTGCTATGGATATAAAGAAATCGCAACTTTTTGTCTCGTAAATGAACTGTGGTTTCGTAGACTTCTCTATAATTGTTTGATGAGGTAGATAATAGATTTTTGTTTTATTTCGACGATAAAATAGTCGCATTTTGCATTTCGTGCATCGTCTTTATAAGTAAGTAGGTACGAGTTCGTGATCTAGTCAACTATAATTTGGAACTTTACCGATTGCTCTGCCAATTGTATCAGAGGTTCGAAGCTATCAATTATTCAGTCACTTGAGCTTAATTCACTGATTCTAGGCCGAAATTAATTGTTAATAGCCTATTGTGTAGGGATGCAACATCGTTCATAAAAAACATCGATACTGAAACATCGATATTTTTTAAAGTGCAACATCGATGTTGAAAACATCGATGTTTTATGACGATACATCGATGTTTTTTCGATGTTTCCTTTTATTACTAGCAGGATCAGCAAATACAGCCTTGAAATACAGAGAAAAGGCTTTTTCGTATAAAAATATTGATAACCTACTAAAATTCATTTTTGGTAATCATGATTACTGACAATGTCGAACAATTACTTAGGTACTTTAAACGATACATCTATAACGTATTAGGATATAAACAGTAGTAGAACGACAAATTAAACAAATATCAGAAAGACAAAGATAATCAAATTTATTATGAATTAAAGTTGAAAGAAGTTGATGCGTTTCTCGAATTCTCTATTTTATTCTATTCTCTGTTTTTGTTAGTATCGTTTGTTAAGTAAATTTGTTTGTTATTTGGTGTTGTTTTTTTGTAATAAACATGAGTGCGCCCAAGAAACTCTATTATGAATACATTATATGGAGAATCGTAATAGATAGAGACGTATATAAACATATGGCTAGGTATGCATGTTTATAGTATAGATTTAGTTCACGCGCACAAACTCCAGTTGGCAGCACTTTCCATATGCAAGTTTAACCATAGAGTTGCCACTCTTTTCCTCTATAGTAACTATACTCTTTGCGCACAATACAAAAAGATGGCGCTGCAATCAAAGATCGTTTTGTTAAGTAAATTAGTGATGAAACATCGTTCATGAAACATCGATGTTAATGAACGATGTATCGATGTTTTCTTGTAGTTCAACATCGATGTAAAACATCGATGTTTATGAACGATACCTCGATGTTTTAAAACATCGATGTATCGTTTGCATCCCTACTATTGTGTCATTTATCGATTTGTGAAAATTAAGCCATGTCTTATTAACATTTGTTTCTTGCTTATCAATGGAAAAATACGATACCACGTTATTTTACGACCTTCGTGGTTTAGTGGCTAAGCACGCTTGGTTTTAAGGTGCCGCCGCTCCGAGGTCCCGGGTCCGATTTTCGTGTCAAAGAAATAATAATGTTCTATATTGTCCCGGGTCTGACTGTTGTTTCTGATTCCCATGACACAAGTTCCTAACTACTTAATTTGGGTTTATGGATGAAATCTTAACTGAGATTTTAGATGCCCCACACAAAAGGTATACATTGACGATAATGCAAGGAGAGTAAAAAAATTAATTAAGATTCGTGTGTTGGCCCCACAGTAAAAAAAAGTAGGAATTGATGGTTTCATTCTCTTCTTAAACATGGCACCAACTTGCAAAGTCTCCCAGTAAACACATAGTAATAACAAATAAATCACCCTGTTTTACGCGGAGAAAATGTTTTACGCATACCTACTACCTTGGAGAGAGCAATAAGTGATGTGGGACTCCCTTGAATTTCAATAAATAATCCCATTCTAAACCAATGTTGGCCTTACAGTGTAATCCGATAGCACTGTAAGCTCATTAAACACTTATTGAGATTAACAAAAAAAAAATGTCAGACCACTCGTCAAGTATACCCATTAAAAATCACCCTGAACGAAGATGTAAATAGATTAACTTACAGCAACATCTTAAGCGCGTGGCCATTGCGGTTAAGCAGTTCCAATGCCTCCACATACTGCGGCACCTCCGGGTAGCTCATGGCCCTCAACTCATCCTCAACCGCGACTCGCTGGAGCTCTTGGAAGTCAATGGTCACGAGACCTTGACTCGGGGCGGTGACCACGGCTGTCAGAGCTGATGAAAGTAGGAGCAGTTCCACGTACATCGTTAGGCGACTGGAATGGGGAGAATGGAAAGGTCGTTTAAGTTAAACATAAGAGTCTTGGTTAAGGCGAGTACACATAATCGCACTTTTTATATGAGTAAATAAAAACACCAATCACATACATTGATCCTAGAGTAAGTTGCTATTGCACTTGAGATACGGAAATCAGAAACAAAGATGGTACCACAACACCCAGACCCGATGCTTTAAATTATGAATTCTACCAGGAATCGAACCTGGGATCTTGGAGCGGCAACACCTTACCTAACGCCTATCCACTAAACCACAGAGGTCGTCAAAATAGCCAGATATTATATGCTCTTTTCAGTGGAGTTTTCTCCATTTTTCTATATTCCAAGCCATCTCTTTGACCTCTTAATATACAACTTTTTCCATTCCTAGGCTATACGCAAAATAAATGTAAATCTTTTGATGTTCATGACTGCTTTTTGCATAAGCTGGTGCGTATTGCTGGTAGAATATACAATGTAAGTGCGTACATCACATCCGTATGTCTTACTTATTGGCGATGGAGTTGTTATTTTAGAGCATCTACTTTACTTTCCTGTTTTATGAAGTGAAGTGTGAAAGCATTACTTTCAAGTTAATTGAAACCTTACGCCTCGAAAGCTCTAACGAAAAAACATCACAAATATTGTACTTTTGAATTGTAATTAGAAAATCAAACGAGGTTTCCTTATTGTGAAACGTCCTTTAATATACAATTTAAATGGTAAATTAGTTAGAGCTAATAATTTAAAAGTTTTATGCACGTGCTGATTTATAATTAACCGTTCAAATTAAGTATTTATTGCTTTTAATGTGCCTTAGCGAATTCTAAAGCAAGTCAGGGACATCCCGCTGCATACGTAAATACACCACTAAATAAATAATACTAGGTTATTCATCAAGGAAAGTCAGTCACGTTTTGTGGAATTCGAGCTATCATCATCATCATTATCAGCCAAAGGATGTCCACTGCTGAACATAGGCCTTCCCCACGGCTTTCCACAACGACCGGTTGCGAGCGGTCTGCATCCAGTGCGATCTTGCGATCTTTACAAGGTCCTCTGTCCATCTTGTCGGTGGACGTTCTACGCTGCAATTTTGGTCGAAGGGTCTCCAATCTAGAAATTTTCTGCCCCATCGGCCATCAGTTCTAAGCGCTATGTGTCCTGCCCACCGCCACTTGAGCTTACTGATTCATTATTTATTTAATTTATTTAAGAGTAAACATACTGACTTACAGTTGCCTAAAGCATAGTCACACAGCAAAAATTCGTAGGGCTATGTCCGTTACCTTAGTTCTTTTACGTATCTCCTCATTTCTGATTCGATTTCGTAGCGTAGAGAAACACCCTTTCTATCGCTCGTTGTGTGATTTTGAGCTTCTTTATGAGGCACATAGTTAGAGACCATGTTTCAGATCCGTCTGTCATCACCGGTAACACACTGGTTGAAGACTTTCGTCTTCAGCCACTGAGGTAATTGAGACGAGAAGACACTCTTGCGCAGTTTCCCGGACGCTGCCCAGCCGAGTTGGATTCGTCGATTGACCTCTTTCTCATAGTTAGACCTACCTAATTGGATCTCATGTCGAAGGTAGACGTACGCATCGACAACTTCGAGAGTTGAGTTCCCAACAGATACCGATCATCGTTGTAAGCTCGAAAGCCTTACCGCAGATGACGTTATGCTAACGTAAATATGGCACGTCCAGAAACAAGTTAAACGACCTATTTAATTAAAACTATTGAAATATTGTATTCGAGTGACAAATTTTGGTTTGTATAAATATTTAAATACCAAAAAATAAAATAAAAAGTCTGCTCTATATCTTAATAATTCCTAAGTACCTAACATTAGATTTTTATAATAGTATGATTTACTTACCCTTACTTTTTAGCTGCCCTCAAAGTGCTATACGGCTTTAACTCCACCTTTGGTTCCAAATTTTATATATTGTTAATTTTTCATCATGTTGTTACGGCGATAATGCTCGCCGTCACTACATGATGGAAAAGCCAGAAGTTTTCATTTATGTAATAAACGGACACCCTTTCCAATTGTGGCGCTTCAATTGTTCTGTCAATTTTCAGATAACTTGGTTGGTCTATACTAAGTTCTAAGCATTGTAACAATTATAATAATGGCCTATTAAAACTGCAAGTTGGGTTACATTTGTTAAAGGTCATTAGAGAGAGAGCTATTGTTTAGAGATTAAGCATTTGATGTAAACTTGACAGCTGTCAAATCGGTCGACATCTTGAAAAGTAATACCAACATAAAGTTCTATAACTCGAAAATAAAACACCCTTAATTTGCCATCATTATTAGCCAAATGACGTCCACTACTGAACATAGGCCTCCTCACGGTTTTCCAAGTAAACATAACTTGTGATCTTACATTTTTTTTGATTTAGGAAGTGCTGAAATAAGGCACAATTTCGTGGTCAACATTTTTATTTAATAAATACATCAATATTAGCTCCACCAACATAACATTATTCTATTCATCAAAGACATCATCGTCGAAACAGGGATGGGTGCGCGGGTGTATTTCTGACATCACTAAAGCTAAAGCGGTGGCTAGTGGTTCCAAAGCCACTTTCTCTGTTATCAATGCCCTCACCATTGTGAAATCTTCTGCCTCTATTTGAAAGGTTCTGTATAAGTATATTGCGGCCAAATTACCAAGATAATATACGAGACGAGCAGAATTCGTCAATGAAAACCGTTTGTTGACATCCTCGTTGCATGCTCGAATGTCGGTGGTATTTTTGCACTGCTCAACTAAGCTTCTGAACTGAAAATTAAGAAGATTTAGAGCCTGTTTTATCGACAAATAAACGAAATATTGAAATAGGAACGTTTTTCGTATGAAGTTTTAAAATATAAAGTGCTTTCTTAACAGTTTCTGTTGTAGATTCTCGTAATTTTAAGTAAGTTTTTTAGAATTGATATCTAATTATTACTAATAAGGTAATCAAATCGAGTCCTCAGAGAAAGACTTTGGCTAGTCTTGGTGATCTACATCACACAAAACAAAATTTCATAATATTAAATAATAAGAATAATAATATTCAATATAATAAAAAATTATAATATAATAATAATAATAAATAGAATAATAATATTCAATATAATAAAAATATTATAATAATATATTATTTATATAGTATTATGTATCCCTTTTTATTGTATAATACATTTCCTTCTTACGGTTTTTGCACGAGTAAGTTCAATTGTTAATGATGAATTACTTACATCTCTTAGTTTGAATTCAATTTCGTTAAATGTTCTTTCTAGCCGTTTAGTCACCAGTTCGGGTCTATTCCATGCTTTGGGCACTGCTTTTCTTACGATTTCTAAATAGTCACGGTTGTAATTGCTATCAAAAGGAAAATTTATAAATTAAATACGGCCAAACCGCTTGTTACGTAAGTGTTAAAGTCAGTTTTTCTTTGCTTGGCGAATATTTTAATAGTAGATTATTCACCCAGGGCGTAAAATGGTGTCTTTCGGCGCAAGCGCCACCTTGAATCACGAGCGAACCGTGAGGATTGTATATTTGAGGCCCGAGCATAGCGAGGCATTAAAAGAAAATCCTGAGTGTAGCGAGGTTACGTCAACATTATATGACACTAGCTTTTGCCCGCGACTTCGTTCGCGTGGACTTCAGGTTCGTCCCGTCTAGTTTTTTTACGACCTCACATTAGAAACCTCAAAAATTGTAGCCTATCTGTTATTCTGATGTATAAGCTATCTTGTGGTAAAGTTTCATTCAAATCCATTCAGTAGTTTTTACGTGAAAGAGTAACAAACATCCATACATCCATACATCCATACATCCATACATCCATACATCCATACATCCATACTTACAAACTTTCGCCTTTATAATAGTAGTAGGATATAATTAAAGTTTGCCGATCAAAAATCAATATTGGTAATTCATTATTGAACACTGATATCTTTTTAAATCGAATGGTTAATTAATTTTATTCACACTAATATTTAAATAGTTCTAAAAAGATTGACGATATTAGCCAAGCAAAGAAAACCTTTAGGCCCAGAATCTCTCGTCAATTCAACTTTTTCCGTGTGATAATTCGATTGCAAGTTAAAATCCTTTTGCAAGAAAGAAATTTATAAATAATGACCTTAATAAAAGAAAAACATCTCTTTCTTCGAAAAAATAATTTTCATCTCTCCTGTAATCTCTCCTCTCCTCTCCTCGGAAAATGTAACTTTCCTGTGTAGATAGCCGGGTGGAAAATAGCTTTTCCATCCCTAGGGTGGAAAGTAATTTAGTTTTAATTGGCATGGCATAGAATCAAGGCCTGCAGACAAAGCTTGGACCAAAGATAATTGAGTCACATCAAATTGGCCCCTTAAGTGTCATGCTCATGAATATGTGATTTTAACCTTATTACCATGAATATTTTGCAACATACCCACATCTCGGTGCCTTG
The DNA here is from genome assembly GCA_963584085.1 of Pyrausta aurata. NCBI lineage: Eukaryota > Metazoa > Arthropoda > Insecta > Lepidoptera > Crambidae > Pyrausta > Pyrausta aurata. The sequence continues at coordinate 13,026,746 of OY757254.1, forward strand.
GCTCTAGAAAGATAGCTTAAAGTAATCACGAAAAGCCCATAGTGAAGCTTCTTGTCGTTAATTTTTAACAACTCGCCAAATGCTGGTCTGAAAGGAAAATTGAATTAAACTTATATGTAAGGACGATATGTACGCGAAGTATGAATCTTAGAGACTGTTACTACTTTTATTGAGATGGAGTCCATACTTCAATCCCCTTACACGTGTTAAGTGTCATAATACAGCGTTTTTAATCAATGATTTTACAGAGTATAATATGTTCGTATAGTATACTTACTATACTCTTTACCTCTTTTCTAATAGGTAAGTCTTTATTGTGTATATAAACAAAGGTTACAAAAGCTCTCATAAGTAGATACCTACATATCTCTAAGTTCTACCTTTTTAGGCGTATACATACACATGCACACATAACACTTTATATAATACCCTCATTGAAAATTATTTGTATTGCAAATATTCTTGCACACTTTAAAATTATTTTTCTACGAGCCATTGACAATGACAATGATGTTATGATGATTTTTAATACAATTTTAAAGTTTGGGTAGTTATAATGTTCGAAAACATCAGGCAAATTATTGTAGATCAAAGTGCTCTAAAATGCTTTGTCTCAGAGATATAATAATCCAAAGTCCCTAATCAATACAAATGTCATTGTCAAATAACAATAAATAATTTATTTTTCATTATAATTAATTAAAACCATTCAAATAGATTACTGATTACTTGAGTGCCTATGCTCCTATTACAAGCCACACCCTGTATAACACTGGACTATACATACTACGTAACGTACATACCTATATAATTATGAGATAGAGTAATGTCGGTAACATAGGTTCCACATACTTATTTAGTCACGGATGTATTATCTGTAGTCACAGCTTATGCTAGGTACACCTTTATTGGCCTTTTGTTATTATGGGGAATATGTACTAGTACTTCGTAGACCAAATAGTTACTTTATATAAGTTTGTTTGTTTGGTCCAGTGATACTTGGAAGCATATACCAAATTAAACTTCACACTTTAACGGGATTTTATGCAACTTTCACTTGTTTAAAAGGTAAAAATGGTGTTTACCTTCCCGACGTTTCGACCCGGTTACACGAGTCATGGTCTCGGGGCGCATTTTTACCTTTTAGACAAGTGAAAGTTGCATAAAATCCCGTTAAAGTGTGAAGTTTAGTTTAAAAATGCAACAAAGTTTAAAATCTTATATATACCAAAATAAGTTAATCCAAGTCTAATAAAAAAAAACGGATACTCACGAAAGTGATTTAACTCTTTGGGCAGCTACATCGTATTTTTTAAGTTCATCAACATAATCAGGAATATATTGATGTGTTTTGGTAACTTTTTGTGTCTGGGTCGACATTGCATCTTGAAGTGCGTAAGCGCATATCAACAAAACTGTTGAAATTACTACTTGACTCATGGTTGGTATTACAATTGGCGACTGCTAGAAAAAGAAGCAGATGTTGCATATGATGATGTTGTACAACTATCATTTAATCCGTTTAAATTCCAGGCAATTCAATCCCCACTCAACTAGTTGAGTCACCAAATTGGCAATGCAATTCAACATAAAAAATAAGGTATTTCTATTTTAACTCGTGTAGTGCTGTCCCATGCTAATCTGCTGACTGGATTATACGAAATCGCAAATACTAATCTAATCAAAAAAATGCATTGAACTGCATACCCTCCGCTTGCCAGGTGGAGTGTTATTCGACACCATAACAGGTATGGAATTGTATAGAGTAATCGTATTCATTTTGACAGTTCAAAACGTACGATATGTTCTGTCAAACCTTTTGTTCTTTGCCGTTTGACAGATCATATCGTACGTTTTGAACTGTCAAATGAATATGATTGCTTTACACCATTGCCCCTTTGGTCTACTTATGCAATATGCAACCTTCCTTCCTAGCCATAGCCATAGCTAAGCCTAGCCTTGGTGTAACAAAATGCAAAAGCTCAGTCTTGACTAAACATAGGTGTATCCTTTTGTTTAAGTTATATGTTTACCGACTTAAAAAAATAGGTTATCAATTCGACATGTATGTATGTGATATCGATGGTATTTGATAAAATTTGAGTATGTTGATCTACTAAGTGTGTGAAATTTTGTAAGTGTACGGTTGTATATTGTATGTATGTTTGCGTTTGAAGTTATAGCATTTCATCAAAATCGGTTTAAATCATAGAATTATTATCCCTTTAGGAATAGAATGACAAAAGCGAGATGTCAGTAGGATAAAGCTGTGCTATAAAAAGGGATGCAAAGATATGATGCAGCAGAACCATTTTTGACGGCTGTCAAACAGTTAGTAGCCTCAAAGAGCCTCGCTGAAAATTTCTTTCATGTGATTTTTTATAATTTCAAATAAAATTGTGTATATTTAAGAGAAATTGTGCTTCTGAAACATGGGGACTTGATCGGTGATTGATTATTGTTCATTACAGCAAAATAACCCTTACAACTTCTCATTTAAGAGGTAAATTAGTCCAAATCGAAGTCAAATTACGATTTATATTTGCCAATCCGGTTTAAACTTAAAGTACGAAGTTTGCTTATTCTTTTCTATAAACGTTAACGTTATGTAAAAAGTAAAGACAATAGTAGATTGTTATACAAGGGGGGAAAGCGACCCATTTCACTCGAGATGTTTCTGGCGCTCGAACGAAGTGAGAGCGCCAATAATTCGAGAGTGAAATGGGTGCTTTCACCCGAGTTAAACATACTATTTTTCATTTCGACTGTGAGGAAAACATAAAATTTACAAAAGTGGTGGTAGATGTCTTGGTGAGGTATTAAGTAGTTCAGCGAGAAAGGAAAACTCAAGTTTTGAACAAAATATGACAGTTGATTTACAGTACTAACAACACTTAACACGATTAGAAAGAATAACGGCACGAATACATGAAAACAGAGTACAAAAAAGCAGAAAATATCAATTAATTAAAATCTTTGTAAAGAATATCGATCGATTTTTATCCACAGATAATAATAGAATCCAAAAATAATTTCTTTTTTTTTATAAAAGTTTTAACGGCTTTGGACGAATCCTTCCTAAAATGACACTGACAAAATAAAATTAAAAAAAAAACGTCTTAGCATTATGGCGGGCAGCCAAATATTTCAATTATTAATTGAATTAAAATTAGAAATTGTATATTTTTTTATCAACGATTATACATAATACCTACACAATATGATTTTCAATTTATAGCTAAGCAATAATGTTTGTTATTTTAATAACATGATGTGACTTAATTATCTTTGGTCCAAGCTTTGACTGCAGGCCTTGACTCTATGCCATGTCAATTAAAACTAAATTACTTTCCACCCTAGGGATGGATAAGCTATTTTCCACCCGGCTATCTACACAGGAAAGTTATATTTTCCGAACAGGAGAGATGAAAAATAACATTTAATGTATGTTTACGAATATTTTGTGCAAATAAATTATTTTTCGTTTTACACTAAGGCTGCATCTTCGAAATTTTGTGTCAACTGTTTATCATGCGGTAAACTAATATATTTAACCTAGGAAGATAGGTATAAATCACCTGGACGAAAGGTTATCTCATTTCAAGTTACTAATGTAACTTACTAAAATTGGTTATTGTCATCCAAAATCGGTTTCGTTTGACTTGATCTTCTATTCCGATAGGAATATTAATTTTATGGTTTAAATATGCGAAATATCTAAAAATTATGTTATAATAAATAAATTGATTAATGAACCGCCTTCAACAAAAACTAAAAAGCTTTTTTAAAATAACATTTGTCTTTTATCTAAGAGAATCAAATTCTTTTGGATTCGGTGAATGATGTGTGTAAACTGTAGTTGGTATGTGGACATAGTATGCACCGACTCCAAAAGAATTTGTTAATTTTGAATTATTTTTATTACGAGAAACTTGTTTTTATGTGCCTATAAATGTAAACTATGGTGATTAATCATGTCACTTACCCGAGGCAAATTAATCTAAAGGGTGTCGTAATTGTTGCATTTATACGCGTATCCAATGTCATGTAATTTGGTACGCACCTCCAATGTCATAAAATTTTATACGCTTTTGTTATGTTTTAATTAAAGCATCGCAGAGATGCACAACTTTTCTGTTTAATTTTCTCAGTATTTCCGTTTACAAGGTTCATATGATTTTTAGGGTTCCGTAGCCGAATGGCAAAAAACGGAACCCTTATAGTTTCGTCAAGTCTGAAGTCTGTCTTTCTGTCTGTCTGTCTGTCCGTCCGTATGTCACAGCCACTTTATTCTGAAACTATAAGTATCACACCGCTGAATCTTGGCAGGTAGGTGTATCTTCACCGCTTTCCGATTCAGATACAAAAAGTAAGAAAAAAATATATTTAAGGGGGCGTCTCCCATACATGAAAATAAAACCTAAAATATTTTTTTTACTCAAACCTATGCGTGAGGGGTGTCTATGCGTAGGTCTTTTAAAATGATGTTGAGGTTTCTAAAACCATTTTTTCTAAAAGTCTAAGGTTTGAGATATAGACGCTTCCAAAGTGGTAAAATGCGCGTCCCCCCCCATCTAACTTTTGAACTAAGAAAGTGAAAATTTTGAAAAAAATATGTGATGTAGATCTTAACAAAAACTTGCAACGAAAATTGGTTTGAATGAGATCGAACCAGTAGTTTTTGAGATATTGCACATTTTTATCAACCGCAAATATAACTTTGTCTTTCATATAAACACTATGAAAAACAAAGTTATATTTGCGGTCAGTATAATATTGTGGTATTTTGACTAAGTGGAAGTAAGAAAGAATCCCTAATTCAGTTAAATTTGGCACGGAACCCTCAGTGTGCGAGTCCGACTCGCACTTGGCCGGTTTTTTTTAGAATTTCGTTATTTAAATTCATAGAAGTCTTAATCTTTGTCGTCGATCGTTGGAGTTTGAGGTTTCGGTTTTTTGTTGTTTGTATGTATAAATAAATATACTTACATACCGAATTTCAGTATTTAAGGATCCCTAGACGTATCCTAAGAATTTGGAGTATTATCTGTAATCCTCAGAATTTTGAGCGCGGAAAAATCTGAGTACCTCATAGTAGCCTAGTAGGGATAGGTATAGGTTATCGAAGATTTGTTTGGAATGCGTTTGTAATTACTTTATTATAGCGAAGAGGATAATTTTTACTATTGGTTTATATATGAATTTCCTTTGCATTCAGTCGAAGCATTTTTACAGTTATAATAATTACGGCCAAGGTTAAGAACTGTAACATTTTTAAAAGTTTTCTAGATATTTTGTAGCTTTGATCAAGTATTTCAGGATAACCAGCCGATAATCCAGCAGTGTTTCCAAAAATATTTTGAAAGTGTTCATCTGTATTACTGTAGCACTCTAAGAATGTGAAACGTGGACCTTGACCAAGAGAGATACGGAGAGACTGGAAGAGTTTGAGATGTGGTACTGGAGGAGAATGGAGAGAATCAGCTGGACGAATGAAGAAGTCTTAAACATGGCAAAGGAAAAGAGAAAACTAATGGAAACAATTGGAAGTAAAAGAGGCTAAATCCTGGGAAACTTGATACAACACAATAGTTTCATCGGAATCATAATAGATGGAACTAGGAAGAGAGGGAAGATAATAAGTGCGGAAAGGAGAAGTGCTGAAATAAATCAAAATTTCGGAATCAATATTTGTGTTTATTACCTTAAAAGAACAATTTGTATTACATAACTGTGTTTATTCGTCAAAAACATTATCATCAAAACAGGGCATACCGCTTCGCGGGTACAAATCATCCCTCACCCAGGCTAAAGCGGTGGCAAGAGGTTCGAGGTTTCTTTTCCCTTTTGCCAACATCTTCACGATGGTATACTCCTCTGCGGCTGTCTGATAAGTTCTATCCAGGAATATCTCGGCCACGGCACCGAGATGAAAGACAAGACGAGCAGCCCTCGTTGTCCCAAACCCTCTGGTGACAACCTTTTCGTTGCATATTGTAAAGTTGGTGATGTTTTTGCAATCATCAACTAGGTATCTGAGCTGAAAAAAACAGGGTGTTTTTGCAAGGGGGTGCCAATTTTTTGGAGGTGATAAGATCATCAATATGAACCACTTTTACTATGGGGCCATCGGTAAACCTTAATTTTTTAGGGTTCCGTAGCCGAATGGCAAAAAACGGAACCCTTATAGTTTCGTCAAGTCTGTCTGTCTGTCTGTCTGTCTGTCTGTCTGTCTGTCTGTCTGTCTGTCTGTCTGTCTGTCTGTCTGTCCGTCCGTATGTCACAGCCACTTTATTCTGAAACTAAAAGCATCACATAGCTGAAACTTGGTAAGTAGGTGTATCTTGTTCACCGCTTTCCGATTCATTTACAAAAAGTAAGAAAAAACAATATTTAAGGGGGGGCTCCCATACATGAAACTGAAACCTAAAAATTTTTTTTTTACTCAAACCTATGCGTGTGGGGTGTCTATGGATAGGTCTTTGAAAATGATGTTGAGGTTTCTAAAACCATTTTTTCTAAAAGTGTAAGGTTTGAGATATAGACGCTTCCAAAGTGGTAAAATGGGCGTCCCCCCCCATCTAACTTTTGAACTAAGAAAGTGAAAATTTAAAAAAAAATACATGATGTAGATCTCAACAAAAACTTGCAACGAAAATTGGTTTGAAGAAGATCGAACCAGTAGTTTTTGAGATATTGAACATTTTTATCAACCGCAAATATAACTTTGTCTTTCATACAAACACTATGAAAAACAAAGTAATTTTTGGTGTCACAATATATTGTGATGTTTTCGTTAAGTGAAAGTAAGTGGACCCTGAATTCAGTAAAGGGTGGCACGGAACCCTCAGTGCGCGGGTCCGACACGCACTTAACCGGTTTTTTCTGTCTCTGCTCTCCATACATTATCGTCAATGTAGATAATTGATATTGTATGGGGCACCTGAAATTATATTTAACATGACCCTATAGTAAAAAAAATCATATTGATGGTCTCATTCATCTCAAAGAATTTGGCAATAATTTGTTGATAAAAAGCACTTACACCAGTGAGTTTGTATTCGATTTCCTTGAGGACCCTGTCTAGCCGCCTAGCTACAAGTTCGGGTTTGTTCCACGCTATTGACACAGCTCTTCTTACTATTTCTAAATAGTCACGTTTGTAATTTCTATGAAAACGAAAATTAACAAGGTAAATAAAAATAGTTAAAAAAATATATGTGTTTTATTGTTGCCTTTATTTATTTAATTTAATAAGAACACATACAGAGTACAATCTTTGATATATGTTTCCTTTTTCAATAGATACCTATATTTTATATAACTCGAAAATAGTTTATTCCAGAAATCATCCCTTAAGGGGATTGGGGTTGAAAAGTTGAAGTTTGAATGGCTCCGTTATGCACACGTACGAGGACCGCAAGTTATCTTGAACAGCACAGTGAATTTTTGCAAGTTTTCCCAAGAAATTAAGTATGTTCATGATTTGTAATTTTAGGATTAGCAATATATAAAATTTGCAACTTACCCACACCCAGGCGCCTTAGCTCTAGACAGATAGTCTAAAGAAAGCACGAAAAGCCCATAGTGAAACTTCTTGTCGGTTATTGTTAACGAATCGCCAATGTGTGGGCTAAAATTAAATTAAATGGAAATATATAAAATATCTCTTTATCCTGTTACCTTCATTTATATCGATTTCTAACTGGATATTATTAATAAGGTGGCCTGTACCGTTACCATGAGTTTATGACGGTTTTAATCGCTAGCGACTATGTAAAAAAAGTCTATGGAAAATTGCACAGCGCCCCTAGCGGTCACTTGCAGAACTATAATTTTCCATTTATAAAGTTACGTACTGTAATAGGAGAAAAAATAAAACGTTCGGATCGGAAAGAATACTTACGCAATTGATTGCAATCTTTGGACAGCTGCGTCATACATCCACAGATCTTTGACATAATTAGGAGGATCTGGGGGGAATAGACTACCACCATCTACAAGTTCGCAAGCGCATACCAACACAATTATCAATAGTAATACTTGACTCATGGTCGCTTTTACGATTGGTGACTGCTAGAAAAAATAAACAGAAATTGTAGTAAATATTGCCCTGCTAAATAATTTGAAAAAAAAAAATCTCTATTTAAAAACATGGATCCATAGTATATTAGTGAAAAAATATATGTAACTAATTTAAATTTATAAACAGGCACAAACGGCACAGGGTAATCACATGGCTATGCCGTCATTATGCGATTGCAGTGCCTGAAGAAAATACTGTCAAATTTTTTAGACAACATCTTCAGGATGGTGTTGGCTTGGCACTTGCTCGCAGTCGCAGTCTGCTCTGTAGTGACGCAGTCTTTTTGCGTAGGCAGGCTTGAATCTTCGGCGAAAATACCAGAGGCACTACAGAAGCTACATGCTGATCGCTTGCAACCGGTTGCTATGGAAACATTGGCCACCCGGCCAATGTTAAACAACCGAGTCCTGTGACTGATAATGGATGATGATGACATAGAGCAAAGACATATGAGCGTTGCCGATGCGTTGCGTCGACGCATGCCACATGATGTTGCGTCGCCGCACGTTGTTTCAACGCACCTTGTAGCATTGCTTATGATGTACCGTTGCCGGCAACATTGGCATGCCATAGGAAGGAATATTGAAGCAACATTGCTAAAACAGTTTGCAAATTTGGCAATGTTAGGAAACATTACAATGTTTATTATATTTTCAATAAAGTATTAATCATAAATATGTTTTTATTAATAAAAAGAATGTTACCTTAAATTGCCAAAGTTCCTGGCAACTTGAAGAAATGTTGCTTCCATACTTTCACGGGAATCGTACATCTACATACCTCTATATGCATTTCTCATGTCAAACGCAATGGTAATACATGCTAGATATACTTACTTATTATTTTCGGCTGGAACTCAGTAGCTTAACTTACGTGTAGCCTTTGGATATAAGTTTTTTTTATCATAAAGATATAACAAAAGATGGTAAAGGTTAGATGATATTTTTAAGCTAAACCTTTTATACTCGTATGTTTCTATTCAGATAAAAAATGGTGATTATTCATGTTACTCACCTTAAACGACATCATGATAAGGGTGTCCTAATTAGTGCATTTATACGCATATCCAATGTCATATAATTATATACGCGTTTGTTTTGGTTTGAGCGTCGCGAGTCGCAAAGATGCACAACTATAATTATTAATATCTACTGTCTTTATTTAATAAACTTTTTTTTAAATAAATCGCCTAGTAAAAAATCGTTTTCGTGGAGCTATTAGTGTACTTCCACGATTACGAGTTTATTTAATGTGTAGTAGACTTTATAGTACCTAGTAGTAGTAGTAGTGGTAGACTTTTATCAATCAGATATTAAATTTTTATTTACAGTTGCGAGTTGTACCCTACTAACTGTACCATTTTTATGTATTGTTGTAAGTAAAAAGGTACAGTCATCAACACATTGAATTAAGTAATTGAATTCCGATATTTTTACCTTAGGTACCATGCTGTTGTCCGAACAGATTAAAAGTTAAAGAATAAGGTACATAAAATAGTTTAGAAAAAATATAAATAGTAATATTATAGAGCTGAAAAGTATTTTTTATATAAACGAGATCAAGAAACCTATTGATCTGTTTTGAAAAATAGTCACAACTTAAATTCTAGATTAGGGTTTGACGATGTAAGTCTAAATAATAAAAAAATACTCACTTTATGCTGTGACCTTACACAATTACCTATAATGTTTGGCAGAATTGTTTGCATTAAGTACGAGTACTAAGCTTTTAAAGTGTGTTTGCGATAGAATATAGATATACTTACTAAGTATAAGACTAAAATTGTAAAGTAAATTAGATTATTATTTAGGTTTCGAAGGACTCTGCTGCTATAAATTAAGATGCTTAATAGAATGGTGCCATCGAATTTGTATGACAATTAAGTATACTAATCTTTTAGCTTAGCTTAACCGAAGAGTGTCTTGCTTTCTTGACCCCTTCAGATAAGTATTCATTTGCCTTTAAGTGGCCTTCAATTTCGAAATTATCAACTGAAAAATAATTCTGTCCTGAGTGATAAACCTAATTTAATAAACGGTTACACACCAATGAATATAATTCAACAATTATTCCGATATCCCCAGTCCGGGGTGGTAAAGTACAAAACTTCTCAATCACGATGCATTCGCAATCACACTGACCTGGAGCTTTATTTTTGAATCACTTGTTTTCGTTGACTTTGAATTCATATCCGAACGAAAATCACCGTTATATTGTCGTCCTTTGCCGGCGGACAGGACTAACCTACTTCGTCCTGCAATACCAGTCACGCTACTCTACGTGTCCCGGATCTATTACTCTACTAAGGTTAAAAAGATCCATACTAATATTATAAAGCTAAAGAGTTTGTTTTTTTGTTTGTTTGTTTGAACGCGCTAATCTCCGAAACTACTGGTTCGAATTAAATAATTCTTTTTGTGTTGGATAGTCCAGTTATCGAGGAAGGCTATAGGCTATATAACATCACGCTACGACCAATAGGAGCAAAGATATAGTGGTAAATGTGTAAAAAACGGGAGGAAAAAGTCACTATTCCACGCGGACGAAGTCGCGGGCAAAAGCTAGTTGACTAATATTGAGAAGACCAAAAATATTACTGAGGGTCGAACGGTAGGAATTTTATCTCAACACGAATTTTAATTTGTTTGTCGTGAGGGTTCCGACGGTACAGCTGTCGACCTTCATGAAAGCAGAGTTTTGGCCGCAGGGTGTTAAGTATCGTCGGTTTCGTGAACGTACCTGACACCAAGCTGCGCACACAACGCCGATAAAACAGTGTTTTATTTACCAGTGTATTCTTTATATTAAATTTTATATGTCTGGATCATAATATATTTAAAGTATTGTTTACCCGCGACGGAATTGAGTAGGTGTATGCGTTTAGGGTGAGAGGATGTTTGTGTGTTCGCAAACAAATGCGTCTCCAGAACGACTTGACCGATTGACATGCAGTTTCCTGGAGTGGATTTGTAATTAATTGGCGATAGTTTTAAGATAGGTATTACAGTGCCAATCCGCCAGGGGGCGCTATAGTTACTATTTCTGTCCCTCGTAAAATGACTCGAATGTTCATTATATCATTGTGAATTTATCTTCAGAACTAGTTGACCGATTGACATACAGTTTTCTGCAGTGGATTTGTTATTTAACGCCGATGAATTTTAGGTAGGCACTATACTCGTAGTATTAATCCGCTAGGGGACGCTGCAGTTACATATTTCCGGATTTATCTCTGGGATGACCTACCTACCTATCTGGGGAGTCACCTTTTTTTACGGTGGAAAAAATGCATTAAATTGCATACCCTCCGTGGAGAGTCATCTACCCTAACCCACAACTTTGCCCAGTGATCCGTCATATCAGTTTACATTATAGTGTATGAAGTACGGTACAGTTCACAATAAATCGTCAGATTACAATTTAACGGATTTAAAACCGTTGAATTGTTGTTGTAGTTGACTTACAATAAATCGACCGAATCACATCGGTTTTTACAATATGACGGTGACTCGTATATGGGTGGATTTCCCAACAGCAAAAACTGCGTGGCATCGATGAAATCGGTACTAAAAAACATAGTAATCATGTTCAATCATATTTTTTCAGTTAGTTGAAATGGTAGCCTTTGTGAAGCACTAAGTATTTTATTATTTGGATGAATAGGTTTTCCAGAAAAAAATTTGAAACCTCGAAATCTTTCATTGCCATGTTTGTCCACACGACACCTTGATGCATATTATACTTTACTGATAAAAATCTATTGGTTGTTTATATTAAAACCTATTTTTATTAAATACGTGAATAGTTAAAGCATTGTTACGGAATAGATTTATTCAAATATATTAATAAGACAACGAATTGTCAATAAAAAAACATCTGTCCCAGAACGACCTTTCATCTCCGTGTCCTAAACAAGTTAGAGAATACTGTTTTATCTAACGACTTGTGCCCCGCCCCCTACCCGCTGAACGTTGCTTAGCAGTGCCGCCTAAGCGCTCGACGTGGAAGGACGCCCGCACATGCATGCGTTTTTGCGCCATAAATTTAAGTATTCCATTTTCACGTTACTGGACATTTTTTCTTTCATCGCCGTGCATAGGTATAACTTCTATTTGAATAAGGTTTGCCTCTTGATTAGCCATTCGATAAAATGCTATTGCTATGATGTTTATTTGTGAAGTTATTATTACTTTGCACAAACAAAAGCTTTTTTGTTATTTTACGTTTTTGCCTCGATTCTCATTGCCATGCTTTCATTTTCGTGGTTTCCGTGGCAAAAATTTGCTATGGAAATGAAAAAAAAAGACATGGCAATGAAAAAAATTTAATTGCCATGCCTTTTAAAACGATTTACTTTCATTGCCGAGGCCAAGTATTTCATTTCTGTGCCTTATGTTTTCATCGCCATGGTGTAATTAGGCATAAGGTTCTGTAAAAAAGGTAGTATCGAATACTGACAGTACAGAGCTTTTCAAGTTTGCCCTCAAGACCTGCAAGAGCGATGTGTATCAGATTTCACAATATTAAATCGAAACTATACTTTTTCATCAAGTAGAAAAATATTTCACCCTAAATATTATTATTTTCAATATTGTAGGTAATTGAGTTAACTTACGTTTTACGTTGATTGGTGTATTTCATTCTAAGCCTAAGCACTATCACAATATTACAAACAACACTTTCACTCCCCTTGAAAATTACATGAGTTTGTATTTTGCGGTACAAAAACATGTGACAAATCAACCCCCACCTACGATCTTGTACGTGCACTGAGGCATGAAAAGATGCAAATCTTTTAAACTACACTTTTAGTAATCTGGCTATCACGTATGATAGTTACCACTAGGGGCATGCGTCGTCGCACCTATTTAGCCAATGCGGAACTGAGTGGCGCGGCGCGGGAGTCAAAGGGGTACCGCCACTGTACTGGCAGGCTTGTGCGTTTAGGCGGAAAAATATTTTTGATACTTTAGAATTTTTAGTCAATAATAGAAACTCTTAAACTGTAATTTATTCGATGAATTAATTTATCAAAGTGTTATTTATAACTTTAATTTGTAACAATATCGTGTTTCAAAAAAAATATATAGTTTTTACACGCACTGACATATGCTATTACGACGTATGATTTAATTCAAACATTCCTACCTGCAAAAGGATAAAAGTCTTAAGGATGGACTTGATCCCACTTACTAAAAAAACGATAGCAGGAGGCTTGGAAGTCTTGACACAGAGTTATCTGACGAACATCAGTTGACGCTCGAAAAACGCTGACATAAAATTCGTGTTTTCATGTATATTTATCGAAAACAATTATTGATAAATACTTGATTGGTTTTTTTTTATTTCTTCAAAGAAATTGCTAGGTAACTAAATTAAAAGGATGTTTGATGTAGCAGAAAATAAAACAATCGAACTTATTGAGGCTAAATCTCAAAAATATGACTATTCGTTTGTTTGAGACTGTGGCCGCTGGTTTAAGCCAAGAGTAAGGTTACCCAACCAATTAAAAATTATACCTCTATTATTTGAATACTGTCATCATAACATTCTTTTTTACCGACTTAAAAAAAGGACGTAATTAATTCAACCTGTATGTATGTGATATCGTTAGAATTGGATAAAAGGAGGCGGTCGGCGCGCCATACATTGCTTGCCCCAAAAGTAAAAATCCATGCGTCACAACCAAAACTAATTTTATGGGTTCGTTTCTTCGCCTTTTAAAATAATATAAAGTAATATAAGCCGTAAATAGCGGGGTTTTCACATAAAACGAAATAAATTGTGTGGGTTCAATCTCTTGCACAGGTCTTTCTAGATCATAGCGCCATCTGTGTCGAAAACCCGCAATCTAGGCCACCAAAACTCAAACATAGAAAACTGCCCCGCTAGGGTGCGTGACGCGTGAAAATTACGATGACGCAAACAATAGCCAACGAAAAGAAGTTCCTTGTCACAGTTTTTTTTCAAGTTTTAGGAAGAGGTTGGTAGGTTTAAAGGTTAGTACCCATGGGAGGCAAACGTCATCTTCCTTCTTAAAATAGCGATTGCGAGCGCTTACTTATTTAACTAACTGCCACATGACACAGTATGACACAATATGCCATTTCGTTAAGCGGTCGTCAGTTTGCTTATAAGTGCTCGAAACCGCTATTTTCTGCCAAACAACAATTGTTGGGGACAGGAAATTGTATTCAATAGTTGTCCTATTTTTTTTGTAGATTTATATGCCGCTAGATAAAAGCAAAGTAAATTAACAATATTGTATAAAAAATTCAATATATTTTTTGCAAAATGATATAGTCAAGTCTCTTAATGCTTTTCTTTAATCAAACATTAAACGACTCTGGGGCAATTTACGAACGTGTCCTTTGAGTATGTTGATCTGTTAAGGCTTCTAAACACGTGTGCAAAATTTCGTAAGTGTATGTATGTTTGTATATTTGTATGTTTGTCCACGGATTTGTCGAAAACGAGAAGTCATAGCGCGATAATTCTATTTTAGTTAAATCAAGTATATTTTCGCTTAGGGTACAGTGTAAGTTTTATCAAAATCGGTTTAGTAGTGTTTGAGATATGGGTAAATAACTAAAATCATGAAATAAAAAAATAATTTAAAAATGAAACCGTTCTTAAAAAGCTGAATAAAAAGCTTGAAATAACACATTCGTCTCATATTCAGAAGAAACAAATTCTTTTGGAGTCGGTGCATGTGTGTAGACTGTTGGTGTACGTAAGCTTGACATCATGCACCGACTCCAAAAGAATTTGTTTCTTCTAAAAAGAAGACGAATGCGTTATTTTAAGCTTTTTAGTCAGTTTTTTGAAGGCGGTTATTTTTTTTTAATGAATTGATCGGTTAATACCTTAATAGGGTTCTAAGCATGGTTCTAACTTTTTGAAATGAGGAGAGATACGTTTTTAACGGTACAAAACCATTTTAACCTTTCATAAAATATATTTACATCTGATAATTTTTGCAAAGTAAAGTAAAACATCATTCATCATCAACATTGGCAAATTGGCAAATAATATGAAAGTATCAAAATTACTTATTAGGTCAAGATATTAGGTTTTTCATTGCCGTGGATTGATTCCTTCATTCCCGTGGCACAGTTATTTCATTGCCGTGGAAGCTTGTTTCATCGCCGTGCACGCAGTTTTCATCGCCGTGGCACCAAATTTTCAATCATGTATATCTCCTTAGTTTTTCAAGTTATTTGCTAGATATTGGGCCATAATACTTACATTATCTAGTACTTTAATAAACGCGACTTTGTTTTTTAAAAAAGCTTAAGATAAAAAAAAACCACGGAATGAAGATTTTTAGGGACCTGTTGAAATTCACTCATATAAGAGTAAAAGTCAAGTCAATCGTTTCGCTCTACCAATAATATTTATAACTTTTTCCCTACCTATAAGTTTCTAAAACTTTATTTTTCATGCCTATGTAGTTTATTTTATTTCAATTTTGAGATGTACCATGTAAAACTCGAAAACTGTTATATCTTAGTTGTTAAACTGTTAAAAAAAATAAATGAAACAGATCTATTTATTATGTCTTTTATAAAGTATGTGTTGTAACTAAGTGCCTATTTAGGTTTCTAATTTGAAATCTTGTTTCGTGTATTATTTATTATACTGTATCTGCTATACCTACATGACTTGTATATTTACCGTGGAACCCTCTTATTGGCTAGATTCCATAATTAAGTTGTAATTGTCACAAATGTATCACTATCATCATCACTAGTAGTATAAAACAATGTCGCGCCGGCTGTTTGTATGTATGTATGATTATTAATGTGTCGCTACAATGTATGCTTCAATCTTTACAACTACGCAACGGATTTGGATGCGGTTTTTTAGGGTTCCGTAGCCGAATGGCAAAAACGGAACCCTTATAGTTTCGTCAAGTCTGTCTGTCTGTCTGTCTGTCTGTCTGTCTGTCTGTCTGTCTGTCCGTCCGTATGTCACAGCCACTTTATTCTGAAACTATAAGCATCACATAGCTGAAACTTAGTAGGTAGATGTATTTTGTTCACCGCTTTCCGATTCAGATACAAAAAGTAAGAAAAAATAATATTTAAGGGGGGGCTCCCATACATGAATTTTTTCTTCTTCTCCTTGTGTACCATCAGTATAATTATTATGTATATGTACTATGTTTATGTTTATTATACCTTTATATTATGTATTAATGTATGCGGTATTTATGTAATAAGTAGTATGTATGTTTATTGTGTTTTAAAAACCTTTTGTAATTTTTATCGTCAAGGTTTTTCTTTTACCCCTCTATCACTTGCTTCGCGCCGCCTGTATTTTCTCTGTATAGACCAATGGTTGACTGGTAGAGAATGCTTTTAGCATTAAGTCCGCCATATGTACCTTTTGTTTGTGCATGAAGTGTAATAAATAAATAAAATAAATAAATGAAACTAAAACTTAAAAATTTTTTTTTACTCAAACCTATGCGTGTGGGGTGTCTATGGATAGGTCTTTCAAAATGATGTTGAGGTTTATAAAACCATTTTTTCTAAAAGTGTAAGGTTTGAGATATAGACGCTTCCAAAGTGGTAAAATGGGCGTCCCCCCCCTCTAACTTTTGAACTAGAAAAGTGAAAATTTTGAAAAATATATATGATGTAGATCTCAACAAAAACTTGCAACGAAAATTGGTTTGAAGGAGATCGAACCAGTAGTTTTTGAGATATTGCACATTTTTATCAACCGCAAATATAACTTTGTCTTTCATACAAACACTATGAAAAACAAAGTTATTTTTGCTGTCGCAATATTATATTGTGATGTTTTCGTTAAGTGAAAGAAAGTAGACCCTGAATTCAGTTAAGGGTGGCACGGAACCCTCAGTGCGCGGGTCCGACACGCACTTAACCGGTTTTTTTAATAGACAGAGTGAATTGTGACGATGGTTTATATTTATTTATTTTCCAAACGTATATCTATCATTTCAGGATATTTATAACACCCAATGCGATAGTACAAGTAAATATGTATAACATGCATATTAAAGTATTGAAACATTGATAATTTAAGAGGTTTCTAAGTGAAGTCGTAAATAAACACATTTTTTTTTCGCTAACATTGCAAACGCTGGCTGAACTCTACGAGATGTATTATCAAAATAATGTAGACTTTGAATATTACCCACAAATAAAAACGTACTTTTCAGCGCGACAGTTATCGAATTATATTATAATATATAATTATGAAATCAGTAAAAACTTCCATATTAATATAGTGCACAATTCTCACCGGATGTGGTACCGGAGAAGATGTATTGAAAATTGATTCCCCGAATTCCTCTGATACCATCGGATTTACCGTTCCATTTTAAACGCCTGCAATTTCCGGTAAGGATATCTTTTGTAATGACCATATTATGACGCTCTTTCAAAAGTAACATCAAACAAAAAATAATTTGTATTGTCTAATGACTTAAAAAGCTCTGGGAGCGTATTGCGATCCAACTTAATCCATTCAATTCCGAGGCATTTAAATTTCCACTCAGTGTAAACGAATATATCAATATCATAATATTATAATAATTTATATTTATTAATAACAAACAAGAAAAATTATAATAATAATACAAATTGCAATAAGAATTGCTAATTTGACAGTAAAGCAGAGCTGTTTAACTGTCAAAACTGCATCGCAATACGCACCCCGATCGTATAGGTATTGTAAAGACATAAAATATCAGCATTGCACCCGTGCGAAGACGGGGCGGATCGCTAATCTATGTATAAAAAGCTATTAAGATTCCTTAATAAATAAAAAAGTATGTGCCGAATATTTGTACAAGTGTAAGGATGAATATGTATTATAGATTACGACTGTATAAATAGTCTCTCCAATGTATAGAATTAACAAATATATACTGGTGTTCTTACAAAATGTACGTGGAGGATTTTTTGGCCGCGGTCTACAAGATACAATATGCTTTCTCAGCGATATCTTCACTTGAGCTGACCTGCCATCGGTATCCCGGGGGGCAATCTGTCGGTGGTAAGTAAGCAAGCGTTACCGGATGACGCATTATCTTTTCTCGAAGTATTTCAAGCAAAACACATTTTTTTAATATTTGTGCTACTCGTAACCTAACTACCTCACATTTAAGGTAAGGCCTCGCCAAGCAGTGGGATGCTTGCGGGCTAGCTTAACTTAACTCGATCCAACTTCAATGACAAAAATTCAGATCTTGACTTTGAATTACAATATTATTAAAGGTTTAGAAGAACTTTATGAATATAAATTGCACTTGTAAAAAGCAACCGTGACTCTGTGACAGACGAGGAATCGAACTCCGTGTCTTACGCTATCCGGGCATACGCCCGGATAGCGTAAGACACACATTAAGAAGCCTGTTGAATTCTGCAAGCGCTTTCTTTTCACGCGTAGACGTTAACTCATCAAAAACGACTAAAACTGTTATTACTGAGACAAAATTTAAAAAAAAAATACTGAGAAGAAACCACAAAACAAATTCATTTGGAGTCGATGCATAATGTCAAGCTTCATGGATAGCAACTGCTGCACTCATCACGCATCGACTTTAAATTCGTGTTTCTTCTAAATGCTGACAAAATATATTATATTTATTTTGAGGGCAATTTAATTATTTGTTTCATGTTTTGTTAAGTTTTAATTTATTATGTGATTCTGCATCTATCGATTTCGATCTTTTTTGTAAGGGTAAGATGTATGTTGAAAATAAATGAATGGAAATTGAAATGAAAATGTAGCACCTACCGTGTTCTAAATCAATAAAAGTAAATTCAAAATAATTTTGTCTCTTAGACTCATTTCCGTTAGATAACTAACATATTAACATAATAATTTCTTAATAATCAATTCATTACAAATGTTAATTGTTAATTTACTACATTAGCATATAGATGATGTAGCGGCAGAACATTGTAAAATGTATCTTAGTACTTTAAGTTTCGGTTCTTTTTCAGATGGGGACTCGTTTGACTTCGTTGTGATAGGCTCCGGGTCAGCAGGAAGCGTGATAGCGAACAGACTGACAGAAGACCCAAATGTATCGGTGCTGCTGATAGAAGCTGGAGAGTGTCCTGGAATTGATTCTAATGTACGTTTACCGTCTAACTGCTTCGTTGACGCAGCGTTTAGAGGGTCGCATTTTAATGTGACGGCTGCGCAAGAGGTCCCGGGTTCGATCCCCGGGTTGGACCAAAAATATGTACCTAGGTTTTTCTGTTCAGAAATTCTCAGGGAAGCCCAGAGTTTGTGAGTTGGCGGTGTTTCATCCCCGTTTCTCGGAAAGCAGGTTTGGTCCTGCGCCTGATCTCTCTCCGGTCGTGTCAGATTGCTGTCCCATCGGGCTATGAGAGTAAAAGGAATTGAGAGTGCTCCTGTGTTTGCGCATACTCGTAGAGTATGATATGTCCCGCGCAGTCGGTTAGTCGTTATGACTGAACACCGTAGTCGAAAACGGCTAGGTGGACTATTGTTAACGTCTACAATTTTCTCATTTGCTCAACTTTCGCAACAACTTTTTTTCGATATCGCTATCGAATTTGAATAAAGAAGATAAATAAAAAAATATTAAATTCTGAAATCGTTGTTAGCTATTAATATCACATTAAAATACAAACGATGACTGCTTTTCGTTTATTGTATAAAGTCTCATAGCCAACAAGTCAACCATTACCAACGATTCTCAAAAGTACACTTTTTTTCAGCTTCCGGGGCTGGTAACCTATCTCATCAATTCTACTATGGACTGGCAGCAAACATCTGTGCAAGATGAAAAAGCTTACGAATGCCTAAGAAACTATCGAATGCCTCTCACCCGTGGAAAGGTGCTGGGCGGCACCACCAGCATCAACATCATGTACTACGTCCGAGGAGACCCCTCAGATTATAACTTATGGGCAGAAAAACTAAATGACCCGTCATGGAACTACTCCAACGTACTGCCTTATTTTAAAAAAAGCGAGAGACTTGAAGAACCTTCCATCATCGAATCACAGTACGGCCAATTTCATGGCACAGAAGGATATTTAGGAGTTACGAAACCACATCAGGAAATCACAACGGAATATTTTACAGCTTACGAAGAAATAGGATACAAACAAGTACTAGATACCAATGGCGATTACATAATAGGGGTGTCTGAGCAAATGGTAACACTATCCGATGGTCTCCGTCAAAGTACTGCTAATTCATTTTTGGCAACTATCAAAGATCGACCAAACTTATACGTTTTGAAAAATACTTTAGCCACGAAAATTATAATTGACGAAAACAAAAGAGCGACGGGTGTTGAAGTTGTTGATAAAGACAATAACACGTTAGTAGTTAACGCAAAAAGGGAAGTAATTTTATCGGCAGGGGCTCTCAACAGTCCACAGCTACTGTTACTCTCTGGGATAGGTCCCAAAGAACAATTACAAGACTTGGGTATAGACCTCATCGCTGATCTTCCTGTTGGCAAAAACCTACAAAATCATTTTCCAATATCTCTAGTTTACCGAATGGGAAAAGAGCGTCCAGCTCCTCAATTCAACCCTGAGTTGTTCCCCATGCCTGCCATATCTGGTTTTCACGCATTGAACGCATCTCAAGAACGTCCAGATTTCCAAATTTTGACACAGATCTTGACCATCGATGCGTATATGACATTTTGTAATTTTGTCTTCTCATACCAACCGTTTATTTGCGAGTATCATTATAAAGAGCTGGTTGGGAGTGAAATTTATATGTTGACGGTAATAAAAACACGAGGGAGATCCCAGGGCTACGTCGCGCTGAATAGCAAGGATCCGTATGACACGCCGTTAGTGTATTTTGACCCGTATGCAGATAATGCTGATTTCGAGGACGTGTTGACTTATATGGAGGATATAGGGCGGATTGTGAATACGACTTACTTCAAGAGTGTGAATGCGGAGTTAGTTCCGATGCCGCACTGTGCGCAATTTGGGAGTTGGAGCAAGGAGTACAGGGAGTGTCACGCTCGGTGCGCGAGCAGCTACTACCATTACGCAGGTACTTGCTCCATGGGGCTTGTGGTGGACCCGCGCCTGCGAGTGCTCGGCGTGAGTGGGCTGCGCGTGGTCGACGCCAGCGTCATGCCAGTGCTGATCAGCGGTAACGCTAACGCCGCCACGATGATGATTGGGGAGAAAGCGGCAGACATGATCAAGGAAGACTACAACCTGATGTCTTAAATGCTAAATCTTGTTCGTTACTTTTAGCACTCACAAATAAAAAATCATTTATAACAATAAACGCTAGTTTTTCTGGTTCTTCTTCATTGCCTTCTCCCATCTTTAGTCGTCCTTTCTTTATAAGCAGATCAGGGGGCGTATTGCGATCCAACTTAATCCGTTCAATTCCGAGGCGGTTCAATTCCGAGGCAGTTCAATTCCGACTCAGTGTAAACGAATATTATCAATATAATAATATTATAATAATGCTACAATGGTATAAAATTAATATTTATATTGTTATATTATAGTAATGTTATCAATATAATGCGAAATTGCAATAAGAATTGCTAATTTGACAGTAAATCAGAGCGTTTTAACTGTCAAAACTGCATCGCAATACGCCCCCAGGACACTGCCACCCCGCGACAAAATATTTGGTAGTAGATACCTTAACTTATTATTATATATTTAAAAGTACCATTTAAACAGGTGCAGTGGCATATTATATTTCGTTTAAAACAAGATATTGTTTTTAGGGCTCCTTAGCCAATTGGCAAAAAACGGAAGCCTTATAGTTTCGTTCATAAAGTCTGTCTGTCTGTCCGTTCGTATGTCAAAGGTCAAAGCCACTTATTCTGAAACTATTAGCATCACAAAGCTGAAACTTGGTAGGTAAGTTTATCTTGTTCACCGCTTTCCGATTCAGAGACAAAAAGACAAAAAAATGATATTAAAGGGGTGGGGGGTTTAGATGATTTTTAGGGTTTTGTAGCCGAATTGCAAAAAACGGAACCGTTTACAGTTTCGTCAAGTCTGTCTGTCTGTCTGTCCGTCCGTATTTCACAGCCGATTTATTCTAAAACTATTAGCATTACACAGTTGAAACTTGATAGGTAGATGTATCCTGTTAACCGCTTTACGATTCTCAAAGAAAAAGCATCCCTTCTACGGTTACTTATATCTCTCAGGAGTTCAATTATTGTTACAACTGTAGGTAGACCGCGAAATTGAGACCTCGCCTGCGGTACAAAGGAGTGCGGGGGGAGACGAGAGCGCGGTTAGTGAGCGGCGCGGGCGGGTGTTTCCGCGCCGCCCGCACCTCAAGCGCGAACCGCTATCGCCTCCCCCCGCGCCCCTGTGCCCCGCAGGCGAAGTCTCAATGAAGCGGTTTACCTATAACAAATATTGTTATTAAGATCTGGTAGTATCGATCTCGGGCTGCTTGGTTTATTTCAGATGAATTATGAACCTAACTGTACATACTCGTAGGTACCTAGAGTTTAGCATAGATAGTAGAATCTACAATGTACATAATTGAAATCTACATTTAATTTTTACTTTGAACTTGAAATTTAGTAACACAAAGACGTAAATTATAAGCTAGTAGAGATTTTATTGTTTTTATTTTTCATATTCCAATTGCTCCATGCAACAAAACAAAGGTTAAAAGTGATAGATTGTTTGTATATTTTTAAGAAGCATTTTTAGTATGCAATCCTCACGACGATGATATCGCATTCGCAAAACGATAATCGCATTGACGGATTTCGTTTTTCGTAGAAGGCCTTCTGCTACGTGTTTCGCTACGAAGATTCGCGGCTTACTAGTAAGCCACGTAAATCCACGCTACTACGGTTAATAAAACGCCAGCTTATCTCTCTACACATCCTTAGCATTCGATGGACAGCACACCTTAAATCATAAACCTTCGTCAGTTGGCAAATTTCCATTTTAATGGGCCCTGTAAGATTACGATCCGATCCTACAGGCTGTCTGTCATAAAGGGTTAAGTGCCGGTTGACCAATAAGTACTTAACGAGGGATTGAATAATAAATAATAAATCTTGCTACTGGCACATTTCAAGATATAGGCAATTGGGATTGTAAGCCGGGCTCGTCAAGTAAAGGTGGGTTTAGACTAAACGAACAAAGAACTAGAGCTAGAACAAAAACATTTTTTCTTGATATTTTGTTGTAGATTCAGATTCAGATTCAGATTCAGCTTTATTGCATACTACATTGTTGTACACACAGATAAAAATTGGTACAAGGTCTTATAAGTAGTTGTAAACGGTAGCTTGATTAGATAGATAGATACATCGAACGAATGCTCTGAGTCTGTTTACATAAGAATAATTTAATGAAGTTAGGATAGAATGAGCATGAGCTCGTCTTATTTAAATGAGCCATAAGACTAAATCATCGATAAAGAATTAACCAGTTAGTTTTTATTAAACATGAAACAATTCTGTGTTAAAAGTGAGTTGAATCATTTTCTTTTTCCGTTCATAAGCAATTCAATTTAAAAAAAAAACGGTTTAATTGTTAACTCATCAACCCATACCGGGTTGAGTTGAGAAACCGGGTTGGTTTAGAAACATCCCGGGTTGCAATCCCTAAGCGACTATACTAATTTTTAAATATTACTTACCATATTTGAGGCAAGGCCTTTGCCCAGCAGTGGGATGCTTACAGGCTAACTTTACTTTTTTACATATTAAATATTGTAGCTTTTAAAAGAGAAGCCCATTCCACTATACATTTTGGTAATCCTGCCGCTGTTTGGTCAGGGACTGCTTATTGCTAACCACCATATCTGGTGGCCGTTCACTATCCACTACCTGTGATTAAATAAGCTTTCCCTTAGTGTTGGCACAGAATATATAATATGGTGTTGGGTAGCACCAGCATCAGTACTGACACCAGACCGCCGACTGACCTACTTATCTTATATCCGCTTGGTCCACATCATACTTAAGCTGAGGTCTGGTCTGAGATGTTTACAGGCTAATTTTAACAGAACGATTTTCCTGATGTTGAATTACCGCTTCAAAAAGTTCAAAATTTCTTAGGATCATTGTTATAGCATGGAGACTTGTAGTTAAACAGCGCAGTAAACAATTATGGGTTTAATTTAAGAACTTATGATTGATGATATGATTTATATACAACCGATGGGTGAGCTATTATTGATAGAGCTTTCCAACAGCTTAAATGCCACTCCAATGAATGACCACCTAACTAGTGCCATAAAGATTGTTCCAACAAAGAGAATATAATCACTACGTTTGTTCCCGTAGTGGTTCTATCCTCTTTGTTTGTTCCAATAGCTTGAATGCCACTACTAGATCGTTAGTAGGGTCCCTTTCTTAGGCGAGACTACTTAGACTACGAATATCAACACGAAGTATTAGTCGAGTTTATAAGGATCCGGCAACAGCAGTAATTGCCGCGAGTCAATGTACATCCAACGCCATCTAGCGGTGAGTAGTGGTACCAAATAATTGTGCGTCTTACAATACAACTTATTATTTCCCAAACAATAAGTTTGATTCCATCCTCTGAAATATAATAGGAACTTTTATGAAATTGACCTTATATTCATAACCAGTCATTACATTCACAAAGAAATAAGGTATGTTGTTTTGTTATGTCCATTAGGAAAATTGAAATCCTTTTTCTTTGATATTATTCATAGCTTTAACTCGTCAAGGATGTGTAAACGAGACACAATAAAAAGTCCATTGTTATGCGACTCTCGGCATTCGTTTGATAACTGACTGATTAAAAGAGTATAACCTTTATATAATTTTTTCAAGGATATTTGATCAATTCATTGCAGATATACATTATTTCGTTTATATTATTTAGGTAGATTATAATAGGAATTAGTGCAGTTTCGCTTGAGTAGGTGATAGAGAATGACTGAATAAATGTTGTATAAAACGTGTTTTATAAAAACATTTTATCTTCTTAAACTTTATAACATCCCTCTTAGGCCCGGTGGCGTGATCGATATTTAACTAATGGTTAAATGTCGCTACCAGCGGTTGAATATTGACGACTGTGCGCGGTTTGCAGAAAAAAAATACCTGATCCAATGGCCATTAAAATAGCAATTCTGACATTTGGTTAATGTATTTTTTTTAAAAGACGCATAGCAGTAAACATCAACTGCTGGTAACGACATTAACCAGGCCTTAGTTTACCTTAGCCTAATTATTGCCTTGTCTATAAATACTACCGCAAGTCATCCCTTTAGAGCGGTTAGTAACAACTTTATAAAACAGCGGCTTCTATTCTCAGTACTCATTTACAAACAAGGTCAGGGATAGGGCCGGGACGCTCAAGGACGATTTTATTACCAGCTGGATTGGCATAGCATAGCACAGCGAGGGAGAGTAAGCTCATTTTACAATATGAGTTCTAGATGGCAACATTTTTTTAAAAATTAGTTTACTTTAATAATTTGAATCAAAAAGATATACTTACGCGCATTTCAACCAAAAAGAGTACAACCTATTCATTTAGCTGGATAAATAACACAGCACTCATCTCAAGAAGAGATTTTAAAGACTTTGTGATTAAACAGGAGACATTTCTTATATTTCTCGCCTTTACTGGTGTTTGGATCATTTTTATCAAGTGTAGTACTTAAATAAAACAATCGAAATCATTTGATATTTTTTATCAACTGCACTTGAATAAAACAATCGAAATCATTTATCAAATAGAGCCCCGTGTTTTTTGCGCTGTGAAATTCGATAAGTTTGCATAGTAAAATGAAAAAAAAAAGTTTTTGTAAGTATAACAGGCACAAACTATTATTTACTAGGAAAAATAAAAAAGAAAGACAAAAAATAAAAATTAATTCACTCATGATGAATTAAGTCAAATGTTAACTCGGGCTGCGTAATTCTTAAAGTCACCGGACAATAAACGCTATTTTACCCGAACAAAATAAAAAATAACTTAATTACGAAATAGGACCTTGCAAAGAGTCCTTCTGTGTCTCCTTCATCATATTGGTTGGATAGTCCGTTGTCGGGAATACAACGGAATATTCGACTGGAAATATTTTTACGGTAGAAAAGCTTGACTTCTCCGAAATACGCAGCCCTAGCAAGATATAGATAGGTAGGTACTCTTTGCGTACTGTCGGTTATCTTTAAATCATGTATTGGTTGTCAATTAGCTTGAAATGCCATGTTCTTCATTCATTGTTTTGGATATTTTTATATTCTTTTCTTTCAATAACACTTTCATACAGGGTGCGTATTGCGATGCAACTTTGACAGTTAAGCAGTTCTGCTTTTCTGTCAAATACACAAATTCACAAATAAATATACAATTTCACAATTATATTGATATATTTTTTTATTACAACATAAATATTAATATGCATCCCTTATATATTTTCTATTCATACGTCAATGAAGTATATTATTATAATATTATTATATTGATAATATTAGTTTACACTGAGTGGGAATTGAACTGCTTGGAAATTGAACGGATTAAGTTGGATCGCAATACACCCCCAGTTCCGGGCTGCGTGACACTGGATATCGTCCACCCAACGAAGTGGCGGGTGGCCTCTACCGCGCCTGTTGGTCCGTGGTCGCCACTTCATTACCTTTCTGGTCCACCGATCTACGTCTTTTTGATTACATAAGATACATAAATATACGCTTCTAAAACCATTTTATTAAATCAATAACCAAACAGTTGTCGAAAACCGCCATACAAAAACGTAGCGGACGGTTAAAGTTAGACGGTGCTATAAAGCTAAGACGTAAATACCTGAAAAATAAATCTTATATATGTCACCGTAAAATTGTAAATACCGTTAGGTTATAATCTCTCCTGCTATATTGTAAACCGTCGATAGATTGTGAACCTTAAATATTCCTTACAATTCATCGTATTATTTTTCCTTAGATTATAATATATCAAAGTAAAACCATTAAATTACAATTTATCGCTTGGACACTCGCGTTAAATTGTCAACTATCATAATAAGGTGCCTCCTGATTGTTTGGACTTACAGAAGGCCATTCTATGTCCTTGAAGTTCAACCAATCAGCGCCCGAGGTGCGTTCCCTCGAATGCAATTACACAACTTCACGGTTTTACTTCGATATACTAAAATTTTCCAAAAATGTATGCGTCAAATTATTAACAGTATGCTATGGTTCGCAATCTATCGACAGTTTACAATATCGCGAGAGAGATTATAATCTAACAGTATTTACAATTTTACATATAGATAGACTGCTCCTAGATTACTCTACGTAACAGTACTTATCCAAGTCCACACGGCTCAAGGTCAGAAGGGTTTTGAAACATATTACGTTCTACCTTCATAAACATAATGTGTAACATAGCCCAAAGTTACTCCATTACACCGTTGTCCCTAAGGAGTAAAGTAATAAACCTTACTGTTAGATATTATGTGGGCTCGTGCGAGTTTGATTCGGTTTCAAATCTGAATACTTAGTTACTATAAAATAGGGCTATACGTAAATTACGGCGAATACTGCCTCGGTGCCGCAGCGGTTAGAGGATCGCATTTTAAAGCGACGGCTGCGCCAGAGGTTCGATTCCCGGGTCGGACCAAAAATATATACCTGGGTTTTCTGTTTAGAAATTCTTAAGGTAGCCCGGAGTTTGGAAGTTGGCGGTGTTTCACCCCCGTGCTTCGGAAAGCACGTTAAAAGCCGTTGTTCCAGCGCCTGATCTCTCTCCGGTCGTGTCAGATTGCTGTCCCATCGGGTTATGAGAGTGAAAGGAATAGAGAGTGCACCTGTGTTTGCGCACACACTTGTGCACTATAATATGTCCCGCGCAGTCGGTTAGTCATTGTATCTGGCCACCGTAGTCGAAATCAGCTAGGGGCACTATTACCATACGGCGAATACGTACGTTACTGTACAGCGTTTGGCCTGTATGTAAAAGGAGCATTTTTTTAGAAATGATTCTACAAAGCATACGTAAGTTACTGCCCTGGTCATAGCGATCAGAGACATAGTAATCCAAAGTTATTATCCCTTATCAATATATATCAAAATCGCTTACTTGTTGTAGTGAATGACAATGTCAAATTCTATAACTGGACACATTTGCTTGGTTTGTTTGAATTGATTTCGGTTTTAAGGCCTAAACTAAAGGGCCCATATTTTAAATTTAACAGGCCTATTACTGGCCACACCCAATATAACTATCAACACCAGTCTCCTAGTATGTAGTACTATTATATATTCTGTGCTCCTAGTTAAGAAAAGAGACCCCTTTTAATTTAGAAATGACTGCACATAGCTCTAATACTGACTTTACTCAGTTTAGCTGGTGCCGCTATAGAGGTACATTACCCCCTTATGCATAATAACTCAAACAGTCTAATAAACCTATTTTAGCCATTACACTGTTTTGTCACTTTCTCTTAAATGATGACAGCGCCAAGAAAGAATGAGACAGAACAGTGTCATAGTTAAAACAGGTTTATTAGACTATTTGCGTTTTTATGAATAAGAGAGTAAGTACCTGCATAGTATTGTCACACTTAAGCCAGAATATTTAAATTCAGAGACAACAGCCTTTTTCTAGGTGAGCTCGCTTCATCGTAATCCCTGTCTATGTCGCATCTGCAGCAGTACTACGAAAAAACCGGTTAAGTGCGTGTCGGACCCGCGCACTGAGGGTTCCGTGCCACCCTTAACTGAATTCAGGGTCCACTTACTTTCACTTAACGAAAACATCACAATATATTGCGACAGCAAAAATAACTTTGTTTTTCATAGTGTTTGTATGAAAGACAAAGTTATATTTGCGGTTGATAAAAATGTGCAATATCTCAAAAACTACTGGTTCGATCTCCTTCAAACCAATTTTCGTTGCAAGTTTTTGTTGAGATCTACATCACATATTTTTTCAAAAATTTTTACTTTCTTAGTTCAAAAGTTAGATGGGGGGGACGCCCATTTTACTACTTTGGAAGCGTCTATATCTCAAACCTTAGACTTTTAGAAAAAATGGTTTTAGAAACCTCAACATCATTTTAAAAGACCTATCCATAGACACCCCACACGCATAGATTTGAGTAAAAAAAAATTTTTAGGTTTTAGTTTCATGTATAGGAGCCCCCCCTTAAATATTATTTTTTCTTACTTTTTGTATCTGAATCGGAAAGCGGTGAACAAAATACACCTACTTACCAAGTTTCAGCTATGTGATGCTTATAGTTTCAGAATAAAGTGGCTGTGACATACGGACGGACAGACAGACAGACAGACAGACAGACAGACAGACAGACAGATAGACTTGACGAAACTATAAGGGTTCCGTTTTTTGCCATTCGGCTACGAAACCCTAAAAATATCAAAATTGCTAAGAAATAGATGTCACGTCGCATATTCCCAGTCTCTTATTCATGTGGAGTTTTAGCCTTAGAGGCAGGCCCGAGTTAGGAATTCTTATTAGTTTACAATTTATAGCCGACGACAGAGTTTTGTAGCTCATTTCGTTTGCAAATTAATTTGTTGGCGGGCCGTAATATTTATGCTGTGTTTACGCAGCGCTTATTAACCGTGGACGGTCGTATTGGGCTGCGTAGATTAAAAATTGTTTGGGATTATGTTTTATTATTGCAAAATTCCCAACGATCATGCTGAATATAATATACTTTCTTTTGTTCAGTAAGTGGACAAGTGGTAGAGTTTTAAAATAGATAATATTAGATTTTATCTTCAAAAAATATAAAGGTATTTAATGGACCAAAGTTGTTTTTAGTAGTTTTATGAATGTTAACACAGGAAACTGTAGTTTCGTAGGTGACTGTTAACATGTGCATAGTACTTCTAGGGAACCAGTTACCTAAAAGTATTAAAAAATCCTTTTAGGAAACCAGTTAAGTATAAGTATAAAAAAGACTAATAAGAAACCAGTTTCAAAACTTAGGTTTCCTAAACGGCTGAAGGGCTTGTTGCATTTAAATATATATATATTTAATCAAACACAATTTTCAGATATTTATGTGATAAGTACATGCACGGGCTGATATTGACATTATATTTTGATTTGTTTTTGGAATTTTTATTTGTAATTGGTCGACTTGTTGACATAAGTGAATAAATAATAATAAGTACTTTTGGATGTGATACGGTTCTATCGAATACCAAAGCCAGACCACTCACTGCAAAATTTCAAGACATTTTTAGCTCTTTCTGCGTGGATAGGAACGTTAATTAATATTTAGTACTAGCTGTGCCCGCGACTTCGTCCGCGTGGAATAGTGACTTTGGATAGAATTTTTAATTTATAGGCTTATGATTTTACAAATAAGATACTTAAGTATAAGTACTTATAAGTACGCAAGATATAAAGTATTTATATAGTACATTTTAGTACTCACTTATCATTAAAATTGGCCATATTACAACAATAAGAAGCAAGTAGTAGGTACATCAAAGGTGATCAATTATTATGACCATACCGATTATTTGGACGTTCACAATTTGTATTTCGATTAGGAATTCCTTTGTTTGATAGGATAATATGGTTACTTTACTTTTAACTACTACTTTGCCACAAAAAAAACTACTACTTTACTAACATTTTACTTTGTTGTGTGGAAAAAATGGATCTAAATATAAATTTTTTCATGGCACTCTTTTGTTATACTTTGGCAAGTACCATAAAGTACCAAATATTCATTTAATTTATACAAACCAATATGGAGGAAACACTACACATTGAATTAAAACACTTTACAGATTCATTTCCACCCACATTTATTTTAAATTGTTTCGCCTCGGCCCCGTCCCGCCTTAGCCCCGGCCCCATCGAACGGGATAAAAAGTATCCTATGTCCTTCTCCTGGTACTAAGCTACCTCCCCACCGTTTCGTCCCGGTCCCGTGCTACCCCAGCCCCGGCCCCGTCTAGCGGGACAAAAAGTATCCTATATGCAGTATCTTATGTCCTTCTCCTGGTACTAAGCTACCTCCCCACCGTTTCGTCCCGGTCCCGTGCTACCCCAGCCCCGGCCCCGTCTAGCGGGACAAAAAGTATCCTATATGCTTTTCCTGATTCTAAGCTACCACCCCACCAACTTTCAGCCAAATCGGTTCAGCCGTTCTCAAGTTATAAGTGTTGTAACAAACACGACTTTCTTTTATATATATATATTTTCTGCCTACCCCCTAAGTCTATTGGCGTGATTATTTCTATCCTAGTTTACTCTCCAAGTCATGCTGAGTCAAATAAAAAAAGCCCCATCAAAATCGGTCCAGTAGATTCTGAGATTAGCCCGGACAAACAGACAGACAGACAGACAAAAATTTTAAAAATTGTTGTTTTGGCTTCTATTACGGTAATTAAGACCCCCTGTAACAATTTTTCATAAAAATCTTCAATGTACAGAAATCGATCTTTTACAGTCTTATTATATGTATGTATATAGATAGAAGATAGAAGTGATGTATGTAGTTTAATATTTAGAGTTTATTTTTGTTTTTATAGTGTTTTGTCACCATACAAACTTAATAATATAAATTGCACTTGTAAAAAGACAACTGTGAACCTGTGACTGACGAGGAATTGAACCCCGTGTCTTACGCAATCCGGGCGTATGCCTATACCACTCGGCCACCGTCACATTTACAGGCCTAAAAAAGTACCATTTTGGCAGGATGATGAGTCTATATAAATGCAAATGTCAAAATAGTGATGTGCGGAAGGCACATGACGCAAAATAGCATAGGTCGATGTGATATAAAAACCGATAAAAAAGAAATGTAGTGGCGTAGACAGTGCCTTTATTACAAATGTCTTCTTATCTTTTGGGCTCTTCTACTAAAGAACCTCAAAAATCATTATCATAAAGTGATGATCTACACTTTACATTTTAATCTACTATACTTACGGCCTGA
Organism: Pyrausta aurata; assembly: GCA_963584085.1. Lineage (NCBI taxonomy): Eukaryota > Metazoa > Arthropoda > Insecta > Lepidoptera > Crambidae > Pyrausta > Pyrausta aurata. The sequence goes on from OY757254.1 coordinate 13,058,745, forward strand.
TTCACGATGTCCTAATAAGTTTTGGGGCAATAATTTTGTATCCCTCATAATTGTTGTTGCTCTTAAAATCATATGTGACTGAAACGATTATGTAGATAAGATATAGATTCTAACGTTACTAAGTAGGTTAGGTATTTTCTTGCATAGAGACAGAAGAGTCATTTCCTTTTTCGTGGAACAGAAAACTCGTAAAATAATAAATAAATTCGAAAATCCTTGTATGAGTAAACAGGAAAAACGTGCGTGAGATTAGATTTCAGCCCATTGGGTGACATTACGACGACTTAATTTACTCCCCTCTCAGTCAAAATACAGGTCAAAATCAATCCAAGCCCATTTTCTCGTTCGAAGTGTGCTTTCACGTCATCTTATTAGATTCTTATAGACTTGGTAATTTACTTTTTGTATTCGTTCTGGGGCTGTAGACAAAGTAACATATTCAACGTTACGGTATAACAGCTCGTCAATCGTCTAATTAGATTTTAATGTCAACCCCACACACTTATATCATAAGTAAAATTTACTTGATTTAATATTAAAAAACTTTGTTATTGTTAAACAAATTGTTACCTTGGCTTCCCTACTCTCTGAGTTTCAGACTTTATGACCTACAATTGACGTTCGAGATGACTAAAGGCTCTGTTGCACTTAGTTACTGAAAAAAAAGTTAATATTAGAAGACAAAATGTAAATGCAACATTATTGTTTTGTGGAAACTGTAACATGCAATAACTTATTAAACTAATTATTTATAACCTACATCCAAATATTAGAGATGTACCGACTAGTCGCCGACTAGTCGGTAAAGCCGACTAGTCGGCCATTTTTGTAGTCGGCGACTAGTCGGCGATTAGTCGGCTAAATCCGCCGACTAGTCGGCCCGCTTCTCACTCATGTTAATATGCTTACAAATAGAGTGGTTTCAATTAAATTGTATCTTTACGCTTGTTATTTTTTATTATAAGAATCACAGTTTCAGTTTACAATACAATTTAATAATTGGTAGAAAAAATTAAATAGGAACCCTTCCTTTAACCTTTTATAAAATAACAAAATATAGGCTAAAGCAAATAATCATTGGTAATAAGTAGGTTCAATTATAACATAAAAAATAGGAACTCTTACTTTGACATCCCAAAGTTATTCATTCTCGAAATTAATAAGGATTAATAAGAACCAAGTTGAGGCATCAGTTGTGAATGTTTGTACTTAATATTATTTGTCATGCTCGTAGTATTTGCCTTTTCCCCTGACCACCACGAGAAATAACTGCTTGACACTGTTGCACTTCACTTTACTGCTACCTTCTCCCTCCAATTCGTCAAAAAAAGTTAATTTCACTATTAATTCAATTATTTGCACTGTGTTAGCTTAGTAATTGAACGTTATATATTCTTTATTTCATTAAACACCAATAAAACGCCGGTTTTTATGTTTACAAATAATGAATGACGTAGAATGAAAGAAGACAAAAACATGTCCTGACAGGTCCACGTGGGCGCAGACCGTGCGCCAATTCTACGAGCTGAGAGCGCGCTCACGAACATTTCCGACGTCACCCAGATTTTACCGAAAGTAATGATCGGCCTGGCCGACTAGTCGGCCGACTAGTCGGCTAGTCGGCTAGTCGGCCAAAGTCATAGTCGGCACATCTCTACCAAATATCATTTAAAAAGTATACAATTATTTTCTTTTCTGGATGATGATGAAGATGATTATTTTCTGAAAAGCCTAACTAGATCGAAATAGGTCGCATTGCCGTATCTGCACTATGCCAGGACAGTTCGTAATCGATCCAGCCGCGTTTTCAATTCGAGCCTCAAACACACTGAATTACAGGGGGAGAGTGCAACGACCTCCCGTACAGTTGCACGCGCAAATTGTGGCAGAATAAAGTATTTTTTATCGGGTTACCTAGAAGGTAAGAGGTTTTACGAAGGTTTGAAGGTTAAAGGTTAGAGGAAAGATATTGATTAATTTTAATTAAATTTATTTCTTTCTCCATTTCGTTCAAATGCATGGGTGGATTTTACATCAGACTTGGTATCATTAACTCATTTATTTACCGCACTACAGGTGAAACAATATGGCGATTAAAGAGAGACTTACTGCAAATTATGCATCAAAAAATTGGCATACGTGTTTGGAAAATTAGCTAGATCATCATTATTCACTGCTGAACACATATTATAAATATACAATGTGTCCCGACATCAGTGGCGGAGCCTTTGATGCTAAGAAATATATAATTTTTTATCGACAAATTGGCCCTCAATTTTTGTTTTCTGTCCAAAGAAGTGTAGGATTTTGTTTTAGTGAACATTATCTTCTATCGTTTTAAGATAATAAATAAGCAATATCATGCTCTAGATTTTTCACAAGATAGAATAGAAAAAAATGTAGGGACCAAAAAATTGAATTTTTTTGGTATTTTTTTTTTTACATGAAATTTGTGTAATTATTGTGTACATGTTTAGCTATCAAATGAGACCTCTTTTATGTACATAGGATATTAACATGAGCAATTGTGGTCGAATTAGTACGAGAGCCCGGGGTTTGGTTACTAAAAAAACAAAATGGCAGCCATAATACAACCGTGACAGAAAACAAGAAATTGAGGGCCATTTTGTCGATAAAAAATTCTATATTTCATAGTATTAAAGACGCCGACACTGATGTCAGGACACAGTGTATATAAATGTCAATGTTTTTTATAGACAAATTGTATAAGTAAGATAATTCGTGAGTAACTAAATTTCCATAATTGTCTGTCTCACGCAAGCACTGTAGGCAAACCTCGTGGTTTATAACCTAGTGGTTTATAACAGTGTAAATGTATGCCATATTTTTTTTGTTTCTGTAAATTAATGATAATAAATGAAAAAAAAAGTTCTCCCACCACGGTTTTCCACAGCAACCAAACGTTATAGTCAAATAATATTCAATTCCAAATATTGAATTTGTAACCTCCATTTTTAAGTCGTAAAAATACTCAAAACCAGCACATAAAATATTCTCCTGCACAATTTCAAACACTCAGGATGGCAACTCAACAAAAACATATGTATTTGACTGTACCTACCGGGTGTACGATGAAATTGGAATGCATAAGGTGAGTTAAATAAACGAATTGGTTTATAGAAACTTTCGTGACTTGACTTGTCACTTCATATACCTACTATCTAGGTTAGGTACCTACTATCTGTAATTATTATAAGTGCTTTAAGTATCGATCGTCACAGATTAATATTACAGTAACGTATCGTAAACGCGACTCGAAAGGTATATAATTGTTCGACTACGGGAATGTCGAGCTCGCAGAGCTAGCGGTTTATTTCCGCGAACACAACGGTGTGTGTTCATTTTAGAATTTGACAGCATATTTGTATGATACACCTTTAATGTTATTAAGGCCTACATGCGTATGATGGTTTAACCCAAAAATTACGCTAATACGATGGAGGACTGTTTTGGATCTCTACCCCATCTAAGGAACCCAGTAATAAATAAATAACAAATAAATATGCGCCAGACAACACTCCAATTCGTGGTAAGGATTTTTTTTCCTTGTGTTACGAAGTACCAGACATCGATTATGACGGGGGCGTCTCCCATAAATACTTAAATACATATAACCCCATGTCTTAGGTACAAATGTTAATGCTCATCTCACAAATATTTGCCCCTTGCGGGATTCGAACCAGTCGAACGAATAAGCATAAATACGTAACGATTCTATACTTGCTATCATGGTGAGTTAAACTTTTTTCATCAGGAAACGTCTTACGCATACGATACCAGAGGTGGGGGTCGCTGGTAGGCTGTCTATGTGCTGCCACGTTCTCCTATGTGGTATTACCCACTAAAACCTGACGGTGTCTGTTGCGAAATACATTTAAATATTATATGGTAATTCCCATAAGCAACCTCCTCGCCGCGCGTGCTGGCCACATATAGCGCCGCACGCTGAAAAAAGGAAAAAGACGTCTTCTTCTTCATCACTCTCTTGTTTCTTGTACATACGAATGGATCGATATAATATTTTCTCCAGCAAAATTGGAGCAATATTTAACCTAATAATATCAAACAGTTAAAAACGAAAAGCATTAAAGGGGGCGTATTGCGATCCAACTTAATCCGTTCAATTCCGAGGCAGTTCAATTCAGACTCAGTGTAAACGAATATTATCAATATGATAATATTATAATAATACTACAATGGTATGAATATTAATCTTTATATTGCTATATTATAGTAATCTATACTAATATTATAAAGCTGAAGAGTTTGTTTGTTTGTTTTTTTGTTTGTTTGTTTGAACGCGCTAATCTCCGAAACTACTGGTTCGAATTGAATAATTCTTTTTGTGTTGGATAGTCCAGTTATCGAGCAAGGCTATAGGCTATATATAACATCACGCTACTACCAATAGGAGCAAAGATATAGTGGTTAATGTGTAAAAAACGGGAGAAAGAAGTCACTATTCCACGAGGACGAAGTCGCGAGCAAAAGCTAGTATTGCAATAATAATTGCTAATTTGACAGTAAATCAGAGCGTTCTATCTGTCAAAACTGCATCGCAATACGCCCCCAGATAAATCAACGACAAGTGCAGTTTTTGGTGAGTTATCATATATTTTGAAATGTATTTTCGTAGCGCCCACATCGGAATATTTTTCGAAGCTTATATTTTATACAGTCCACTTAGTGTGTGCACAGTGTCTATCGGTGCCATTGAGAAGGAAGCGACGAGCACAGATAATATAATACAACTAGCCACGAGCTAGCGCCCTAGGTATGTTCGCAGACCCATCTCTACCAAGCGAGCAGCACTCGACTTCAGAGGTAATGGGTGTACCCTTATTTCCTCGGTCTTTGAAAAACGGTGTGCTGGACACGCTACAACACCGTCGCAGACCTTATTGGCCTTTACGAGGCGGCTAAAACCCCCAAGTCAGCCGCCCGAGGCCCATCGAGGGGGGATGGGAACCAATCTGTCAAACAAAGTATTTATTCCCCCAACTTCAGTTAATAGGCAGATTATTCAAACCGTCTGTCTGGCTTTCAGCAATCGTGTGTGTTTCAGAACAGCGCCGAACAAAGTTGGAAAGTTTTGAAAGCTCTGTTCGAATGCGGGGCGGCTAGGTGATCTCATTATTGCAGGGATTTCCACTTGTATAACGGTTATATTTATATGGCAACCAGGCCGGCTAGGCCTGCGCTGAATTTGGGTTTAAAATGTAATTACGTATAGTAATAAGCTTGATGAATTTGATGATTCAAGGAAATGAGAATACATACCCATGCCAAAATAAAGTTTTCTACTACCTAAGTTTTCCGAGCTAAACCGAAGACGGACGGTCAGACGGATAGACGGACATGGCGAAACTATAAGGGTTACTTGTTGGACTAGGAAACCCTAAAAAGTATCTCAGCAAATGTGACGGTGGCCGAGTGGTATAGGCATACGCCCGGATAGCGTAAGACACGGGGCTCAATTCCTCGTCTGTCACAAAGTCACAGTTGTCTTTTTACAAATGCAATTTATATTATTAAGTTTGTATGGTGACAAAACACTATAAAAACAAAAATAAACTATTATCTCAGCACTTCCAAAGTTAAGTTCCTACATTATGTCAGAAAATACTGTATCACTTGTTTCATAAGTAGTCCATCAATCAGTCAATCATCTAAGTAGCTTTTGGTTTAGCTAAGCTGTCAGTTTCTCGTTTCAACACAGCATCATACCCTAAATCTCGTGAAAGCCGTATCCAGGCCGCATTGTCGACAGTTTTTGTTATGCAGAACGTCGTATCCGCCCGTCACTTCGCTGAAAACACAGGATACTGCTCGTTATGCGAGTAGCTAGCGCTGTCAGGGGTACAAATAACCGGGAGGGTACTACCTAACTTAATCGCTGTAGTAAAGAGTTCTTGGGGAAGTCACCACTGTTTTTTTTAATTTATTTAGTATGGGTTTGCTCTTGACTCCAGACCAAGCCAAGTGCGACTAAGACGGAGTCGAAGAGTTGGAAGTAAGTTCGAGTTGGAGTCGAACTGTATTTTTAATTGACTTCAAAACGGCCTTTTTTCGCATAGTTACTGTTTCCTCTTATCTCAGTCAGCTGTAGATTAGAAAAAAAAAACATCAGGCACTTATTGAAGCTCCGCAGTACTTGTAAACGCTTACTTACTGTTACTAGCATAAAAAACTGACACCATGAACAAATTTCTTGCCAGCTGATTTGACGCAAGTGGCATCACGCATACATATGTACGGTTTCAAGGAATATGTTACAATCTATCATCGAGTGGCTGAGACACATTTTTTGCTTGGCATAGCTGCTCTATACGACACGACGCGTTTGGTGCAGTGGTTAGCGCTCCTGACTACGACGCCAGCCGTCGCGGGTTCGAATCCCACAAGGGGCAAATGTTTGTACCTGAGTCATGGATGTTATATGTATTCAAGTATTTATGGGCCATCTAATCGTCGTCTGGTATTCGTAGGAAAAATAATCCTTAATTCGAAACCAAGGCAATTGGTGTGTTGTCTGGCGCATTTTTTTTAACTTCATACATAGTAATAACAATTCACTGTTTGTAGGTTACATAATACCATACCTCGCCGGACATATGTGACTTTTGGTAGTTGCCGCTTGCAATATTCTGTTTGTGCCAAGCGTTAACCCTTGTCACGCTACAGCGTTTAGATGTTCATTTATTCGAGTTTTGTTGAAACATGTGACAGTTGTTCTGTTTACATTTACAGAGTACATTAATATTCAAATTAATCGATGTTTTATTCTACTATGAGATAACAGTCCTCTAACTAAAGCGCTTGATACCCGTCTACCAGTGCACGCTGATAAGAGAGTGTGTTGATTTTAACTAATTTAATGCCGTAGCGATATGTACCAGTATAAATAACATCTTGGTAAGACAATCAAATTACAAAGTTGACATTCGAAAATAGTGCTGACCGACCGCTGAATAGAATATGAAGCAAGTCCGTAAGTTCATGAACGAATATAAGAGAACAATCACGAATTGTAAAAAAATGCGAGTAACTAAAGGATTATCTCGATTTTGCTAGTTATTTTACTTGCCTCTTCTAAAAGCTCCATCTATTCATTCGACGTCTACTTACAAGTATCTAAATAAGAGAACTGTAATGGGGCAAAGCTCTGCAGCAGTTATTTTCCTAGAAATGTCTCTTTGTTAGTTCTTTATAAATCGAGCGCATCCAAGCGACGGCCATTTTACGTGTAGTTTCAGGGTTCACGGGTGCAGTTATAAAAACCTTCTCTCACCTTTATTTTAAGTATCTGTGTAGTTTGTTCAATGGATTATATATTCAATTTTTAATAATTTTCAGACCTATGGATTTTGTTGTAATAAATATTTAAAAAAAGTTCCGAGTGCAGTACCAGATTTAAGATGCCAAAGTGTAATTGCGGAAGGGATTGTAAAGGTGACCATATATTCGTTCAAAAAAATTAGGAAATCACGATTACCTACCACCAGGAGGCCGATTCTCGCATGATCGAACTTATTTCGTGTGGTAATTCGACTACGATTATCACTGTTTTACCGCAAACATCAAGCAATATATCCACTTAAAAAAACTACCGCATGAAAGAAATTAAAATGCATAAAAAACGTGACCCGGATAAAGCAATAACTGTATTTCTTTGAAAAAGAAAATTCGATTGGTGAACTTTTTTCGTATACGAACGAAAATTGGCCTCCAGGATTTGGAGATTTTACGAGTACCTACAGGAAAAAAAATAAAGTAAGGCTCGTTAAGCATTGGCAATCGGTAAAAAAATGGAAATAAGGTATTGTTAGAAATCAGAAGTGGAAATATTTAAAAAAAAACTAAAAGTAACGAACTATTTTATTATAAGGAAAAATACAGCAAAAATAAATGATCTAAGCCAACAAGCGAGCAGCACGTCCGTTCCGCACGAGATCCAAATCGCAAAGAGAGCGCGCCAGCGCCGGGCGACGGTATTTATAGTGGGGAGGCGTGACGTCACTGATGAACGTCAGCTTCGACCACCATCTCTAACACGGCCTCTCCTGACATCCTGACGTCCTCGTCAGGTCTTGATGGTGAACTGGGTGGGGCGGTCAGATGACCGTCCGTGGAGTGTTCAGGCACCAATTCTTCGATAGTTGGTAATGATGCACCAACTCGGTCTCGCAAATTGGTATCTTCCAACTCCAGGTCCTCGTCAGTTTGTCGTGGTGGATCAGCCTGATCCGACAAACTTTCTTCCAATACCTCGTCAGAGTCCGAGTTTCCTGTAAATCAACAGAATGACTTATTATGCGTACAAAAGTATAGTGCTTATTACTTTAAAGCTTTCTATTTCTGAAATTAACAATTTAGCAGATATGCATCAAGTAGGATAGGGTCATAGTAAGGAAGTTAATCCAGTAAGGTACAAAAATGCTTTGAACTTGTGTGTACAAACGAATCTTATTGCATTAGAATTATTACAAGAAAATAAGAAAATAACGAGGGTCATTCATAACTTTGTTGGTTTGACTGTACAGCTATAAGTCATTTTACTAGAGAACTGATATTCGAAGTATAAGGCATAGGCTCCATTATTAAGCATACCATTGAACACAAAAATATGGCATAGGCTCCACTATTAAGCATACCATTGAACACAAAAATATGGCATAGGCTCCACTATTAAGCATACCATTAAACACAAAAATATGGCATAGGCTCCACTATTAAGCATACCATTGAACACACAATCAGGCATAGGCTCCACTATTAAGCATACCATTGAACACACAATCAGGCATAGGCTCCACTATTCAGCATACCTGTCTCAATCTGTTAGCAGAGGCTCCACTATTTAGCGTACTACACAGATATAGGACTCACCCTCAAAGAATGATGCGCACGTCTCCGGGGTCCACTCTCCTCTCCAGGGCACAAGGAACTGCGCCGCGGCGTACGTCACTTTGCCGTACGCTCCAGCGAGGAGTTGAAGCTGGTAACGGCCATTCTCCAGCACCTGGGTGACGCGGTATGGTCCGCGCATGCCAGGATCAAGTTTTCCCTGCGACTGAGAGTACTTGATTACGAAAACTAAGTCGCCTTCCTTGTAGGTTCGTGGAGGGTGGCGACCTTCATTAACTCGCCTATCTTGTTCCGCTTGATTTTGAGCAAGACGTTCGGCCGTCCTTTGTCTTCTGACTTCTCGAAGCGACTCCCGGTTTTCATGCGTGTCGATGGCGACATCACGAATTAACGCACGAATGACTGGCGTTGCATTTTCGGACCCGATGAGTAAATTCAAGGGAGAGTACTGTGTGGTCTTTTGTTTAGTTATATTCAAGACCAATTGCAGGCGCCATAACTCGTTAGCCCACTCACTGCCTTTGTGATTTACCTCAATTCTGAGCATATTCAATACCGTGCGAACGTAACGCTCCACCTGCCCGTTGGCGTGGTGCATTTCAGGCGTTATATGATGTAGCTGACAACCTAACTGATTCATGAACGAAACAAATTCGCGGGACTCAAACATCCTACCCCTATCACAAATAATCGTCTTAGGTGTCCCAAATAAAGAAATGACATTTTGAACTGCTGATTTTAATTGTTGTACGTCTTGTCGGCTAATAGCAGTCAATAGGCAATATTTAGTGAACGAATCCACTACGATCAATATGTGTTTGAAACTACGACTGGAAGGCAATGGTCCCAAGACATCAATATGCAAAGTATCAAAGGGGACATCTGGTTTCGACCAAGATGTAATGGGCTGTAGAGGAGCCCGGGGAACCCGTTTATGTGCAATACAAGTCAGGCAATGAGAAATGTATTTAGAAGTAAATGCCCTGAGACCGGGGAACCAGAAATGTCTTAAAATTAAATCGACTGTTTTATCTACGTTACAGTGGCTATGTTCATCATGGAAAATACGGAGAAGGCTCAAACGATAGCCTTTAGGTATATAACAGAGCAATCGAGCATCCTCCCCTGGAGATGTATAGCGGTAGTAGAGGATGTCATTTCTTTTGACGTACCGTGTAGAGTCTAGTTGTCCCTCGTTAAGAGAACGAATCAAAGTTTGGGTCTCATCGTCGGCTAGTTGCGCGATTTGAGCCCAATTACGTGGTCTACTGATGTTATTGACGAAACTAGTCGGATTACGGCTCAAATAATCTGCATGTGGTATCATAACCCCCTTTCTATACTGAATGGTGAAGTTAAAATCCTGTAGGTAAATCCACCACCTAGCTATACGCGGCAACAAATCTTTTTTATTTTGAGTGGCTTTAAGAGCATTGCAGTCCGTAATTACAGTAAACGAAATACCGACGAGATAATGTCTAAAGTGTTTGAGAGACTTTACAACCGCGAGTGTCTCCAGTTCATAAGAATGATAGCGTGATTCAGCACCTTGCGTTACCTGACTGTAGTAAGCGACTACCCGTTTGTTACCATCCTTATGAACCTGAAGTAAAACGGCACCGTAGCCCGTACTACTCGCGTCTGTATGAATTTCGGTCGGTAGTTCCGGATCGAAAATTGCTAATACCGGTTCGCTAGTGAGGCACTTTATGAGTTCCTGCCTAACATCTTCTTGTCTTTGACCCCATACAAAATCAACGTTTTTCTTTGTCAATTGTGCTATACACGCGGTTTTGACTGAGTATCCGGCGATGTATTTTCGGAAATACCCGGCTAGGCCCAGAAACTGCCTCACTTGTCGAACATTTTGTGGCACGGGGGAATCTACTAGAGCCTGAACCTTACCAGGGGCTGGTCGAACCCCACCATGAGATATAACCCTCCCCAAATACTCTATCTCTTCAGTCAAAAATGAACACTTTCGTAAATTTATCGAAAATCCCGATTTTGTTAGTTTTTCTAAGACTGCCTTAAGGGTCTCCATGTTATCTTCAATACTGTTACTTAAAATTAGGCAGTCATCGATGTAGACTAGGACTTTACCGGCCTCGATAAATTCACGAAGTGTATTCGAAATAATTCGTTGGTAAACGATCGGTGCGTTAGCGAGGCCATACGGCATTTTAACATACTCGTAATGTCCCTCGGGCGTTACAAAACCGGTTAGAGGGATAGATTCCTCGTCTAAACTGATTTGGTGGAAACCAGTAGCCATGTCTAATGTCGTGAAATACCTAGCTTTGCCTAATCTATCCAAGTGGTCCTCAATCAGAGGCAAAGGAAATCTATCCTTAACGGTCAGTCTATTTAGGGCTCGAAAATCTACACACATCCTATCCGAACCGTCTTTTTTCTTGACTAATAGTATGGGGCTCGAATAGGGTGACTCGGGTTCGCGAATGATACCCTTCCCTAACAGGTCCTGGATAATTTCACGCACCTTCACTTTTTCAGAAAAAGACATTTTATACGGCCTATAATATACTGGCGTGTCGCTATTCAATCGAATATGCATCTTCCCAGTAGTTACTGTCGTAGTAGCTGTCCCCGAGATCATAAACTGAGAGTATTCCGCGAGCAATGACATCAACTTTTTAAAATCTTCACCGGAAACAGACGTCTTAATATCTGATAACTGCATATTTGATTGAACGGATGACACCCTACCCTGAGTTGCTGCACGTGTTATGCGTTGCGAATCTTTCGTCCTAATATAAGTAACTCCATCCCTGTTAAGTACATCGGTACCGATTATAATGGGCGCGTTCATATATTCGTCCGGAACGACCAGAAATTCGACTTCAAGCGATATTTCCTCGAGTTCTACAGTAAGTGTAACATAAGAACTAACATGTATGATCGAATCACTTATTCCTTTTAACTGACGATTTACTGACTTTTTATTACATGATAAGTGATTTACAACTCGAGACGAAATCAAAGATACTCCTAGCGCCCCACTATCTATGAGTACATCTATTGGTACACCTTGAATTATGCCTACAACAATATCATTTTTATTTACGCCGGGGGTAGAACAAAAATTTACGCTATTTTTGTTTCGTGACATATCTGAACGTTGTTTCGCAAAGCACACACTAATATCGTGACCTATTTTTTTACAATAAGCGCACGAGTTCGGCTTCCTATCGCTGGAAGTAGTCGATGACGACGGCTGTGTATTAGTACTACTACTAGTTGATGACCGCTTTGGGCATTCCGTTTGCTTGTGACCAACCTCCCTACAGAGAAAACACTTTAGCTCTGATGTTTTTAAATTACGCTTGAATGGTGGTTTCACATAACCTTTACTCGGAAAATTTGATCGAGGTTGATTAAATAAACGTTTAACAATTGGTTTTGCAAAAGTAGATAAAGAACTTACCAAAGTGTCTGGAGTGAGGTTGGCGTTAGAAGCGGATGCCTTAACAAGCGGGTCCTTGATGCCACGGATAACAATAGCCGTTATAAGTTCGTCTGACATACCCCCAACCATTCGCAACCGTAATAAAGATCGCCGCGCGTACTCCGCGTATGTAGAATAGTTTTCGGAATCGCTACACATTACCTCATATAAAATGTTGGCTATATCTACCTTCCTAACACACAACGATCTAAAATCCTTTTTAAAATTGCTCCAAGAGCGGTCATTCGTGACCCACTCATTGAGCCACACCCTAGCATCGCCTTTAAGGCAGTTCCCAACGCGCGATAAGCACTCACTGTCCGACCACTTATTCAAAATCTGAGCCTTATCTACTTCCTCAAACCAATGATTAATATCGTGATAGTCCGGATCAAAATTTGAAATATAAAAGCTTTGAGAATTAACGGTCCGTAAGGATTCGATTGCCTCAACGATTCTCTCGGTACCCTGCAAGGTAGAAGCTGCGATATTCGACACGCTCGGCGTTTCTACCTGCCGCGACCTACCCTCAAGCTCATTTAATCTCGAAACTATTGTCTCTAAAGACTGGCAGTACGCGCGTTGAACCGATAGGCCTCTAGACCTCGAACGCTCACGACGACGGTGACTACCGCGGGACGTGCTGCGTGACCGTCTACCTCGAGAATGTCTACTACGCGAACGCTCGGTGCGTTTACGTTTAGTCTTTGACCGTGGACGACTTTCGCGACCCATAACGTTCGAAAACACGATAACCGAAATGAACACTAAATCACGTTAACACAAACAAAATAAGCACTGAACCAATAACACACGAAATAACGAATAGCTAGTAGGCGCGAGAAACTTTATCCCACTTCTGATGTTAGAAATCAGAAGTGGAAATATTTAAAAAAAAACTAAAAGTAACGAACTATTTTATTATAAGGAAAAATACAGCAAAAATAAATGATCTAAGCCAACAAGCGAGCAGCACGTCCGTTCCGCACGAGATCCAAATCGCAAAGAGAGCGCGCCAGCGCCGGGCGACGGTATTTATAGTGGGGAGGCGTGACGTCACTGATGAACGTCAGCTTCGACCACCATCTCTAACAGTATATACTTCGCTAAAAATACATTCGGAACCCTATCATTTATATGTTATTATATTTATAAAGTTTATACAAGTATATTCTTATCAGTGGTAAGTGGACTTGAAAGCACTATGCATAATTAAGTTCACAGTTAGACGACCTTTATTTATGTAATGTTGTTCTTCTTTATTATTATTATTAGATCATCTAGCTGGCGAGACTATTTATGGTATTAGAGCAGATTTATACTTTAACTATCAAATAAGGCTTAAAAGGTTGTTTTGTGTGGTGTTTTGAAGTATGTTATAAATAAATATGAGCCAGACAATACACCAATTGACTTGTTTCGTGGTAAGGATTTTTCTTCCTTGTGCTACGAAGTACCAGACAACGACTATGACAAGGGCGTCTCCCATAAATACTTATGCATATAACATCCATGACTTAGGTACAAATGTTGGTGCTCATCACACAAATATTTGCCCCTTGCGGGATTCCAATTCGCGACGGCCGGCGTAATAGTCAGGGAGCGCTAACCACCAATACACCAAACGCGTCGTCCAATGTCGTTGTTGCAACCGAGGCTATTTTTTTTTTAGAAAGCTGAAACTTCATCTAAATTCTTCCTCTCTGACAATCATAAACTATCAAACAAAACTAAAAAAAAAACTTTTTCAAAAATACATGGTCAAAAAAAAGTATAAAAACATAGACAAGTATAAAAAGGTTGATATATAGCTATCAGTGCCCAACACTACCATTTTTCCAAGTACTTCGTCGGTTTTTTTTACGCTTATAATATATTCAAATTATACCCGATCATAGTCTTCCAACATGAGTGCGTATTGCGATGCAGCTTTGATAGTTAGGCAGCTCTGAAGTTGAACGGAATAACAAAACAGATCCAACCAAATGAATTATAATTTACATATCAAAACTGATCAATGTCAGGATAAAGCCATGTCAGAGTAATAATTTTATCGATGTCTTTCGATGGAATCATTAATCAGTCAGGGATCAAACGACTCTCGAGAGTCGCATAACAATGGAATTTCTATTGTGTCTCGTTCACACATACTTGACGAGTTAATTCATATTTCCCTCAATTAATAACGACAAATCCACGCGTATTGGTATGCAGAGTGGTTTGAATTATTGACAAGGATGGAAATAGCTGAGTATGAATACTTACATCGAAATTCAGTAGGCTTGTCAAAAATATTTAAAGTTAATCAAATCAAAAAAAAATATTTCTGATTCCTTATAGTCACGAATTACACCTATGCGTTTCGATTTTTTCCGTGCGGTAGTTTTTTTGTTTTTTTCTTTAAAACGGTCAAACTCGTAATTGAATTACCACACGGAAAAAGTTCGATTGACGCGGGAATCGCCTCCCAGCTATCTCAATTATGCTAGATACTTTCTCAGCTCGCGTAATGGATATCATCATCATTATGATTATTATCAGCTTAAGAACGTCCGATGCTGACCATAGGCCTCCCCCACGGTTTTCCACACCGACTGATCGCAGGCGGTCTGCATCCAGTATTATCCTGCGATATTAACAAGGTCGTCTGTCCATCTTGTCGGTGAGAGTCCTACGCTGCGTCTGGTGAAAGGAGACCCTGAAAGAACCTAGAACTTTCTTGCCTCAACGGATATGATAATAACAAAAATGTAGCCGAAAGTCATCTCGAATTATGACTACTGGGTTACTGTTTTTTTCTGTAGTGTTCTGACACTAACCCGAATCGATAAGTTGAACCAACTTTGTCACCGGCCTCGCTACGTTCTCAATCACCCCACGAATCAATAGTTAGTTGAAACTTCTAGAAATTTCATATTTATAGATCGTCACTTCAAATATTCAGCTTTTAGTGAAGCCTTGACTCTTTGCTAGTTTTAAACTGTAGATTCCTTGACGGATAATGAATTTTTCATTATTTATTATACTTACTTTTCAATTGTGAACGTACCTATGTATCAAATAAATAGGCCTGGGTGCATATTGCGATGTTGCTTTGGCGGTTAAGCAGGCAATGTCAATTTGGCGACTCAACTAGTTGAGTGGGAATTGAACTGCCTGGAACTTGAAAGGATTACAGCAAGATCGCAATACGCCCTGACCTATGTATTCTTTTAAACAGTACTTGATAAGATAAGGTTCGGTACTTTGTGTGGTAGCGATATAATAAAACAAATACTGTGTTCGTTATCATTATTATTGAATAATTTAAAATGCATCTTAGGTACTTAGATGTACCATTTAATTTATATTAATATGTCTTTATCTAAACATACATTTAGATAGATTCGATTTAAGTTTCAATTTAGACGTACATTATTATAAATAACAAAATTACCCGTTCTCAACACAAGTTAACCGTAAAATAAGTCAATAGGTTACGTCATATCAATATGATCACATGTAAAGTCAGTGGTGACAATATTAGTTAACAAACTACACCAAGGCTCGACACCAAGTCATTAAAAAAAATCCCATGAAATCACATTAATACAAGGATAAGCACTTTGGAATCTAATTTCACTATACATAGTTTCGTCGACTAGACTCTACATACATTTAGAAAATCTACATAATTACAAACTTTCACTAAGAATCTAGACTTTTAGAATTCTTTAAAGATCTAGTGTTGAATGGGACAGTTTTGTTTTTCTTGTTTTTGTTATCTAGAGTACTGTTGAAAGTGTCTGTTCCACTGGTGGGGGGGCTGAAAACTGAGTTTTTGGAACTGGGAGCACTGTTGCCCGGTGACACCCCACTATCAGTGCTAACAGACGCCGGGCTGGGGCTGTCACTCATGTTGTTGCAGATCGTCAGCTCCTGCCCTGGCATCGACACTATCTGGCCAACCTGCTTCTGTCTGACTAGATTTATGCTTTGGCACACGTTACCTTTCATTTCCCCGTCGCCCTCCTTCTTATGGTACCTCGTCAGGGTCCCAGCAGACCCAGCTGAGTTCGGACGATACATAGGCACAAATTGGGACTGAGGGTAGTACTGCATCTCGTGCGGCACTTGGCCGGGCACCCACGGTCCCATGGTCGACACCACAGGAGGCATATGAGACCACATCGGCATCTGCATCATGTGAGATCCATCTGGCATCGTGTTGAAACCTGGCGTCATGGGCATGGGCCTCACCACGCCTACTGGAGTAGGCGCACTGTGTGGCCTCATAGCTGGATGCCCGTACTGAGGAACAAACTCCTCTCCACCCTCGTACACTCGATTTGGATTCTGTGTCTGCGTGTAATCGACATTCGGGAATACTGTGTGCGGAGTTCTTTGCAAGTAAGTAAACATCTGCTGCTGCGCTTGCTTCATCGCAACATACTGCTGCAAATGTATAGCCGTCTGCTGTCTTTGCTGAGCCAATTCTTGATTGACTTGATTGGACGAGTTTCCGTGTATGTAATAAATGTGGGGCTGAGAGTTCACTTGAGATACTGGGGTTTGTCTACCTGCATTACTAGCATATTTGTTATCTGCTACATTGTTCTGTGGATCTTGATATTCTTCAGGTGGAGCTATGTACTTTGGAGGTGATTGTGGAGTCACTTGTTGAGACATGGGATAACTTATAATTTGTGCTATGTACGGTTGCTGTTTAGCTGAATGTGCTGGACTATGCGTTTGGAATGTTGGGTTGTAAGTAATTTGTGAAATATCTTGTCCTGATTCAGTCATGTCGGCGTCTTTTTGGATCGATCTTTGGTTTTCGTTTGCTTCGTTCTTCTTTGGTTTCTGGTTGTACGGAGCTACTTTAGGGTTGTTTTTCCAGTTGGCTCCGGCGCTATGTGGTCTTTTGACTGGCGATTTGGTGGGGTCGTGCCAGTTGTCGCCGTTGATTTGTCGTGGTTCGGGTTGGTGGTGAGATTGGGCACTGTGTGATCTTCTGGGTGGTGGGGACATGCCGTCTGGGACGTGTTGTTGTCTGAAGCACCTTCTGACGGAGCCGGGGCTGCTCTGTCGCTCTGGTGGCTGAGGCACTGGTCGAGGCACTCGTCTCCTGGCGGGAGTGGGCGGGCTGGGTTGCGATTGTGAGGACTGCGAGGTAGACCGCCATTGTTCTAGAAGCGCTCTACGTCGCTCGTGCTCTAGCCGCATCTCTGTCTCGCTGGATGAGTCGTAGTCTCTACCCTGCAAGTAAATAATATGATGTTACAGTTAATTGCTATAAAATTTGAGTAAATAATTTTTTTTTAAAAAAAAGGGAGGTTATAACATACCCTTTCGATCTTTTCGTCTAGCATTTTGAAGAAATCCTGCTGACTGGCAGAAACCTCGCTGTAAAAGAGAAAATAAAAATTGTAATGTTGCCAATTCGTTTCGGGAAGGCATCATCACTTACAATGTTAACTGAAACCATCATACACCTGCAACGTAGCCTCAGTCGGGCCCACTTTCTCAATCCTACCATAGACTAAACTTACATAGGAGGTGGGTGCGCAGACAGCGGCAGTATGTGTTTGTTCTGCTCGTCTTCTTCTGTCTCGTCTGTGGTCGCGGCCGCGGCCGGGCCCTCCTCCTCGTCCGCTTCCTTGTCCGCTGCGCCTGCGCACAAAGTGAGAAATCCGTTAGATTGGTCATAATTACTTCTTAATTCAATTAAAGGACTTTTTACTTGTATTTTTTGTCCGCTGTGCCTGTGCATAGATATAAAAGCTTCAGATCAGCAGTACTCAACTTTTTTCACACTTCTGATCAAAACAACCGTGATTGCAGATTTATCATATGAGATACTGCCTAAGATACTATTCTAAATTCTAAACTAGCACGAGTGTAGCGAGCGTTTAAAAATTGGTCGGCTGCAAAACTATAATGGCAAGCATAGCGAGCCGAAATATTTAGATCCCCATTTTCCTTCATGCCAAGATTCCTGGCGAGTCTCGCATGAAGTCTTGGGTCAGGCTGGCGGGCCACTCAAAAAGGCTTGGCTGGCCGCAGGTTGAGTCTAGCTGCTTTAGATTGTTCCAGTTTGGGGTTTGTCACTGTGTCGTCTTAATTTGAACATTTAATTATCTACCAGGCAAATGTGTAGGAAATTATATATTGAAAATTGTGTTAATGTATGGTTTCAAATTACAATGCGACCAAGTCAATTCTCAGCATTTAATTTACTAAAAACCTGTATTTCCAAAGAAAGTAAAACCTGTAATACTTATCATTCATTTCATAACACTAAGCTAATGATTCGATTAAGATTCAATATCAAAAAGCATTATATCTAAGAACCTAATTATTGATTTTTATATCTGTACATAATTCCCATACCTCGTGTAATAGGTCCCAAGCGATGTTTCCTCAAATCAAACTTAATAAACTCGATAAATAAAGAAGTGACAAAGCAAAGAAACAAAGTTACGAGCTCACAACCTCGGAAGGAAGCAGACCCAAACAATGAACCCCTTGAGTAATCATGAATAGTGTTGGGCTGCTATCGATATAGCTTTTGTTGCTGTTTCGGAAAAGCTTATGACATAAATATTTTATAGTTTATTTTTGTTTATATAGTGTTTTGTCACCATACAAACTTAATAATATAAATTGCACTTGTAAAAAGTCAACTGTGAACCTGTGACAGACGAGGAATTGAACCCCGTGTCTTACGCTATCCGGGCATATGCCTATACCAATCGGCCACCGTCACTATAATTAAGCTTTCATATTATAACTTTTTAATATTCCCTTCGGATATTGTGAGAGCAATCTCACAACATTGATGATGTCAAAAAGCCTACGCGTTAAAAAGCACTTGCAAAATTCAACAGGCTTGTTAAAGTGACGGTGGCCGAGTGGTATAGGCATACGCCCGGATAGCGTAAGACACGGGGTTCAATTCCTCGTCTGTCACAGGTTCACAGTTGTCTTTTTACAAGTGCAATTTATATAAATATTTTACTTAAGGAGACTCACCACAACGTACGTAACATAAATCCCTATGATTGACTATTAAAATCTAACCCTATTCCTAAAAATTTGTAATGGAGCTCTATTTTTGAATCACACGCCTCAATATTACGAGGTATTATTTTCGACCATCAATTAAAAATCTACAAAAAATCACGTGAAATATTGTTACTAGTACTTACTGAGAAAAAAAGTAATCATTTTTAAATCACTTGTGTGGTTTTTATCCAGTTTTCATTTGAAAATCAAACATAAACAAAGTCGCATATAAAGGACAACTATATGTATACGAGCTTTGACATAAGTTATTCATGCATCGCCTGTATCACTTAGTTCCCTTAATCAGTCAGGTATCAAACGAATGCCGAGAGTCGCATAACAATGGACTTTTTATTGTGTCTCGTTTACACATCTTTGACGAGTTAAAGCTCTTTTTAAATAAATATCACTGTCTATGCCACTACATCACTATTAAGATTGCGAGGACACCTGCACCCTGGATGTCGGTGGATGGAAATGGTGAACTATTATAAATATATGGAATATATAATATTCTGATGTAGTAATATCGATAATGTGAAGCTATTGAGTGTCGTCACCTCACCAAATTTGAAACGAACCGGTAACTGCGTTGGCTTGGTTTATGAATTCGGAAGAAAATTTCCTTCGTTTCTCAAAGGAAATAAATATTGTTCGAGACGGGGCTTAAAGTAAGATTAATGTGTACTAAGAAAAATATAAGGCTTTGTTATATAAGCTGGCGCTTTAAGACAATCTTGCAAACTGTAGAAAAATGTGGAAAGCTATCTATATCGCTTTCCACATTTTTATTTTGTTAAACGTTATTTTTTTGCTGAAAAAATCGAATGTTCGGAAAGTTATAATACAATCACAGGATATTTGGCTTCTCCTTTGACCTTTTTATGAAATAGGGAACTCGCAGAGCTATGTTTGTAGGCCGACGACAGAATTCATGATATTCATACAAGAGGAAAACACGATTTTTCAGCAGATGGTTAAATAAAAACTTTTTTTATTCTCACGTATTTCTAAAGTTTGCTTCTTCGTATGGGTATCGCGTAATTTGCAATGCGCAATAAATAAATTTATCTTAAAATATTGCAAAAGTTTAACCGCCTTATTCATAATAACTAAACGGTCTTTTAAACCTGTTTTAACTATTACACTGTTTTGTCTTATTCTTTCTTGGCGCTGTCATCATTTGACAGAAAGTGACAAAACAGTGTAAAGGCTAAAATAGGTTTTAAGACCGTTTGAGTTATTATGAATTTCTCTTTTTGTCATGGTGCACACTGATTGCAGTCGCAATCGCTTGAAATTCCCGTTACAACCCTACCAGTACATATTCCAGTTTTATTTATTCCACCGAACCTACCGTGCCAAATTTGTCACCTGAAAAAAAGGTGAGAAGCGCCCTTCAAAGTAAGTAATTCTTTCCCGTTGAATGAATAAGTGATTTATCTGACGTTTCCAAGAGAGTGGCCAGTGGCTTACTGATTTTATTTTATTATTTAAAGTATGACCTGGCCATACAATACACATACTTCTTTATTCGCTATATCAGATAGCATTAAATAATGGAAATCTTTGAGAGCTATCTTCGTTATCTGTCTTACCTACCCAACAATCTTGACATTTATTTTAAACAACATATTTAATTTTGATGAAATCGTGAGGATGTAGTAACTTTTCACGGCAAAAGGATTCATATACATCATCTTTTTACAAGATACCGAGAGTCGAAATCACTTATTTATTTAAAACACTTCATGCACAAACAAAAGGTATCTACATATGGTGAAATTAATGCTAAAAGCATTTTCTACCAGTCAACCATAATCATCTTCTAAGAAGATGAAAGCTGGTACGGTAAATCCAAAATTTGCGCATGCGCATGGAGCCACGTGGAACTGCTACAAAAAATAACAATATATAGGTACAATATCAAAATCGAGTGAGCATTATTTGAGATTGTACATTTTTGTCATGGATCTATCTAAACAAGGCTTGTTTGGCGTTCATTAGATTTTCATTCGTTCGTTGAGTTGTAATTGAATTCGCTGGAATTTGCGAGTGGAAATGGATTCACGCGGACGGAATAATAAATAATGGATTGACCTAGGCACGTCAATATTTTTTTCTGTAGGTCAATGTTTTTTTTTATTTTTTATAATGCAACAAAATCCACAGCTCTCAAAATACAGTTTTATATGTTTCTGAAATACTAATCATACAGCAACATTGGATTTACATTTTATAAAACAAAAACATATAAGTGTGAGCGTGACTGATGTCGTCGATCTTCTTATGCAATTAATTCAACTGTTTACTTTCAAGTAAAAAGATCGTCTCAATATGGATATATTTCCCACTACTTTGTAGCAAACTGTGTAGCCAGGATCAAAAGCTTAATCAGCCAGACTAAGGGAGTCATAGGGGAAAATTTTAGCTGTCTCCGACCCAACAGCGAAGAAATATACGCTATTTTGTTTAAATAGTTTATAAAAATTCAATGATTATAGATAGTGCCATCAACAAAAGCGCGCCCTTAATTTTTGATTGAGGAAAGCTGGGGTGCGGGGTGTGTGGCTATTAAATATTTATGTTCAATATTATAATTTAATCATTCAATATTGCAAAAAAAATAATCACACATGCACTTTAAACGATAAGGACGAATAGTGGCGCGCGCCTTCGTGAATTGCACTATATGTATAATTAGGCAAAAGGCTCGTAGTTAGGTTTTTGGTTACTCAGAGCTTTCAGTTTTAGGTCTTCCTTGAAACTCACTCTGTACAGCTCGTAGCTCTGCCGTTGACAGATATTTTATGAAACGTGTAATGAGTTCTTGAAGTTGTAATTAATTTTACGGTTTCTATGTACATTATAACACTTCGTCCAAAATCTGACACAGTTAAGTCAGTCAATCCTCAATTTTATTGGAAAGTTTCGAAAACCTTTACCAGAATAGGAGGCCAAATGGCAAGCAAGAGGTATATTTAAAAAGTCACTAAAATCTGTACTGGATAGTGATCGTCGTCTGTGTTCGACAAACGCATAAACATTTTAAAATAACTGCACGGTTGTTCCGCAAAAACTGATTACTTATTTAGATAAGAAACATAGGAAATTGTAAAGTTCAAGAACGATTGCATCGAAAAAGCTCAGTATAGTTTTTTTAACCTTTGCAAAAGAGAAAGTTTCCTTTTCATCCCAGAAATTATTCTATGAAGGAAACTAAAGAAGAAAACTCTTAACATTATTGCATAAAACACCGCATGTATTATCTTGACGTGCTGTCCATGCCTAATGTGTTTTATTCTCGTCCGCTGCCCTTTGGGGTAAATTGCCGCAAATTGCACCACTCTGGTCCAGTGCTTCTATTTTTGAATCACTTGCGTCAATATGGCGTGTGATTTACTTAGATTAATTTTCGATTTTCAATTCCATTCGAATCCGTTGAAATCCATACGGAAGTGATTTAAAAAAGTTTACTTAATTTTAAAACTATTCTTGTCTATTTATCGTGGTTTTCGATGATTTTTTCTTCTTTATCACTCGTAATATTGACGCGAGTGATTCAAAAATAGAGCTCCTGTCGCTCTATTTTTGATTTACATTCAAAAGTGACTTATAGTGTCATAGTGATTTTCATTTGAAAATCAATTGAAAATTATTGAAAATCACTTCAAACATTGACACTTACTTATAAAATCGAGTTATCTTTTTTAATCACTTTTGTGTGGATTTTATCTGGTTTTCATTAGAAAATCAAACATGAATCAACTAAACACACGCGCCATATTGAGGCGTTTGATTCAAAAATAGGGCTACTGGGCTTTTAGGCCAGGAAGAGGCCCGAAGCTATTTTAGGCCTCGGCGAAATGGTCTCATCCAGTTAACCCTTGTTGTGACGGGCCGAACGACTGAAATAGTCAAAACAATTAAGTGACCCTGCTGGACGTATAAGTACAGGTTACATATTGAAATGACGTCATGGTTTATTTCGAAAAAAAAAAAGATATTTCGAATCAAGTGTAAAAAAAGATTAAACAATTCAATTAATTATGTATGAGTAAATAAAATTTATTTGTTTAATTGACTTCGTTAGGTTTCCCCGTAAGAACTTTCATTTCCATTTTTATTTTTATTTATTTAATAACTTTATTGCACAAGTAACAGTGTACAAAAGGTGGACTTAATGCTAAAAGCATTCTCTCCCAGTCATACCTTTAGGTCATGCAGAAAGATTATGAAGCATAACAATATTATATTTTCACCCTTTGGGTTTAGGTTTTTAACAATTAAAACTATGAAACTATGTCCGTTTCTGCGGTATTTTGATTGCGAACAATATTTTCATACATAACTCTACATCTATGATATTACTAGGGATAATTATAGAGAAGGTACTAGCAATGTCACCACACTAATAATACACACATGCCCCACAATAATAATATTCCACGTGTAATATCCCAATATTGTCTGTAGATTTAAAGTCGGATAACAGTGTAAATTCTTGTACATTAAACATAATGAGTACTTACGTTTGTTTTCCATGAAATTAATTGTACATTTACGATAAACAAACGGTTTCAAGTTGTTTCGTTCTTTATTTACATGAAAGGTATTAGTTAGTCTGGTGTAGTTTTGTCGCATTTATGTCAACTTAAAACAACATATACAACTCGGGTTAATTTATACATATGTATATATTTTTCGATATGAATAATAAAAGCTTCTTTGTGAAACATGCTGACCATTAGAGGGGCAAAGAGCAAGAAATCTAACCTTTTCTAAATGTAGGGTAAACGTTTCAAATATTGAGGCTAGCGCCCAAATGTGTGGGAAATCGGTTTCTTTTTTTTATATACAAGTTTAACGTCCTTGGTCACAAAGCCATACAGACAATCATTATTTAATAAAAGTTCAATATTTACACTTATCACTAAAACTAACACTAAACTAGCCTAACCTAACCTAATACATTGAAATGCGATACTGGTTCGCATTTCAATGCTCAACAAGGGAGTTTAGCACGAGAAAAGCGATCCGATTCAGAGACCACGCGGAACGCGCTTAACTTTATTTCTCACTTTGTCTTCATTGATTTCTTCAAGAGCACACATTATTATGTTAATTCCAGCACAAAACCACAATAATTTACTCGAAAAAAACAATTAGTAAAATGAAGAAACAAAATCCATCTTCCTCTTTTCGTTTCCCGCGTTAAACTCCGGAAATCGGTTTCAAATGTCCAATGGCATTCATTCGATATTTAAGAGCTTCCGATATATGCTTGTGCTTATGAATATGATTTTATATATGCTTTCCGATATATGATTGAGAATATGATGTGAGGGGTTAACAGTTAAGATTTTTTAAGAGGAAGTTAATTTGTTTTCTAGAGTTAACTTTCCTAGTCGTATACGATAACTTCTTAGGCAGGGCCTTAACAGTTACGTTTTTTTAAAAGGGAGTCAATTTGTTTTCTAGTTCAGTTTATTAATCAAGATTAAAGTCTACAGACTCTATTTTTCACCCCTGTAACTCCTAAACGGGTAAACCGATTTGGATGCGTTTTTTATTTATTTGAAAGTATTTGTAAGTACTGAGTTTATTTTATCAGTGACGGGTTATTTCTTTTCACGTGTAGGTTTCTACTAATTCTTGTTTAAAAATCAAGCCACAAGTTTAGCTCAAAATAGTATAGTAGGTAGGCGCGATTTATAAGAAAATAGACCTCACTGTTTTGAGTTAGGTACTGGTTTTTAATAAAATATGATTAAATTATTTAAAACATAAGATATAAACTTTCTTGAGTGAACATCCTTCGGAGAAAGAGGTTAAAGTTTGATTAGTATGAAAATTTACATATAAAAGACCTAAGTTTTTATAATCGTTGGCGTCCCCAAACCGAATACAATAATAAATTCAATAGTAGGATTAACCAGGTGTGCCCCAATAAGTTACTAGAACTCCCTCGGGACACGGACGGGAATCAGTACCAATTGCGCCATTGTACAGCGACTCAATACGACGGAACAATGAAACAAAGGACTGTGAGCTAATGCGCAGTTAGAAGAATGTATATGGTATCATTGTGTGAGAAGACAGGCATATTAGCTAATATTATATTTTACTAGCGATCCCAGCGAACTTCGTTTCCGATTCGTATTAATATTTCAAGAATAATATCAGCCAAATCGGTTCAGCCGTTCTCGAGTTTAAGCGAGACTAACACAAATAGCAATTAATTTTTATTAATACTATAGAAATAAGATTGTATGGGTAGACCGCGAAATTGAGACCTCGCCAGTAACATAAGTGTGGATAGTGACATCGTTGCGTTTGGTTTTTGATTCAATACACAGAAAATTGGATGGTATTACAAAACAGAAATACAATCACAAAAAATAATAAGTACAAATGACCAATTCTCTACATTACTTATTAACGTTCAATTTATTTATAACAGAGAGTTAGATGAATGTATGTTTGTTAATCTTTGACGCAAAAACTACGGGATGGATATAGATAAAACTTTACAGCAAAACTCATACATTATTATAATAGCACATAGGCTATATATTTCATTATTTTTTTTTGTGATCCGTCATTTACCGCTAGTAACATTATATTCTAAAAGAAGTGAATCAATGAAAAAAAAATTATACTCGGTTAAGCAAATATTTGACCTCGAATCATAATCCCTTTTTTCATCCAATCCCTCAAATCCCTTGAACTCTTACTCTAGCTTTACAAAAATACAAATAACAGAAATATCTCTAACTACATAAATATTAATAACTGTACAATTAATTTCTTAGTAATTACGAATTTATCTTAAGATCTAACGATAAACAAAAAAAAAATGAATAAAGCCATGAAACTCTCCTTATTTACGCAATCGTGACAACAGCGCCTTACGAAGTGATGGATCGCTTTATTTAATTAGCTAGATTAAAATCTTGCTCGTTGGCCTTAATTAAAGAATTATGCCTTTATTTTCTTTAATTTGGGACACTTGTTAGAGTGAAAGATTTATGTAAGGCAATACTAATAGATAAAACTTTGAACAGTTTTCGCAATATATTTAAGTCCATTATTTAAGAGAAATGACAGCATTTTTAAATGGAACACATCACTGAAATTATAATTGGTTAATAACAACACATCGTTATTTAATTGTAAGTATACCTCTAGTATTTCAGTTTATTAACCGTCTTAAAAAAAGAAGGTTCTCAGTTCTACCTCTATGTTTGTATGTATGTTTGTCTGCGAATGTCTTGCGTTTGGCTGGACCGATTTTTTTTAAATATCAAAATTTCTTAAAAAAGTAGTCCTTAAACCTTTATGGTTACAGATGGTGTGACATTGTCCAAAACTATATTTTTTATAGCATAACTTTTATTTTAAAATCTCGTTTTGCAAACCCTACGTTCCACAAGAACTCGACGTCATCTCATTAACGAATGAACAATAAACCCCGGCTTGCCATAAAAATGCGGAAAAGCTCCGGCTGAGCAAACAACTATCAAATCATCTTTATACGCTGCCATTATCCGATCGATGGGTTGTTAAAACTTGTTAATATTGTCTATGGATCGACGGTAGAGCAAAAAGAACGGTAATGGTATACGGAACTTTTGGCTCACTTTTCGGTACGCCATTTTAATTTTGTTCGAAAGTAGCCATACATAAAACTTTAAAAATCGATCCATTGCATTATTTTTCAAATAAAATATTCTATTACAACATCTCCTAAACCGTCACGTGTAGCCATAGACAGTCTGTAAAGAAAGCTAAAACTTTAGTATTCCATCATTACAGCTTCTAAAAATATTATTTTTGCTATATATTTTTGTAAGTTTCAGTCGTGGCCGTCATTTCGTAAAATTTTAACCTCTAAATGAGCCACGCGTCGTAGTGAAAATTCCTTTATGACCAAAATGTGCTTTGTCACATTATTTTTTTAATTATGAAAATATTGGAATGCGCAAATATTTATGTGAAGACACATGAATGGTTTTTAGTAAATAAGTAAGTAACAAAGGTTAAGAATACTGTAGTGTTTTTCGAATAAAATAAAATAAAAACTCTTGGAACACATTGCCACAGATAATACATTGCTAAGTACGATTAACTATATCCTTTACCCTAAAATATGTAAGCGAAAAATTGTAAAGCTTAAGAAAAAGGTTACTTGATACATCTATGTCTTAAAATGAATTATTTTTACATGACGTATAAATACACACGAGTATTAGAGTTATGACCTAGATACAATAAATGTCACGAGCGAGCATTATAAATGTCCTCCGTAAGAATTATTTTACAAGAAAGACATAAAAAACTAGGGGATCGTTTGCTATAGTTATTTTATAGGTAATATTATTTTAGATATGGATATCATAATAAGCTACATAACATTTCAAAACTGGTATTATATATGAACGAGAAATATATTAGGTTGATTTCCATTTAATTTACTTAGCCAAAAGTGTGCAGCCTGTTTTGTATTGGAATATAAAAGGTAACATATACAGGGTGTCCCAGAAATAGTGAATCAAACTGCTATGGAAGGCAGCTTGACTAATGTACTATCCATAAAAAAAACTAAGAAAAAAAAACAAAAAAAACTTAAAACTTAGAACGATTTGATGATTTTCCGGGGTTTTTTAATATATTTTGTTATGCTCACGTGCGTTTTATTTTTTATGGATATGACATTAGTCAAGCTGCCTCCCATAGCAGTTTGATTCACCATTTCTGCGACACCCTGTATAGATAAACATTGCGGCATATTGGGCAGATGTGATTTTACAACAAACATGAATGGCTTGATGTGCTGACTGTACTTAAATAAAGCACCGTCATAACTCGAGTTGTAAACGGCCGAATGAGGTATCATCACTGGTTTACGGTCACCATAAGAGGCCTGGGGGACGAATGAACCCGTGAAAATTTTCAACGAAGGAAATTTAGTGGCCAGAATATGCGGTAAAAACATGACCCATCTTTTGTGCTTCGTCACAGTAGGGTAAAATTTCTAAGGAAAAAAAAAATATGCGCCAGACAACACACCAATTGTCTTGGTTTCGAAATAAGGAATTTTCTTCCTTGTGCTACGAATACCAGACAACGATAATGACGGGGGCGTCTCCCATAAATATTTAAATACATATAAACATCCATGACTTAGGTACAAATGTTCGTGCTCATCACACAAACATTTGCCCCTTGCGGGATTCGAACCCGCGACGCCGGCATAGTAGTCAGCAGCGCTAACCACTACACCAAACGCGTCGTCAAAGGAAAAAAATAATGTTTTTTTTGCAAGCGAAAGTATTCTATTGGAAATAATGAACCTACTCTTCTGTGAGGTTGCGGGCTATTCTTGTTCGACTCTTGTATTTTATTTTTTATTTTTATTGAAATTTAATTAATTAACTATCCGATATCCCTTAGCGGCCATCTAGGAGATAGTAAAAATCAAAACATAGAATTAGATGAGTACTTAATACTAATAATAATAATAGTAGCTAGCCGATTTCGACTACGGCGGTCTGTAACAACGACTAACCGACACGGTGAAACACCTCCAACTTCCAAACTCCAGGCTTCTCTGAGAATTTCTGAACAGAAAAACCCAGGTACATATTTTTGGCCCGACCCCGTAATCGAAGCCAGGTCCTCTGGCGCAGACGTCGCTTTAAAATGCGACCCTCTAACCGCTACGCCACCGAGGCATTTAATTTAGCTGCCGTTAGTACCTACAACGTACTTTGAAATCTATACTGAAGTACTGAACAAAACTTTTCTATTCAAATTCACTACCAAAGGATTCCTAGTCCTTTCTTTCAAGCGCATTGAAACAAAAAGTAGAAAAAAAGCGGAAAATATGCAAAGTTTTTCACAAAACGCTGCTTTGTCCGTGACGAAGTTGTGTGCCCGTCACATTTTGCTGATAAAAAATATTTCATGTTTTATGTGACTGTTAATTGTCAAGACGGAACATCCAACATTTGTGACATTCAGGCAGTATTTGGAAGGTTGTTAAATTCCGGAAGATAAAGAGAAAAAAAAGATTTATAAAATACATTATAGCGATGAGACCGCCTAAATTGTACATTTTCTTTAAACAAATTTGTAAATTCACTAATGTTGTATGCAATAAAGAGTTATCTATCTTTGTATCTATTAAGGTTACGACTTGATAGATAAATACTTAAATATAAAAACAAACTGAACCTGGGTATAAGAATGTGTAAAAAAAACAATAAACAAATTGGGTCAATTTCAACAAAGTCGATTTTTTTATCACTTCGGTGAACTTTTTTATTTTTAACATTTTTCGAATTCAAACTATGGTTTATGATACTTCTTGATGTTGTTTAGATCAATACGTAACGCCATCAAAATATCTTGATAAACTAAAAAGATACCTTACTTCAAAGTTTTGATGCCACCGAAATGAAAAAACGATTCATCGAAATGAAATAACTCGCCCACCGAAATGACAACACTTATCCACCCATCGAAAACCTTTAACAAAATTACTTCTATACACTAAAACACGTGGTTCGTCGTGACTGCATCATCCGTGCGTTTTGATTTCACTCCATTCCCGTAGGACGTAGCGTGATGTTTTACAGTATCCCGTATGTAGAAGTTAACCTTCTTTCAGGACTCATATATTATTATAACAGAAAAACAGCAATTCTCCCCGCGAAATTTAAGCGCCGTGCGCTGCACACAATACGGGTAATAAGCTAGACTACTGTGACTACAAATTTTCACTTTTTTATTTACTATTTATTATTAAATGTAACCTGATTTACAAATAAAATAGGCCTTCGGCTATATAAACTCGCATCGCAAAATAAACAAGTAAAAAAAGTATTTGTATTAACAGTAGTCGAAAACCCATCACTAGATGACAATTTGGTAGATTTTTTAATGTACACAACTTGAAAAGGACATAACTTACATTTTTTTATATATTTTCTAATGTCTGTCATTGTCTAGCCTATCACCTTTTTTAGGCTGGACCTCTATTTAAAGGACACCAAGTATAGCCAATAACCTTTTCCGATAAATGAGCTATCTAACCCTTTTTTTTTAAATCGGACCATTAGTTCCTGAGATTAGCGCGTTTAAAAAGTTTTCAAACTAAGCGCTTCTCGTCAACTTTCATAATGCGCACAGCAAAAGAGTGGAACTCTCTACCCGCATATGTGTTTCCATCGGTCTACAACCCTGTTATTTTCAGAAAAAGAGTGAACAGGCTTCTTCTGGATGAGCTCGTATCATCGTCGTCCCTGTCTGTGCCTCGTCTGGTATGGTCTAGAGACAAAAGTAAACCCATATCATATTAAAAACTCTTTTTAGCTTAACAACACTACTAGCGGTCCTCTTCGACATTTTCTGTGCGTTTTGCCTTTACTCCGTTCCCGTAGGTTCCAGCGTGATGTTGGCATGCCTTAAAGCAGTTGCAAAACCTGAATCTGGTGCTTGGCTGCATGCTTTGCCGTCTCCACAGTTGGGTACGCTTCTCGACAACAATTCCTTAAGAATTGCAGTAGCTTTAAGACTGGGCAGCAAAGTTTGTGAACCTCATCGCTGTATTTGTGGTGTGATGGTAGATGAAAACGGCCACCATGGACTGAGTTACCAAAGATGTGCGGGGCGGTTCCCGAAGCACCATTCTATTATAGTTTATTTTTGTTTTTATAGTGTTTTGTCACCATACAAACTTAATTGCCCGGATTGCGTAAGACATGGGGTTCAATTCCTCGTCTGTCACAGGTTCACAGTTGCTTTTTACAAGTGCATTTTATACCATTCTATTAATGAATTTGTGCGTCGGGCCACGGTTTCCGTAAATATTCCTTGCGTCCTAGAGCCACCAGGCTTGTCCCGCATGGATGGTAAGAGACCAGATGGCCTAACGTTGGTTCCATGGCGAAGAGGGCGTAGCCTCTTATGGGACGCAACATGCGTTAGACACATTTACTGAACCTGTTGAAGTTACAGTATGCCTGTTACTTCAGCAGGTTCAGCGGCGGAAAATGCCGCCAAGTCAAAACATACTAAGTGTGCTGAGCTAAAGTCTGAGTATGATTTTGTTCCAATCGCTGTGGAGACGGCTGGGCCCTGGGGAGATGAGGCACGCGAGCTTTTCAAAGAGTTGGGACAACGACTGAGGGATAAGGGTAATGATCCCCACTCTGGCTGGTTCAACAGGTTTCCATTGCTATTCAACGAGGCAATGCTGCTAGCATAATGGGAACCTTTGGATCGGTCAGAGCGTAGAGTGGGAATCAATAGTAGTTATATGGAAATTTAAAGCGTCTTTTTTTTCTGTGACATTTTGTAATAAAATGACGACGCTTTTCGCTGAATTAATAATTTGTATCTTAATGATAGTTCATTATGTATGTCATTGTAATTTTCATTTAACACCTTAACGCGTTCATGAAGAAAAGGGCAGTAAGTTTTGTTTTTATATGATATAACAAATAAATACAGTTTTCGCAATTATTCCTGTATCTGTACTATAAATGACATTGCTTTGTACCAAATTTCAAGATTCTAAGTTCACGGGAAGTACCCTGTAGGTAGGTTTTGATTCCTTTTCGAGTGTTGAAAATTTGCGGAAATTTGCTGATATTTACGGCAATAACGGCAGTATCTTTTTATTGTGTTGGCTTAGAAGTTTGATTTTTTTACAGTTTTAAGGGACCGCAGAGCTTTTGATTAAATTTTAGCTTGATACCTCCACGTGTTCCTGAGAAAAAGGGTAGGGACAGACAAATGGACGAACAACGAAGTGATCCTATAAGGGTTCCGTTTTTTACCTTTTAAGGTACGGAATCCTAAAAAGGAAGGCAAAACAAAAATATTCTTTCAAATTGAACCAGTA
This sequence comes from Pyrausta aurata, assembly GCA_963584085.1. Lineage (NCBI taxonomy): Eukaryota > Metazoa > Arthropoda > Insecta > Lepidoptera > Crambidae > Pyrausta > Pyrausta aurata. The sequence continues at coordinate 13,091,060 of OY757254.1, forward strand.
GTTCCTGAGATTACCGCGTCCAAATAAAAAACAAACAAACAAACTCTTCAGCTGTATAATATAGTATATATTTCACCGGAATGATATAATGAAGCCATCGAAATGAGAAAAACAATCACCGATATGAACAATTTACGCACCGGAATTAATAAAATTCACCGAAATGATATTTTTTATCATTTCGGTGAATTTTGTTTCATTTCGGTGGTCAATCTAGGCCACCGAATCAACCGAAATGAAAACACCGATATTAAAATCAACGACATAATTTAACATAACAATAAAAGTTTTAAAGTCACAACGTTATTAATACCACACTAATAAACGTAGTTTGGAAAGGATACCAATAAAAATTTCATACATTTTATGGAGAATTGGATGATAATATATTCCAACCTGCGGAAATGAAAAATAAAATGTCCCATGTCACCGAAACCAACTACTTACGTTTTTGGCGGGAACACGGAGCAAGCGGCGCACGTCTATTTACTTTAAGCATTGAGGCGGCACTGGTATGTAGCGTTTTAGCGCGGGGGCAAGGAGCTAGAGTTGTCCCACGCAAAAATATTCTCGACAAACTAAAATTCACCGATATGAAAAGTCTTATTTGACCACATGCATTTTTACTTATAAGTCATTTAATTAAATAGATTAAATTATAAAATTATTATGTGATAGTACTATAACTATTCACGATTAAAATGAAATAAGCAATAATACTAAATAACCAAAAGTTTTTACTATATAAGGGAAATTAAACAGAAAAATGGATTTGACCCCGCAACCGAAATGAAAAATATGGTGCTTTATCATTTTTTATTCCGAATTTAACGTAGTCCTAATCCAAAAATATTTATGGTCTCGTATACGGGATAACGCCTTCTATAAATAAAAAAATAAATAAGCCTCATTGTAACACTCTGCACTGCCGATTTCACTCATGCCGCGTAAAATTTGCTGTTGGGATATTCACCCAATTACTTCAATCGTGCACATGTTAAATAAATTATAATGATCTAAAACGGTGATCGTAATCAAAAAATTCAATGCAATTCTCATGTTTGCAGGCCATAAAGCGATGGTGCAAATTACTCAACTGTTCTACCTACCTAAAATGCATAAGTTCCCAAAGTTATTTAGCTAATCATTGTTAGTTATACAATGAGCCAGCATATTAAATTATATATTAAAAAAAAAAAAAAAATTGGTGGATATTTTTAAATTTTTATAGGATGGCACTGGATGCCGTCCGCTTGCTGTAAAATTCTTTCGTATAGAGAAACCTTTACTTAGCAGTTGACGTCCTTTTACTGATAATAAAGATGATGGTGATGGGGTGGAATTGGGTTTTACAAGAACTTATGAACCTTTCCTTGATAAATGTAAAAAACTTTGTTTTATTTCCTTCTTTGAAAGTACAACTAGTACAGTATTTTTTTTGCAAAAAAAAAAAACAATTATTATTTTGGTCTTTTATTGTGAATAATTAAGATACATCTCAAATATTTCTCTTAAAAACTTTTTAACGTTAAATAAATGACAGCTACAGCTAGTTTGTAACGTGATTGTCATGTTATAATCAGAATGACAGTCAGAATTGGGAACCACTGGCTAATAAAGGGTTAAAGTTTACCCATCACGTGCTGTCACGTCAATTAATACGTAGTGCTATGGTTGCTTGTACCTAACTCGATATTAATGATGTCATGATAATATTTTTAAATCTCGAAAGTATCGAAAGCAAGCTCATACTAGAATTTGGCAGCGTTGACATATTCGCACGCTCCGTAATGCGACAGCCATTTTACTCGCAATCGGACATGGCACACTGATTGTAATCACAATATTGCCTCTTGAAAAATGAAAAAATGAAATATATTTATTTCTTTAACAATAATTTTAAATATAACTATGCAGAGGTGGAGTCTTTCTTATAAGTGCTATGGCACCTGTGGCAGAAGTAGGCACTCTTCCTTAACAAAAGGTAAATTTGTATATAAAAGCAAGTTACGTGGTACTTTTTAAAATTTAAATTCTTACCAAGTTAGGTAGGTAATACCACTGTGGATCACTCTGACACATCGTCGATGTATTGATAATCCTTTCAAGCGAAATCGAATCATGGAAGGATAGTAAACATTGTTTTTTGAGCTGACACTCTCATGAAAATGCTTTTAGATTAATGAAATAACTTTGTCAGAGCAATTTATGATAAACCTTTGTTTTAATACCCTGATAGTGATTATAACTTTTTTTAAAGTATTTTAAATAACTTAGTAGTATTAGTACGTACTTTCCAAAAACTATTTTCTTAGAACAAAGTCACCGGGACTTATTTGATGTAGTACTTACTCGTATTACGCAATTACTGCTATGCCAGCGGTCTCGCGGGTTCGTATCCCGCAAGGGGCAAATGTTAATGTGATGAGCACGAACATTTGCACCTAAGTCATTGATATTTAATATGTATCTGATTGTTTATTTGAGACGTCACTGTCATAATCTTACTCTGGTATCCGTAGCACACGGAAAAAAAACCTTATTTCGAAACCAAGACAAATTGGTGTGTTGTCTGGCGCATATTTATTTATTTTATTTTGTTTGTTATGGTCATTTCGTTTCACCAAAATCACAAGATACAACTTCACATGCACGGTTAACATCCTGAATTATTATTGTGTTCAAAAATAAAATAGGAAAACAAGCGCAGTCGTAACTTAATAAGCGGTTATTCGCACGCCGTCAGCGCACACTGAGCATTTATTATTACCGCGTTAAGTCCCTGCTCTCGCAGTCTCCTGTTAAGGTTTCGTACACACGGCCGATCTAAATTGGGCTTACCAAAAATAAAAACACTTTTTTAACAGTTGCCCAGTTGCCCAGAGGATGTTTTTTCGATACCAGCAGTCTGTCTTTTGTAATTTTAATTTTAATGTCATCAAATGTTTTAATGTTGATTGGGTCGAATAAAAGTATTATTTTTTTACTTTTATAATGTAGCCCCACCCGAAGGAGTTATGAAGATAAATTCAAAGTATAGCGAACGAAATATAATTACTCGACGTTTTGGGAATTTCCTTTAAAAGAAATATCTAATCTCATTATGCTGAGCCGTTGCTGCCAGTTCGTTCGATGTTGTTCAGTAGGCTGATTTTCATGTAATGCTTAGTATCTAGTGATAGCTATTGATTGAGAGCAATAATGTTTTCCTTGCTTACATAATAACTACATCTAAGTATGTAAATGTGGTCGCCACAGTCATAGAGGTTAAAAACGCAGGACAGACTCATTGAACTAATATTACTAGCTTATAACACCCCGAACAAATCTCATGCGCCATGAATTGAGGCCACTTGTCATCAACTCATACAAATGGTTTCATATTCGAAAATCAAATTTCAAGGAATACGTCATAATAATAACAATAGTATAAATATTACATTGTAGTTAGATTTTTATCTATATGACTACTTAAGTTTGTTATCCCCATAATAAGGCATAATGTTTCTAATATGTTTTCGTGTACCTTGGATGTTGTTCAATTTGTGCGTTCGTTTTTTTTTAAGTTGTTACTATTTGTGATTACCAATAAGTGGTTTAAAAATTGTATAACTTGTAGCTTACTAATTATTTGTAAACCCTGTTTATCCTTACAAATAAAAAATAAAATCAAAAATATAATAAAAATAAAATAATCTTGTTGTAGTATTTGCGTCAATTTCTTTGCTTGGTATAGCTTATGTATACGCAGTAACAACTCTCTGTACAAAATCCGTGTTTGTATCGCCAGTCGCTCGTTTGCACATACCCTTATGAATTCACAAAGAATATACCAGCCCGGCCATCTGCAGTGCGCCGTTGTTTACGACTATACACCAGAATCGCCCCAACAGTGATGGCCGTGATAACGTTCGTATTGTCCGAAAATATTCGCGAATATTTTTTGGTTACGCCAATTTGTTTAGAACGAACGATGTGGTAGCTAGACACATTTGTCAGTCAGCGATCAAGTGCCAAAAAACATGGGAAGGTTGATTGAACTGAACATTCATCACGTTTGCTGCTAAATGCCAGAAATGAATAACCTATTAAGATAGCCTTAGCATACTGGATACATAAATATTACCTGTAAATTGCTTTAAATGACACTCACACACAGACAAACTGTGTAAATAGTTTTGTAGGACTTGGTTTACAAAAATGTACCATGTAGTTTTCTTAATAAATAAAAAAAAAGATCAATCAATCCATCAAAAATCTGAAAATCTATATGCATAACTTTTCAGTGCACAGTGGGATGTTAAAAAACCGGTTAAGTGCGTGTCGGACCCGCGCACTGAGGGTTCCGTGCCACCCTTAACTGAATTCAGGGTCCACTTACTGTCACTTAACGAAAACATCACAATATATTGCGACAGCAAAAATAACTTTGTTTTTCATAGTGTTTGTATGAAAAACAAAGTTATATTTGCGGTTGATAAAAATGTGCAATATCTCAGAAACTACTGGTTCGATCTCCTTCAAACCAATTTTCGTTGCAAGTTTTTGTTGAAACCTACATCATATATTTTTTTCAAAATTTTCACTTTCTTAGTTCAAAAGTTAGAGGGGGGGGGACGCCCATTTTACCACTTTGGAAGCGTCTATATCTCAAACCTTACACTTTTAGAAAAAATGGTTTTAGAAACCTCAACATCATTTTAAAAGACCTATCCATAGACACCCCACACGCATAGGTTTGAGTAAAAAAAAAATTTTAGGTTTTAGTTTCATGTATGGGAGCCCCCCCTTAAATATTATTTTTTCTTACTTTTTGTATCTGAATCGGAAAGCGGTGAATAAAATACACCTACCTACCAAGTTTCAGATATGTGATGCTTATAGTTTCAGAATAAAGTGGCTGTGACATACGGACGGACAGACAGACAGACAGACAGACAGACAGACAGACAGACAGACAGACAGACAGACAGACAGACTTGACGAAACTATAAGGGTTCCGTTTTTTGCCATTTGGCTACGGAACCCTAAAAATAGTTTCTTCTCTCTAGGCCCAATTTTTTCATTAATAGTAATGGTAACGTTACGATACTAGTGTATGTTTTGAAGAAAAACTACCTTAACCAAATGCCAGAGTGGTAATTTTAATGACCATTAGTAAATATATATTTTAAGGGCCTAAGGGCCGGTTTTGTGATCGATGGTAATCTCAACTAATGGTTAAAAATCGTTTGTTCTGGTCGAATGGTCATTGAAATCATTAAAATGGGTATTAAATTAATTGGTTAAGGAATATTTTGTTCAAAACATGCACAGACGTAATTATTTAACTGATGGTATCACTTTTTAAATACTCTTTAAGTAATTTATTGATCGTGAAACCGGCTCTAACTAGTCAAAGATTTTGAAAGAGTAAGAAGATGTTGCTAAGCGGACCCCAGAGGTTATCTCAAACGCCAACAGACGTTTTGTATTTATCTCTTGAGCCACTAGTTCCGAAGTTTCTCTTTACAATTTCAGCTATAAAACCATTGAACTACTATTACTAGCGTATGAAACTGACATCACAAACAAAAATCTCGTGCGCCATGTAGTTCACCCTATAAATCACCCATAAGGAAAAATTCAACAGGCCTGTTAATGTGACGGTGGCCGAATGGTATAGGCATACGCCCGGATTGCGTAAGACACGGGGTTCAATTCCTCGTCTGTCACATGTTCACAGTTGTCTTTTTACAACTGCAAATTATATTATTAAGTTTGTATGGTGACAAAACACTATAAAATCAAAAATAAACTATCACCCATAAGGAGTTGTAGAGTGCGTGAGCAAGGCCCTAAGCAATTACTTCAGAAAATTGTTCAGATTGCTTAGAGAGTTAACACACTAAAAGTCCTGACATCTAGGGAGTGAGTCGGGGTGAGGGGAGGAGGTCAAAGTTGAATTGACGCCTCTTGACATCTACTCATATAAATAGTACACATTTTGAGGAATATAGTATCTTAACCTTACTATTATTATATTATCTGTAACCTTATATTAGCTTCTCTTTACGTAGTAATAACAACTCTCAGACTAAAACACCTGTCTTAATTATTCGTTCAGACAATAGACAGGAAATCTGACCAATGTTTACAAAGCTATGGACGTCACGGGAAACGATTGTTTGAAAGTTTAGAATTACTCGCTGAAGTATTATTAAAAATGGGTCGAGTATTAAAATTCTGGTGTGTCTGTTTATTTTCCGTGCTTGTATGAATAATGGGTGGCATGCGAAGGTGGTAAATTCCCCTGTCTGCCAGTTTTTAACATTCAAACAGTGTATGAAAAGAAATACGTTTTGTAATTCATTTACATTTTTTAACGGCGCATGCAAAATATTAAACACTGCACCAAAATGGCGTGAGCAATTACGAGTGTATAAGTTAGTTACACCGTGAAATGGGGAAACACTTTTTTTTATAAATAGTTTAATTACACATACTCTTTCGATTTTCGAATTAGAACTAAAATATTAGAAATATATTGGCAATTCAAATAATTTTCAATGTCTTATATATTATGTATAGTGTTATGTGTGCATGTGTGTGTATGCGTCTAAAAAAGGTAAAACTAAGAGTTATGTTAACTTTTTGAAATAAATTATTTTGTATTTGTATTTGTATTTGTATGTATCAACTTATGAGAACTTTTGTAACCTTTGTTCATATACATAATAAAGACTTACTTACTGCGACGCATCTGTTCGCTAACATAACTTTTGCATACATCAACATGAATCCATATTTTTATTTTAACATTTGTCCTGACCATAAAATTACTATCCCTTTGGAATAGAACGACAAGAGCGAGATGTCACTAGCAGCAAACTGTGTGATAAAAAGAGATGCGAGATGCGATGTAGCATAACCGTTTTTGGCGGCTGTCAGTCAGTTTAGATGCCCATCGAGGCTCGCTGAAAATTTCTTTCATGTGATTGACAAGTGAATATGTGTATATTTTTTAGAAATAGTAATACCCATCCTGAAACATGGTGACTTGATCGGTGATTGATTGTTGTTCATTACAGGGAATAAATAACCTCAACAAATATGCATTTAACAGGTAGATAAGTTCAAATCGAAGCCTCTTAATATACGATTTATATTTACCCCAATCACGAATAATTGCGTCAAAGTATTCGTATAGTAACGTAATCATTTGTATGATAATTTTAAAGCGCCTCTATCGGACATAAAAGAAACTACGACACTCGAATAGGATAATATATTTCAATAATTTTAAATAAATAGATCGTTTAACTAGTTTCTGGACGTGTCATATTTTCGTTAGTATGACGTTTGGCGTCGCCCCTCCGAGGTCCCGGGTTCGATTCCCGGTCGGGTCAATGTAGAAATCATAATTTTCTATATTGTCCCGGGTCTGGGTGTTGTGGTACCACCGTTGTGTCTGATTTCCATAACACAAGTGCATTAGCTACTTACTTTGGGATCAGAGCAATGTATGTGATTGGTGTCCAATATTTATTATTTATATTTATTTATTTATATTATCTGCGGTAAGGCTTTCGAGCTTACTACACGACACGGGAGTGCTTCGTGCTGCCGACTGACGAAAACTCGCTACAATTACGTGACAAATACGTCAAATGTTTGAGATGTTCGTATTTTGACAAGCACATACACATGCGTCCTCTACTTAGATAGTTACTCTGTGGTGACATATCACGACATAACTCGATCATGCGAGTAATAACGTCCATTTTAACAGAATTACGAGTAGCACAGGTCAAGCGGTTGATAAGAATAGCTTGAGTTGCTAAGACACACAGGGGTTAAATAATTTTCTTGTCAGATTACTCAGTGCCCAGCAACAAAAAATATTGTAAGAAAACCTGAGTGAGTGTGTGAAATAGAGAAATTATATAGTGTGAAGGCTAGACTCAGCTGGTTAGATACATTCTGAAAGTTGTGTTTTGTTTCGTGTTTCTATTTATGGTTTTACTTTTGGTGGCTCAGAATTTTCAGCAGAACTTAGCAGAGAATTTATGAATTTATTTTTATTTAGGGACTGTAATGGAATATTTCTACCAATTAACTAGTAGGTACCCGAATAATTAATTTACCTTTTTGCAAGAGGCTTTACGAACCTGGAATTTCAGGAGCCTCTTGAGTTTTCAATAGAAGGGCACTTGGCGGGCACCGCCCGGTACTACGAAACTCTACTCAGCGATACTTTTTATCCAGTTATCGCGAAACTGACTCTTATTATCTCAGGAAAGTGACAAGTTTGACAGCAATTATCGCATCGCTAGCTGTGATAATGCTGACATAATACTTTGTTGGTAGATCAAGATGCGAATTAAGCATTTTAAAGGACGGGGAAGTGATAAGATAACTTGAGATTGAGGGAAGTGTCAGTTTTTGTGTTGCGCTTTTGAGGATTTCGTAGCCAAATGACAAAAACGAAACCCTTTAGTTTCGTCAAGGCTGTCTGTCGTCTGTCGTTATTATTGGTGTCAACAAAATATTGCTTAAACTTTTATTAAGCTAAAGTTGGCATGGAATCCTTAGTGCGCGAATCCGACTCGCACTTGGTCGTTTTTTAAGAATATTTTTAATTCCGTATACTTCTAACAATGTCTTAAATGTTAAGATGGATATTCCATTCCTGGTTGTCGAAAATATACAAATAAAATTTTGGATTTGTCTTAAAAATAAAATACTTATGTCATTTATTGATAAGTAAGCCTTACGCGATGAATAGTAAATTTAACACGTTATAATAACTAGGGTAAGTATACATATATTATTATACCCATGTGTTTACTGGTTCACAATAATTCTTATTAGTATTTTGACTTTATCAACTTCAGAAACTCATCTTGCTCTCTTGAAAGTAGCTTTTCAAATTCATCGGAATTGCCAAGTTCCACCGCACACTTCAGTCTGAAACTTTGAGCGACATCCTACGTAACGGCGTCTCATAAATATTTGAAAGCACGTACCCGTTTGCAAGAGAATGCGTGCGCTATCAAATATACAAGGTAGGGAATCCTGCCCCCCGATTCACGTATTTTCGGCATCTACTGTTGGACTACAGTAGTCATTCAGTAGTGCTATAGATAGTGCTATTCACGAAGGCGCGCGCCACTCAAATTTGATTGAGGAAAGCGCTAGGTGCGGGGCGTCTGACAAATATTAAAATATTTTATAATAAATGTTTAATAGTTATATTAATTATTTTATCAGCAAATATTGACAAAAACTTCTACACATGTACTAAATGATTAGAACGAATGTCGCCCGCGCGCCTTCGTGGTTGGCACTACCTATATTGTGATACATCGTGTGCTTAAAGTCAGCAGCATTGAAAGGTGTCACGCCGCTGTCAGAATAGTGTTATATCAATTGTTCTCTCGTAAACAACTGATGCACGATTGAGTGACGACTCAACTAGCGGAATTGAGGCCCTGGTTGTGAACGGAATGTCTTTGCCGTTTTGTCAGATTTGTAGCGCTTGGATACCTTAGGGTTTTTATGGGTTATCTCAGGGGAGGGTTTTGTGTCCTATTTGTAAAGAACTAAGTGTGAGTTTTAGGAAGAAGGTAGGCTATTGATTTCTCGATGGTATTTTAGTAGACAAAAGCTTGATGACAATGCATTCTCAATTTTCAAATAGCAATGAGCAAAGTCACTGGAAATCATTGACAGATATGATTTTTTTTAGATGCATCCTTCAAAAAATCATCATAATTCATGATTGGTATGGCAATGCGCTTAAAGTTTGGTTTATCAATCCGTTAGCCATATTTGAACTTGCCGATAATCGGTGTTCAAATAAGCAGTCAATACTTCTTAGATTCTAAAATTAACAAAGCGTTCTTACCTGATTTTTTGGCACTGTTTCCCTTCCCGCCATTTTTATTTCTTCTAGGGTAGAGGTTGATTTTGCTCTGACCACACCCCATCACAGCTGAGTCTAGTCATCCATCATCATCACCCTTCCATAGTCTACCATCACTTCACTTGATCACTTTAAATCTTATCACCGAAACTATTCAGTCCATTTCACTTTGCACACCAAATTTTTACTTTGACGGAACACTTCCATTTAATTTTGCAGCGGTGAGTTTGCTTGTCAATTGGATGTCTTCGGCGAAGGTGGTAATCCATGTTTTGTATTCTGTAACAAAACAAAAAAAAATATTAATATTAAAATAATATTACCATTATCAAACTTATTTGAAGTGGTAACTGGCATACAGAAAGATGGAAAGATGACCTTGTAAAGAACGCGGCATTGTGAGGAATGATTGGCGTATTTACAATCACATTGAAGATCGATGGGAGCTCTCTTTACGGCTTTTTAATATTTGTACAGCTAGTAAGGTTCTAAAACAGTTTCTTAAATTAGTGATTCCATCAATGACATAGGCCGCGGCCCCATCTCTACGGCGCGGCGCCGTACCGTACTACGGCGCGGCGCCGTACCGTACTACGGCGCGAATTCGTGCCGTAGCGCGGCGCCGCGCCGTAGAAAGCCACGGCGAAAAATCGTGCCGTAACGTGGCGCCGCGCCGTAGAAATCCACGGCGAAAAATCGTGCCGTAGCGTGGCGCCGCGCCGTAGAAATCCACGGCGAAAAATCGTGCCGCAGCGCGGCGCCGCACCGTAGATTTCCACGGTGAAAAACCGTAGCGCGTAAATGTTGCGCGTTAGCGCGTAATGTGGTGGGCGGCAGGCACCGTGCTCCAAACCACACCATGCGCATCGCAGTCCGGCGCCGCACCGTAGAATCCTACGGCGACGCGCTACGGCACGAATTCGCGCCGTAGTACGGTACGGCGCCGTGCCGTAGAGATGGGGCCGCGGCCATAGTATAACACAATATTTTTTAAATTTCTGCTTAAGAAATACTTTAACTTTTTTTTTTAAATAATTTATGCTGCTTCAGACCTGCATTATTTGCTGTTATTAAATCTTATAACATAGGAAGACGAAAGACCCAAAATTAAAGGCTTTTGTCGTCCGTACAAAATTGCAGAGAAACAAGTTATTCAACAAAAAGAAACAGTCCTCATACAATTTTAAAAAGATTTAATCAATGCGGTTGCTACGAAATGGACGTCATGACAATGTTGGCTGTTGCACCGGCCGGGGGTTGACATAGGGGAAGAAGGAGAGGGGGGGGGGTATTTATGTGGGGGGGTGTTATTATAATTTGTATTTGGACAGACCGAGCGATGGAACCATTTGTTTTGACTAGTCAGTCATGTACAATGAAGATACATAAATAAATGTTACTGGACACAATGTAGCAATCTACTCTTGCTTGTGATTCTTGAACATAAAGGGTGTAGGTATATTGACTCCTATTTTATTTTCTCAAGCATTTTAGAATATGTTACACAAACATAAAATAATATTAATTTTATTACACAAACATAAATTTTATTCCGTATAATAGTCTTACTCCACCAAAGTGTTGTTTTGCCGGTTGCTTTATTTTTCATTATATTCTCTATATCATGTAGTATATTATAACATAGGTCAGTAACAGTGATTTGGGGCAATGAAGCTTAAAAATACAAAATTTGCCTCCTTCAAAGTCTTTTATCTGCTTTTTAGTTTATTTTGAGCGGAAAGCTTTGCCAGCATGTAGCATCTAATAACTTTCCTTTCGCCCTAGAAAATCGCCCTAGGGAAATTTTCGCTCCTTTGTGGCTTACACAAAATTACCCAAACAAGGCTTAACTTTTGATTCAGTTAATTGTGATGAGGAGATAAACATAAGAGAGCTTAGGATAATTATAAATGGGGTACTGTGTGATTTAATAAGAAAAGCGTATAATAAACGAGTAGGTATATTATAAGATTACAGTGTGACGACGCGTTGGGTGTATTGGTTAGCGCTCCTGACTATTACGCCGGCCGTCGCGGGTTCGAATCCCGCAAGGGGCGAATGTTTGAGTGATGAGCACGAACATTTGTACTTAAGTCATGGATATGTATTTATGGGAGACGCCTCCGTCATAATTGTTGTCTGGTACTTCTTAACATAAGGAAGAAAATTCCTTACCACGAAACCAGACAATTGGTGTGCTGTCTGGCTAAATGTGCCATGCTTTATTTATTTACAGTTCCAGTTATTTCAATAAATATGGTTATGAGTAATTTAGAACGGACCTGCCTACTTCAGTTGGATTTTTTTACAAAGTACCAAGTCAAATATCCAAAAGCATTAGGTACCCACGGTAATACTTTTATCTCGCAAGTTTATACATTTTCCTGGCCAATAGAGTTCAGAGTGTAATTTTACGCCCTATTTGGTCAAAATCAAACGTGATTCCGGTCAGAATAAAGCGAAAATATTAAACAATATTTTATTTTGCTTCCACAAAATAGGGTCCCGTTAGTTAAAGAGTTTCATAACATAATATTATTTTATTTTGGTATTAAATAGAAAAGACAACGTATAATAAACTACTTTGAACAATACTGACTGAAATTTATATTTATGTAAGTAAAACTCAATCATATTTAGAGGTAGAAATTGACAAATCAAACCAAAACATTCACTATTTTCGTAGCATCGTAGTTCGTAGCATGTATCCGTAGTAAGAAAAAACTAGCCTGCTATCTCGTAACGTTCACGACTACGGCGTAGCAAGTCGTAAATAGTTTTTATTCTTCTGCGGTTTGTTAAGAGCCATATGACAGTCTGGAGATTCTCAGATTTTACCGAATTTATCAATGTGTGTGTGCGATTTTATATGTCCGGGACACAAAAAAATGTTAACTGTAATTAAACAATTTTGATACTTTATCTCTAGGTAGTAGGCTATGCGTATGATGAACACAGAAAATGATGGTCTTATAAAAGTCGATGTGATAAATTAATGTTATACCAGTATTTTTGTATTTAAAATACCTATTACAAATACAGTGAATACAGTTCGGAATCAGGGCTCGCGTCAATTCCGTTCGCGAACATTTTCCTTTTGATAATTATATAACTAAATTCACAGATTTAAACACAAACGTACAGTTATAATAACGTAAAAAACTTACAGCATAGAAAAAACGAAATGCATCCAAAGGGTGAAGACATATAGAGGCGGGTAACACGCACTGACCTGCAACGACTAACCAGTGTTGTGCCGTGTTGGCTATTTCATGGAATTGAAATGCTTTATAGAGACTTTTCCGACTCAAGTCTTGATTTGAATCTTGTTTTAAAACAATTTTCTAGTGTCAGTCGGTCCTTATTTGGATTGTTGTAACGAATTTCTTAAATATTTCGAGATTAAAAATAGATGACTTGGCACATCACTAGTCAGTCGGTACAGGTTAGTACCGGTTATCTGCCTCTTTATGTCTTCACCCAAATCGTGACTTCTCAGAGTAGGTATTTTTTTACCAATGTAAACTCCACGAGAAACGGGGACTAAGGGTTATTGGTGGATGATGCCGTTGGTTCTGCGCTTGATCTACCACGTGTCATACCAGCTGGATGCTATGAGGATTTATTTACACATAAATGCTTTTTAGTGTAACGCTGTTCTTTGATATGATTTGTATTTTGATATATGATATATGTCACAAGTTATTATAGCTAACATTCAGAAAATGTAGTTAAGAAAATTTCGATCAAGATTTCAAGTATTTCATGTATAACAGATGATAAACAAGATAATTTTTATTTAATTATTTGGTTTACACCGGTATTATATCATTTTGTCCATATACATTTTTCAATAATGAAATATTATATGAATATGGACTTGAATAGAACCATAGAACTTCATGGCATTTGCGTACAATTTGAATACAGGTTCATATTAACTACATACACATCACATGAAACGCTTCTATTTAAACAAGCATTTTACTATATAAGTTTATAGTTTGGTTGTGGTTGTAGATTGTGGTAGATAGAAAAGTAATGTTAAATAAGCAAAATATTGCCCTATTTATTAAGGTTTAAACCATTGAAACACTATTACTAGCGTATGGAATTAATGCCATGAACAAGTCCCACACAGTATGGAATTGACGCCAATGGCCAATGGTACGTACGTACAAGTACGTATCAAAGGTTGTGGAACTAAATAACGCCTATATACGGTCTATATTAAGAAAAACTGACCTTTTACTTTTTGTCGTCCGTTTATTCTTATTCAAAATCCAAAGCACGAATGATGTAAGAAAATTTGTAAACTTACTTGTTTACTACTCAAAGTCAAATACTTAAAACAAAAGCCCTTATTTGTCTTCAATTTTGTTGGGTTAATGGTCACTTCACCACCATACTATTTCAATTAAACCGACTTCAAAAACAAAACACATTAAAAAGTTTTAAATAAACTCTTGAAAGGACTCCATTTTAGGCAAACCATTTCTTTTTGGAGTCGATGCCCAGATAGATGTCGCTTAAGATGGAACTTGAGAGAGCCCATGCGATGGCACTGACTTCAAAAAGAAATGGTTTGCCTAAATTGGAGTCCTTTGAAGAGTTTTAGACTTTTTAGTGAAAAAAAAACTTCGACCACAGAAAACTTTGCTTCATATCCAGCCTCGGCGCGCCCCAGCCCTGTTTTATAATAACTTAAGGGGTAAGAGGTAAATACCAATTCAACAAAGTAAATATCATGAAAATCGGTCTACCGTTGTTGAACTATAAAGTAGTGTTACTGATATTACTTTATTTTATATAAATAAGGTTATTATTTGCAACCCCATACATATGCAATAGAATTGGTACTATTGCCTATTCTTGGCCTTATTAATTCAGTATTTGTCTAAAATTGACATTTAACTGTTTGGTGATAGAAACAGTTTGCTCATCATATACCACAATTTTATTTTGTGGTCAATTTTTTTTTATTATTATTTTTGTCGATAATTTTGGTCCTAGTATCTGCACATTTTGTTTGATCAAGTTTCGAAAATACAAATTGTATATGATAAAAGATCTTCGTTATAACTCATGAACCTCTTGAAATAGTCGCCATACATATAAATCTTTCTTGTTTATAGTATTAATAAGGATTCCTTTCTATGCAATTTTACATAACATTGATTAATCATTTAAATACAACTACTAATCGATACAAAAGAACGAATACTTTTTTGTTATAATTAGAGACCATCGACGATCCAAATGCACTATGGCTTTATGCCTGTTGTATAAAGCCTCAAAGCGAATTGGTCGCCGTATAAAAATTGTGCAAAGCGTGATATTTTCAAATTTGGAATTAGTATCATACACGAAATAAAAGAGTAGCAGCGAAGACAACGAGCGACACACCCTTCCCCTCCGAGCGCTCGGCGCTGTCTGTCAAATCTCGATCGAAGATGAATGTTCGTGACAGCTCCAAATCTCAAATTTATAGGTTACTTTAGTAAGATATTTTGAATATATTGCACAAGATAAAATCAAGAATTTAGATGCTAAGTCAAAGATAAGAACCTATATAACATTGTTTTATCAAATAACACAGAATAAGTGCAATGTATCTCAGAGATAATCGCCTGTCTTTAGGTGCGTATTTTATGCTAAAACATGGTTTCAATTTTGTCTTCATTTGGAATAACCAGAGCAATAAATAAAAAAAATAGAGTCGACACCTTGTATACGAACGTAATTCCCTTCAAGTTTATGTTATTTCGATAGCTGATGTCAACAAGTGATCTAGAAGAGTGCGCCAGAAAAACCGTCAATTTGGCTTCTATGATTGCAAATAACAGACATTTTAAAGATTGAATCAAAAATTCAGAGTCGACATCTTATGGAGATAGTTCATTTCTACACAATTCATTCAAAAAAAGTAGTCAGTTTAGTCATTTTTGGGGAGAAATTTTCATTTGAACTTTGTTAGAAGGTAGGTGACAGCAGCCTTAAGGAGAGTAAAGACGTATTCTTGTAGGTGATGTTTGTCGGGTTTTATCGTCTCTTTCTCACCATCGTGGGGAAGCGAATAAGCTATATTGAAAGGATCAGTTTAATTTGATTGTGGACTGTGGGTCCGATAAAAGAGGAGATACCTAATTACATGTAACAATTACTTACATCATTCTTAACTTGTGTTTGTAGAGTTATAATAATTCAAAAGTTTTCATTGAAAGCAAGTCTTGCAGTTTCAACTACTAAACATGATAATTGGAGATGAGGCTAAATTCTACCCACTTTACAAACACATTCACCATTACGAAATCAATATAAAATTTAAAATAAAACGAAGTTATACCCATCAAGTAGTAATAGTGCGAAGAAATTAAAAAAATATATTCCTAAGTAACGTAAATTGCAAAAAAAAATTATTCGTCATTAATTACTTAACAAAATTACAAATTTGTATTTGTATAAGTAAACTAGCGGTCCCAGCGAACATCGTTTCGCCCCCAGCCCCGTCCCGCCCCGGCCCCGTTTTATGCTATAAACGTCACGGAGCCGGAGACCTTTCCAACGAATGCAAAACCTTGGAAATCGGTTGGTGCGTTCTGGAGTTATAGCGTCAGGGAGGAAAACCCGACTTATTTTTATATAGTAGATTGGCATTGTTACTGAAATAAAGTACAATGGAATTGGCACTAATGCCGATTGGTAAAACGACCCACCTGTTGCGTGACCTTGTTAAACAAAATGTATTGTTGCATTGCCCACAGTCGAATTAAATTCAGTAGGTTCAGGAGGTCTACTACGAAAAACAAAATCATCGAATATTTCGACATCTGCTGGAAACCTCAATAGACTTGGTATTAGTCCTGCAATCTTCCCCGTTATTGATCTGCTCATTAGTGGAAGTCCTGACATAGTTTTACCTGCCGAACAACCAGGTGGCGCTCAAAAACACTGTAACGAAATTCGTGTTTTTGTGTATTTATTGATTGAGACGATTTTTTTGATTAAGCTTAAATAAATATAAATATTTTTTACGATGTATGGATCAAGTTTCAAGGGATTTTGATGTCGCAGAAAATCAGGTAATTAAAATTATCTACGCGTAATGTCAAAACTTTTACATTTTTTTTTTTTTTATTTATTTATTGATACACACAACAAATTACTGTCATAAAATATAAAACATTTCAAATAATCAAGACAAAAATTCTAAAACATTACATACATTTCTTGTGCTTTAGACTACGGCCGCATTCAAGATTAATACAAAGACCATAAAGGTTGCAATCACTTCCATAATCATTACGTTAGTTACTATGGAAATTAATGTCGTGGTAATACTGCCCTCGCACCTACTGTGACACTGTTGTTTATTGTGTTTACAAACGGAAAAACAAACGTAAACGTAGCCGTAATATCTGTTTTAGTAGCATTCCACAGTATCTACGCTGGAATTTTATACCTGTGTCCTTTGCATATGAAAATTAACATTATATCCTTACCGCTTTGACGGGGTATTCTGTCCACATTCTTGTGTTTTGTAGTTAACGAACGGCTTTATGATAAAGTCATAAGTTTGTTATACTTAGTTACTTTGAATATTTTAATGGCTGGTGAACTGTTGAATAATAAGAAGTGATGTAAATACTTTTGAAAAAATTCTGAGGGCACATCCAGGTGGCAAAGTAGATACTTATGCTAACGTTTTTAGAACATCTAAAAATGCCTTTAAGGGTACGCATAAAAAACTCTACCCAAACCAGTGAGTTGTTATTACTACGTAAATAGAAGCTACGCTAGCCAAGCAAAAGAAATGTGTCGCAAATAAGATGACAAGATTGTGATGTTTTCTTTGAAATTTGAATTTCGAATATAAATCCAAAAAAGGATTCGAAATTTGCTTATAAAATTGTACCAGAGATACATTGTTTGTTCTTAATTGTATTTTCCTTTGTGTAAATTAAATATTAACTTAGATTAAGCTAAAGAAGAGCCATACTTCCTGGCACAGGAATATTTCTTTCCTAAAAGGAAGTTTTGGTCAATATGTAACTGTGACTGTATTAAGTGGAATAAATGATTTATTTAAAATGATTTATTATTTATTTAAATCCGTTTGTTTGAGTCGATGACAAGCGACGCCAATTCCTGGAGCACAAAATTTGTTCGGGGTATCAGTTCCATACGCTAGTGTGTCCATAACATATACATACATTCTTGCCGATCAAATCAAATTTTTAAATGGTTGTAGAGTCCTACTCTCTTTGTGGAATCTTACTTTAAAATCTACGCGTTTAAAATGAATTCACAAACTTTCTTCCTTGCTTCAATCACACAAACAATGAAAGCCGACAGTCTCGTTTTAACGGCGCGTAAAAATGATTCACCGTCTTCCCTGGAATATTCCAGCCACAGAAATAAACGCAATAAAGCAACTTTACGTGTTTGTACTGTAAATCGCTTCTCTCCCTTTTATTTACGTACGATAGTGACTGACCGACTGACGGAGTTATTATCAGCGTCTTGAAAGAATCTGAAAGAGCGCAGATTGCTTTTGACAGTTTAATCTTCATCTATATAAAAATGAATTGCTAGTTGTGTTAGCCTCGCTAAAACTCGAGAACGGCTGAACCGATTTGGATGATTTTAGCCTTGAAATATTTATGGAAGTCCAAGGAAGGTTTAAACGGTCAAAATATAGGAAACGGGGACGGGGCCGCCGATGGCAATGAAACGAAGTTCACCGGGATTGCTAGTAAATTAATAAATATGCGCCAGACAACACATCAATTGTCTGGTTTCGAAGTGAGAAATTTTCATCTTGTGTTACGAATACCAGACAACGATTATGATATGGGCGTCTCCCATAAATACTAAAAAACATAAACATACAAGACTTGGGTACAGTACAGTTCATTTCATAAACATTTTATGGCATACTGTCAGGAGTGCTGTGCTAACCACTACACCAAACGCGTCGTCAGATAGCGTTTATCTTAGATATCTGAAAATACCTTATTATCCATACTTCCCTATGGTTTCTGTTTGTAACTTTTTATTATTATTAAGATTGGAGGATTTAGATTTTTGTCAGAAAACCGCGCGCGAAATATGCGCGGGGTGCCGCAAGTATCTACTTAATAATTAAAAATAACACTGAACTATTATTCCTTCCTGGAAGACCTAGGTAACTATTCACATAGGGTGCGTATTGCGATGTTGCTTTGCCAGTTAAGCAGTTCTGCTTTTGAACGAATTAGCAAATTCGTTTAGTAGCGATATACGAAATCGCAAATCCATTCAGTAGATTAGCGCGGGACAACAATACACGAGTGAGTGAAAGTAATGCCATAATAATTTTTTTGTTGCCTCGCAAAGTTATTCTCAACTAGTTGAGCGGGAATTGGATTGCCTACAACTGGAACGGATTAAAGCAAGATCGCAATACGCCCCCAGGCCAGTTTGATAGATTTCCTTCGCCTTAATACCTATACCTATGTTTGAGCTACCCTTTGCTTTCTGCATCTTAAGAATCCTTTCCACAACTATACACGTTAGCCCTCAAGGAGCTTAGTTCACTGTGTACATTCTATGAAAAGAATCCGCATCGAACGGAGGTGAGAGGCGATTTACAACGTAAACAGTATAAACGCGTCTTTATGACGTGTTTATTTGTGTACGAGTCTGTGTGTGTGTGCGCGTGAATCATTTTTATGTGTGCTTTACGATCACGGTAGTGAGACTGCATTCATTAGAATCCCGTTCGTGGAAAAATATTTACGAAATGCTTTCCATTGAATAGCTTTGGAAGCGAAAAATGTACTTGTTACATTGCACCAATTTCTCTAGTCTTGAGTTAGTCGAAGTCGACTCAACGCAAAATAAATTATGATGGATTTTTTTATGACGTCTGCTTAAAAATATATTGGTGTACGAAGACCGTCAGTGTCTTCAGTACATCGTACCTACCCTTAACTTGACAATCAGTATGATTAAAATTGTACCGCTGCCCGAATGCATATGTTTTAGATACATGTTTAAGTAGCTGGAGGATTGGTCATAATCAAGTGTTTCATATTAGAGCTTGTCTAAACTGAAATGACGCGCCCCACTATTGCACGTAATCATTTGTATGAGAATTTGATAGCGCCTCTATTGGACGTAAAATAAAAATAAAAATTGACACCCGAAAAAGATAATATATTTTAATAATTTTAATTAAATAGATCGTTTAACTGCCATATTTACGTTAGTATGACGTCATCTGCGGTAGGGGGTTCGAGCTTACTACACGGCACGGTAGTGCTTCGTGCTGCCGACTGACGTAAACTCGCTACAATTAAGTTACAAATACGTCAAATGTTCGTGATTCGGGTACACGGATCTTAAGGCGAGTTTCTTTGGCCGCATCGGGCAAAAATGGTTCCCCTCACCCCTCACGCCAAATACGAATGCGAAGTAAGCTAAATCATCGCGCGGACGAAGCGGGCAATGACCCCGCCTCGGGATCTAGCAATAACTGTACCACAGTAAAAGTAAATGAAGTATTTAATAATTTTACTTTTCCTTTTCAAATTTTTATTATTTTTTGTATGTTGTCATGGTAATCATGTATTGCATTTGCTAGAGATTAAATAAGAAACGAAACAGGTTTAGATTTGACAAAAAAACTAAATACTTATTTACTTACAAATTTCATGAAAGAAATTGAAGGATAAATCCTTGAAGGCATAGTTGTTAAAAAATATATGAGGCTTTTTTGTAATAACTTACTTTTTTAACAAAACTAAAAAAGAGGTTATCTACGACATTTTAGACTTGATATAATTTAAAGAATGTTAAGTATATATTAAGGCTTCCAAGCATGTGTGTAAATTTTGTTAGTGATTGCATGTTTGTCAACAGATTTTTCGGAAATGAGTAGTCATCATAGCTACCTGACGCCAAGCTGCGCAATACAACGCCAATAGAAGAATATTATTTTATATTTATATGTCAAAGAGTGACAATACAGTGGAAAAATCGAGAAGTACAACTTCAAAATTGGGAACAATTTTTGTTGGATTATTGAAGGCATATAAACTCAATATAAATTAAGCATAGTAAAAAAAACAATAAAATGTACAGTCCCTTTTTATGATCGCCATCCACGAAGGCGCGCCCCACTCTTTTTTTGATTGAGAAAGGCACGGGGTGCAGGTAGTAACACGTGCGTCAGTTGCGAGCCGGCCGTCATTAAAAAGTTCAGACTCGTCTCGAAAGTGGCTCTACTTAAATTATTTTTGTCAAGGAAAACCCAGTGTGCTGTACTAAAAAAATAACCTGATATAATCTATAGTCATTATTAAATTTACTTAAATAATTATAATGGTAACTTAAACACCATAAACAGTTTTAGATTTAAAAAACATGTGGTACTTTAAACAATAATACCGAGATGTACTTTATCGGGGAAGGTTATAAAACATCACGCTAGGACCTACTTGTACGAAGAAAAAACAATTCACGCGTATGAAGTCCCGGTGGACCGATAGTTCTCTTATAAAGAAACTTCATAAACTTTTTTTAATGTTATAAAACGTTCTTACGTATTTCGTTTACGACAATCGTAAAAATTTTACTGGTGCAATTTATAAAAAAATAATACTCTTGTAGTAGCTAACCGTACCTGCTTAAAACTATATCTAAGTCATAAAATTACTATCCCTTTAAAATAGAACGACAAGAGCGAGATGTCACTAGCAGCAAACTGTGGGATAAAAAGAGATGCGAGATGCAATGTAGCAAAACTATTTTTGGCGGCTGTCGGTCAGTTTGGAGGCCCATGGAGGCTCGCTGAAAATTTCTTTCATGTGATTTTTCATAAATTCAAGTAATTTTTTTTATATTTTTATAAATAGTTATCCTGAAACATGGTGACTTGATCGGTGATTGATTGTTATTTATTACAGCGAAATAACGCCAGCAAAATTATTCATTTATCAGAGAGATTAGTCCAAATCGAAGCCTCTTAATATACGATTTATTATTATTTACCAATGCGCTTTAAATTAAAGGTACGCAGTTTGATTATTCTATTCTATAAACGTTATTTACGTAAAAAAGTAAACATAGAATAACACAGGTAATTAATATCTGCGAATATTTATCTCAAGAAATATTTTTTCGTTTTACACTAGGGCTGCATGTCCGATATTTTGTGTCGACTGTTTATCATACAGTAAACTAATATGTTTATCTTAGGAAGGTTGGTATAAATTACCTGAACGAAAGGTTATCTCATTTTTAGTTACATATGTTACGTACTGAAGTTAGTTACTGTCATCTAAAATCGGTTTCGTTTGACAGTTCTTACTTTTTCTTTTCTTCTGATAAGAATATTAATTTTTTGATCTAAGTAGAGCATCTTTCCTTTTGAGTGTATTTGATGTAGTGTGCTTGTCATACGTAAGCGTAAGTCATAAGGATGTTTCAAATTCAATTCAAATGTTGGAAAAAGCTTGTACACATGTACTATAAACGATTTGGACGAGTGGTGGGGCGCGCCGTCATGGATGGCACTATCTATAAGCTATGGTTAAAATATTCGAATACCATCAAGAGATGGCGCTTTTGAAAAAAATACGTTTGAAATAAATTAATGTATTGAATAAAAATGATGTACTATACCTAAAAGCATCGTGCTTTACAGATCAGCTGCCAAGCATGTATCTGCAGTTTTTTATTGCGCATATAAGCACTGAAAATTATCTATGTTATAGCGATCTTAAGCAATTAACAAAAAAAACAAATAATACAAATTTATAAATTACTAGTTCTAATCAATTTTCTCATTTGGCTATAATAATAAAATCATATTGAAGGCATAAAAAAAAAACAATATAAAGTATTGTATAAAAATGTAATAAATTAATGTATTGAATAAAAATGATGTACTATACCTAAAAGCATCGTGCTTTACAGATCAGCTGCCAAGCATGTATCTGCAGTTTTTTATTGCGTATATAAGCACTGAAAATTATATACGTTATAGCGATCTTAAGCAATTAACAAATAAATAAATAATTCATATTTATAAATTACTAGTTCTAATCAATTTTCTCATTTGGCTATAAAAATAAAATCATATTGAAGGCATAAAAAAAAACAATATAAAGTAGGTAAGTAGTTACAAACAAATATTCTATCACTTGTTAAGCTATATTGGGCATGGAAGCACTGAAATTGACCTATATTATAGCAATCATATGCAATTCACAAATAAACAAATAATATTAATTTGCAAATAAGTAGTTCTTATCAATTTTCTCATTTGGTTAAAATAATAAAATCATTTATTGAAGGCATATAAAACAATATTAGGTAGGCATGGTAAATAAACAACAAAATATACTGGCCCATTTTATGCTATGGTTCAAACGTTCGAACTTTATAGAAACGAAATCAATTAGCAGTTTTGTTTTAGGTCTTTCCACCGGATTTTTTTTAACATCAAGAGATGGTGCTAGTATAAATTTGGGAATAATATAGCTCCTTGACCAATTTCAACAAAAAAGACTTTGACACGTCATGGAGATAAAATCAATTTTATCTAATTTTAATATAACAGCAAAGGAATAAAACGGAACAATACGGTGTTATACTGTTATAATGCCTTTGACTCGTGCATATTTAAAAAAAAATAAGTAAAAGTACTTAGCATTTTCCTCTAAGCATTTTTTTATAAGCTCGAGGTTTCAATTTTCTGCACTTCATAGTACTATACCCCATTATTTGGACTTTGGTTACTTATTGTTCAATTTCATTAGCAATATTTCATTAAATTATTAAACAAATCGCACTCATTACTACGATATTTTTGAACCAATGAATTTTAATAAACAATTTATGTATTTATTTATTTTAAACAAAAAGAAATTGGTTCGGATTAATTTTTTTATGAAAACAAATGATTAAAAAGCCCGTTGCACTCGGGATTTGGCGGAGCGAAAAAAAGTGACGTGACCACACTCGGGAACGCCCCAACGGGCACTGAATAGACGATGAGCGACGCAAACGCGCGCGCGTCTTGCTTCATTTTGACAACTTTTCACTTTTTAGTTAAACAATATATTGAAAATCAAAAATCTGTGCTTACAGTTAGAAAGATAATGAAACGTTCTATCTATTGGTATAACTTTAATACCATTTATTGATGTATTTCCAGTGATAAATACGAACTTATGTTTTATTCAGAGCTCACTTTGGATTTATTTTCTATCGAGAAAAGTATTAGCAATCGTGTTTTGGCTTTTACAGTCTTAAAGATAATATCTTCAAATTTAATATATGTAAATTTTAGAACCACACGTGTACTTCTCGTGTTGTAAAACTAACACGAACGGAGTTGAAATTTGGATAAAACGGAGCAATAGCGCCTTAATCGCGGACCAGTCGACACACTCCCACGCAGATGAAGTATCTTTATAAATATTTGCACCCACACATCGAAATCAACTATTTAAGTAGTGGGGCGGCGCGTCATTTTGGCTTAGACAAGCTCTAACACAATATACATTTTAAATTAGCACACAAAAAACCTACACGAACAGTTAAAACTGTCTTTGTCTTAGTTCCTTTGTCCTCATTATTATTGAGTCCCCAACAGCGTGAGGCGCACAATAGGGGAGCTACAAAGCAGCGCAAGAGTCCTTCGGAGTGAGAGCCCTCTAGCGCCGTAGTTGTGAAGCCTACTCGATAGGTCTTTTGGGGTGCAACCCTAGTTATCGAGTGATGCAGACATGTATTTCTGATTTGTAAATGGCTAAATGATTTTTTATCTTCAGTTTGTCAAGTTATTATTATAAAGCAATGAAACATACAAGAAAAGCATGCAAATAATGTTTTTTACATGTGTGTGCACCTTTAAACTTACTCGTACTTACTCAATGAGCAATTTTCTTGTCATTAGATGTTTTCATCATCAAGGTATGGCGCTCTCATACTTAGGTAATCATTTTTTTTTTAAATCCATAGACTTGCTAACGCCATTAGAATAGTTAGATACGGGATTGCTACCATGTACCTTATTATTTATGAGCTTTTTTGAGCCTTTTTTGCTAACGCCATCTAGTGAAACACATAAAACGCTTTAAATAACTTAAGTCATATCCTACTCATTGGTTTGAATCTATTTGTTATCGGTGGAGCGAGGACTTAATCAAAGAAAGAACAATGTAGACTGGTATGACGTCAGTCGAAAGACATATTTTAACCCACTGCACCCTCTAAATTTTTGTACATATTCTCGCATCATCTATTTATACTGTAATATCTGTGGATGCTACCCTTGGTAATTATCGAGTGTTCAGAATTATAGTGTCTATTGAAAAGTGTGAAGAAAACTAATGCTGAGCTGGCTTGTCTGAAAGCAATTTTTTTTTCTAAGAACAGTTATAAAAAAGTGTTGACCAATATTAGCTGTTTTTGAACTTCGCTGGGTATTGCGTCGTTTTTCACACCACGAGCCTTTTCGGACCGCGGGACGAATCGCACAAGATTTTTAAAAATGGGGCTATTCGCAGTTTCGCACCGCAGCTGCGCAGTGCTCGATGAAACGGGTCGATTCAAAAGTTACCTTGCGCGATTTCACCGCTAAGCCACTGGCGGTGCGAATGATTCCATTCTGAAACAGCACTTGATCGATTCGCACCACGGTCCGAAGACTATCCGGTGCGAAACGCCCCAACACTCGTTTGGCTCCTGATTCGCGTTTCTACTGATATTGAAACAATGATTTATTTATATCATTATTCATTTTTATCTTGTGTGGAAATGCCATCGATTTTCAGATGACGGCTTACCTTGATACCGGATGAGAGATTAACAATCAGAAATCCCTTTTTGGGTATCAACGTTCCTTTGATCATCTGCCTTACTTGTTTGACTTCTTTTGCGGTTTTTTTACATCCTAATCTTTGATTTAGCCTGGTATTAGATTTAATGAAGTTATCGATTTATGCAGAGGTCTTCTTCTTTGCCTGGTTCTTTCCCATTTTATTTGGGGTCGGCCCTCTGTGTCACGCGTCTCCAGGTAGATAGAGATCCCTTCTAGACTACCGTTGCGGAAATAAATTATTAGTTCATACATAGGAAAGGGGTGCATATACAATCCTACACCTAACAGGTAAGCAGTCAAAAGGTAAAAAAAGACAGTCATTTCCAATTCATCCTCTGAAGATACATACTCCAATGTTCAAATTCGTTCATTATCCTCCTCAAGAAGTATTCAAGTGATTCGATAGCTCTCCTTCTAGTCTGACGCTTTACCCTTTTACGCCCTCAAGACCATTTATCGCCCCTCGCTTCAAACGTTTTGTTTCGATATTGCGAGTTCTCAACATCTTAGAATGGAAGATATTAAATTCGACTGTTTATACTTGCGAAGTTGAAATGGCGAATTTGGACGCAAAATTAATTAAGATCGGCGTTTGTAACGACATGGAGCTTTGTGCTTCAAGTTTATTAAATCGTATTGGAAATATTTTAGATCTTGGTGAACTATTCATAATTATAAATGTAACCAAAAATACCAAAGTATCAGTTCTCAGATAGTTCAGAATATACAACGACCGCCGAATGTGACGTCAATGATCGTTATTTGATTGTCGTCGTCACATTCAAAATTACAAGAAAAGAGTAGGTTCCCAAGGCCCACAAGCTCATGATGTTTTATACCAGGATTACGCTAATACTGGATTAAATCTTATTTTTGTCTCTGTCCACGTCAAATAAACAGACAGAGACATAATGATTTTTTAATCCACGATTAGCGTATCATTCGCAAGTAGGCCCAAGATTTTATGTTTATAGCCTTACATCGCGCAAAATTTCCTCTCTCCGTCCATTCATTCAAATTGCATTAGTGATGTTACTAGCAGATGCGGCTGTCTGTGCGAAGCCCAAAGTACAATAAATTCGAGGCCTACTCTGTAAACCCTCCCAATTTCAGCTGTATTTATTGCGCTCTCTCATACGATCACGTTAAAATGAGTAACAAAGACAGAAAGATAGGAAAATACAGACTATATTTAACATAGTACGGCCTCTGGCAAGTCGCCAAGCCACACATGATCTTAAACTTGGTTAGCAAACAATATACGCCCATAACTTGGCCTTTCCAAACTACTTCCCAAGTATTCGTTAATGATGTGGGAAAACTGAAATATTTCCGTCGGTTAACTTGAGTTAAATGAGCTCTAAACACTAACTAGCTCGTGGTGAACAGTATTTGGTATGCTAGGCACTATAAAATTAGAACTTCTAACTTGAAACCATTTTAGTTTTATTCCTAGCAATTCTATGTATTATTTACTAATAATTGAAAAAGAAAGATTATTCGACAACGTGTTTGGTGTATTGGTTAGCGCTCCTGACTATGACGCCGGCCGTCGCGGGTTCGAATACCGCAAGGGGCAAATGTTTGTGTGATGAGCACGAACATTATTTGTACCTAAGTCATGGATGTTATATGTATTTAAGTATTTATGGGAGACGCCCCCGTGATATTCGTTGTTTGGTACTTCGTAACACAAGGAAGAAAATTCCTTACAATGAAACCAGACAATTGGTGTGTTGTCTGGCGCATAATTTAATTTAAAAAATCTTATGAAAAAATCTTCTTCATAGAATTTATAAAAGAAATAACTCAATGTGTGATGACGTTTCATCCCAACGACCACAGTCTTCACATTTCGTCTCGATAAGTTCAATCGTCTGATTCTCTGCTGCTTTATAATATAAGTAATTCTAAAAACTGGTGTTCAAAACGATTCAATGACGATTTTAATATATTTTTTCCAGTAGAATGTTTTCAATGAATGTAAACTAGTAGTGTATTTCAAATTATATTTGTCACTGCTATATTTCTCCCTTAATCCGACAGTAAGCCAACATAAAATTAACTCCCAATAAAAATAAAACTCCGTCTAACTCTGCCTCTATCGCGTCTAGCCATCTTCGAACCTCTTGATGGAAATCTTACGATACGAGTTGAAATGACAGAAAAATTATAGGCTATCACGTTTACAAATACGCTATCTAGTATCATGCGATGTATTTTTACTTAGCGCAAATGCTGTTAAAATAGATCAGACAGTTTTAGGTAAAGATGTTTTAAAAATATGATGTTTTTTTTCAGCTATCATGGTCGGAGGGCGTAGGGCAGACTCATATTATTAATATCTATTTTGCAAATTCAGGAATAATAATAATAAGCACTAAAAACATTTTAAAAATCACGACAATCATACGGAGATTGTAAGTCTCCTCTAATTATATTATGTGGATCACACATTAGAGCTGGAGAAATGTCAGAAAATTCTATTAAAACAAATAGAAAATAAAAATACAAGTCCGTTTATTTGCGTATTTTGGGTGGTACAATAAAGTTTTTAGTTTATAAATACATTTGAGTTCACGCTACATTTTATTCACCGTGCAAATATAGTGTTAATTAAATCATTCTCATAAATCATCGCTGTCGGACTATATTTGTATTATTTAGCGATATATGTATACGCCGCATTCATGTAGAAAACTAGCTAGATAAACAGCTAGAACATTAGGTAGAATTAATGTATTATATATTAAGTAAGTAAGTAATCTGTAATCGACGTTGAAACTAGGCCACATCATCACTTACCATCAGGTGAAATTGTGGCCAAATGTCTGGCTAGATACTATAAAAAATAAATTAAAAAAAGTACGCGTTTGCGTGAGCTGGCTGTTTGTTTTGATCTGTTACCGGCTATTTGTTCGTCTTTCACCATTTAGCCTTAGTTATAAAAAAGCAACACTGCTCGTGTTGCTTTTTTATATACTTTATTTCCACGTTATTTAGTCACGATAATTGGGTACTTTACTTTATCGGCTAAATGTTCCTAAGGTCACACAAAATAATTGTTACAAGCTTATTAAACCACCTCCAACAAACAACGATGCAAAATATGTGCCTTTTCATTTTGTTCGTACCCATAACAATGGCTCTACCTGGGCCCCAATTCACGTATTTTTGCTATTGTAACACATCGTGTGCTTAAAGTCAACAGCAATGAGAGGTGATTGCCGCTGTCAGAATAGCGAGGAATATCAAGTGTCTCAGTTACCTTGAAATAAATGTTTTATTTTTATTTTTTATTGTGCTCTCGTAGTACAAATGATGCACAACTCGTGACGAATTAGCGGAATTGAGGCCCTGAAATACGCAAAATAATGCGTGGATCCGTTCAAAAAGAGTTGACAGTAATTTAATAGCCCATCGTGTAAAAGCGTTCAACAACAAAAGTATAGTATAATTCCAGCTATAGACAAAGTCCATAGCTGTTTGATATCGACGATAATAACTGCCAATACAAAGCCGCTGGCTTGAGTAATTTGAAAACTTTGGACGACCGATGGACGCTGATAAGTTTCCTATAGCCAGAAGCTGTTTAGATTTAAGTGATAGTTATCGGGAATCTTGATTTATACACTGTTCCGTTGTCTATTTGATTATTTCTTCAATTTTAATAAGACTTATTAAATCCTTTTCAGTATTTGTTTATTCATCCATCACAAAGGCTTAAACAAAACGTGTAAAACTTTACTAAATAATATGAAGACGCTGAGCTTGACCCTAAAAAGTGAACTTTAAGTCAACATTTCAGTTTGAAAATTAGATTAGATTTTACTTTCATTATTATCAGTTTTTTAAAAAAGGTACATAGGTTATTTTAGTATGCACAACCACAAATAATAACAAGTGCGAGAAGGACTCGCACACAAAGGGTTCCGTACCATTGACTGGGTAAACATCGCAGCTGCATATCAAAGTTTGTTGTATGGGCTCCTCTTAAATACTTATTTCATTTTGTTTTTAGTATGTTGTTGCTGTAGCAGAAATGGATAATTTATAAAAAAACATCTGTCTAGCTATAGCGGATATACTAGTGATATAGACATGCGGACGGACAGACAGACAGCGAAGTCTCAGTAATAGGGTCCCGTCGTAACCCTTTAGGTACGGAACCCTGAAAAGCTTAAAGTTACCACCTCTTATTGCTTTCACCGCTTTAATAAAACTAAACGAAGGCATCCTTTCATCCCTAAACTCTTTTTAAACCTTACTTTAATAAAACGGTAATACCGCCGTAATTAATTTAGCTCAGCAATTTGCGCCTCCGCTGACTTATTTCATATTAATTATGGCACAATCTCGCCGCAAATGTAGTTACGGACCTTTGAAAAAAAATGAGATATTATAGTTAACGAGATATTTATCAAAGGGTTTACAATACCTAGTGGACTTAGAACATACCCATACGCTATATTAAAAACTTTGATCTTCAGAGATACCTACTTACTTCATTTGCATGTAAATAAAATAAATTAATAAATATCCTTGAACATTTCACACAGCGCCATCTGGTCCCAAACTAAGCAAAGCTTGTACTATGGTAACCAGACAACGGTTATAAACATACTTAAATACTTTTTTTTTGTAAATACATACATATTATACATGTCTTAGTTGTGGGATGGAAAAATCACTGTCATTTTTTTTAATGCACACATTAATAGCGTAAATATTATAAAAAATGTTAAACCTTTATTTTTTAAACCTGACCCAGAGATACCCTTGCGTTAGTTTTTTTTTATAAGAAGTAGGCTACAAAACCAATACTCCAATCCATTAAGTATTCTGCCTAAAATAAGCCGCTCTACGGAATCAAAGGGGAGGATTTCATGAGAAGATAAATTAAAGCAAAACAAATAATAGTGTGCTGTAATGTAATGTTTACTTTAAATTAACGTGTTCGTTGGATACGATTAACTTCGATGTAGTAATTTTGACATAAATATACAGGGTGTTATTGCAAGGGGGTGCCAAATATTTGGAGGTGAAAGGGACCATCAATATGAACAACTTTTACTATGGGACCATCGTTCAATTATTAATTTTATTTTCTGCCTCTCCATACATTATTGTCAATGTAGGTGACTGATTTTGTATGGGGAACCTGAAATTTTATTAAAGATTTTGAACACGACCCCATAGTAAAAGTTGTTCATATTGACGGTCTCATTCACCTCCAAAATTTGACACCCCCTAGCAATAACACCCTGTATTATTGTATAGTTCTTACTTAAATAATTAAAATCAAACCTTTTTAAAATCGAAATGTCACAAAAAGTATTAAATAAAATCTCAATATTTATATCTTAAAAAATTCAAGGCCAAGATACTTTGCTTCAATGGATTTTGACCCTAGCATTAGAAGTAACGCTTGCACACCGCAGTTAAAGGGTCAAAAAATAGCTTACTCCTTTTCTTCGCCGCAGTCGAGTAAAAAGTGTCGCAAGTGAAATATTGCACCACTTTTTACTTGACACACGGTGGTATGGAGTACATTTGTTCTACGTGACATTCAAGTAATTCTACGTCATACTTGTAAGAAAGTAAGGAAAACTTCGTTCAAGTTGTAGTTATATAAAACTGCAATAAGTAGTGGTCCATCAAGATTGTTATAATTATACTTAACGATGAGTTTATTTGACTGGAAGCATGTACAATAATTGCATCATAGTAAGTAGGTTATCTCTTTCAAATTCCAAACAAAAAAAAAACAAATAAAAATCAGGTATTTGTATAATTTACGATTCGCGCAGAATAATACTAAACTTGTAGGTTTATGAGATCTAATACACAAAACTTATACCGACGGTATTTGAATACACTTATAAACATAGATATATTTCTAACGAGTACCATTCATAAACGAATCCCAAAATACTATAACTACCGTTTATGAAGTACACTCAGTTATTTCAACATGTTTTTCTGATTTGAAATAGTATTTTTTTTTCTATTTCTCAAGAAATCTTCAAAACATCCAATACTTTTGGCACAAGCCCTCCTAGCACTTTGAGAAGAATTAGAAAGCAACATAATGTTGTTTCTGTGACTGACATGACAGTACCAATAAACGATTTTTCTTTCTTTCAGTACTTCACTGTACTTTTGATTTGGTATTCGTTGGAATTAGACTTCAAACCTTATTTTTTATTTATAACACGGTATTTGATAGTAAAATAACGATTTTTTGTGAGTGTAATAGATCGTTTGTGAGCCACCACTATATTTTCAGTCTAATGCTAGTGAAATGAAGTCTATAATTGCAGAAGCCCATTATATCCGTGTACGCAACGTCAGGCCCGTTTGTATTCCGTTTTACGATAGTAATATGGGATGGGCTGG
Source organism: Pyrausta aurata (assembly GCA_963584085.1). Classification (NCBI taxonomy): domain Eukaryota; kingdom Metazoa; phylum Arthropoda; class Insecta; order Lepidoptera; family Crambidae; genus Pyrausta; species Pyrausta aurata. Next base: position 13,123,243 of record OY757254.1, read on the forward strand.
TCAGTTAATTTTGTACTGAGAGTTCATTCTAACAAGAATTGTAATGCATGCATACATCATTTGTTTTGTTACATATTATTAAAATGATTCATGATCCTTCCTTTAACACGGAACGCAAGTGCACACGTGCGAGTTGGAAAAATTATCGTTCATAATAATACACTTTAAATTTTACAGAGTGTAACGAAATAAATGTATTTTTCGAATTATGATCTCTTTGCTCGCGCACACTGCTGCGAGCATAAGAGCTCGTCTGTCTTCCAAATTCAAATCTCATGTCATCCATGGCTCATGGGCCGTGATGGATTTTCATACAATATTTGGGCCCGTGACCCGATATGTGTCACTTTAAGTCACAATTAAGTTAAACGGTACCGAGTAGACGCTATGAAAAATATAACATGACCAATCATCATATTTTCCGGCATCTACTACTGTTAATATGCTAAAGCAGATGAAGCGTATTATCTCTCTTCCCAAAAGTTGCACTAAGACTAGAGAGTGCTAAAATAAGGCCAAATGGCGTGTCTAAGGATTTTTTTTATTTTGCTGCGTCAACGCCAGTCTCATTCAAAAACTTTGAGAGTTCCAGTTAGTTGGTGGAATTTGAGGAAAAAATGTGCATATTTTAAAACAAAGACACAGGTGGGTTCTACCCTTGGTTCTACCCCAGCACCTCTCCGGAAGTCATAGATAACTTATGAGAATAGACTTCGCTTTAAAAAAGAATTCTTATGAAATTTGTAGCTTTATTGACTATCAAAATTGAAGTCAGTAAAAGCTATGAATACAAATAAATAGGTTTTATTTTTACTGGTGACTCGTATCTTTGCATCTACTGTGCTGTGTTATACCAAATTATTATTTTTTCTTTCTACTTTACTTCTTCCGTAACTAGACCAAAAATATGTTTTTCTGACGGAAGTGCTTATACACAATAGTGTCCCAGTTTCTGTTTCTAGCAACTATATAGAGTCCGACTGAAGAGAGGAGGCATCGAAGTGAGGAGAGGTTGCCATTATCAGCATTTAGTTTTAATGGATCACCGGTATTTTCTTAACTTCAGAACTGTTACGAAGTCGTTACTTTAAGGACAGTAAAAACTGAAAAATGTTGCGGCCTGACCCAGGAATATAATTCAAGGCACAGGCTAGCAAACTGACCTCACCAATTTGACCGCACCACTAGTGCCAAATTGGTGTACCATAATAATAAAAAAACTTTCTTTCCTCCTTTCTGTTACTAGTAGACCAACGTAATATGATACCACTACTAGTAAGATACAACTGCCTCGGTGGCGCAGCGGTGAGAGGGTCGCATTTTAAAGTGACGGCTGCGCCAGAGGTCCCGGGTTCAATTCCCGGGTCGGGCCAAAAATATATTCCTGGGTTTTTCTGTTTATAAATTCTCAGGAAGCCCGGAGTTCGGAAGTTTGCTGGTGCTTCATCCCCGTGCCTCGGAAAGCACGTAAAGCCGTTGGTCTGATCCTGCGCCTGATCTCTCTCCGGTCGTGTCAGATTGCTGTCCCATCGGGCTATGAGAGTGAAAGGAATAGAGAGTGCCTGTGTTTGCGCACACATTTGTGCACTATAATATGTCCTGCGCAGTCGGTTAGTCCTTGTGACTGGCCACCGAAGTCGAAATCGGCTAGGGGGACTATTATTATGACTAGTGAGAACGTCTATGTTCTAAGTGGTCTGTGGCGCCCTAGCTACTCTTAAGGGCGACTGAAGAGGGGAGGCAATGACGTGTGCAGATGTTGCCATTGTCAGGATTTACGGCTTCGCGACTGGAGTTGAATGAATCCGATGTGTTGCAGCCTATTGCGGATATCTTTGGGAGGGCTGTTATACAACTTTGTTGTAATTTGTAACGGCTTTCATCAAGTTACCCTTTTTGCTGTATTTTTGGCTTGCGTCATTTGGATACATTATGTACTTGAACTCATGAATTTTGAAATTTTAATAGAGTAGCGATAAAGTAATTAAGAGCGGGTACTAAGCTAGAAAAGTTTATCCTATTGTGTTTTGACTTAATATAGGAATGGTTTTAGAATGTTTTTTTAATACTCACAGTGTCATATTTGTATTCTTAAAAGATGGAATAAGAAACCAAAAATTGCGCACGGGCGGGACTCAAACCAGCATTCAAAGGTTAGCCAAAAAGATGCTGATTCGACTCCCGTCCGTGCGCAATTTTTGGTGTCTTATTTCAGCTTTTAATATGGGAACTTCGAAGTATGTTGTAGTATCTGTGATTTCTTTTTCAGATCATTCGTGGCATATCTTCTAGCTAGTCTAAACAGAAGACAACGCGCCCCCTTTGGGAAACGTTAAGGAGAGACATACTTAGGTGTGTTTTTATCTCAACTCAAACTCAAAAAGTTAATTTGTAATATTTCGGTTACACCAAAATTATCTTGATCATGCTGACCGGTCTTTGGTTTACATTGGTACAATTTTGCCTACATGGTATTTTTAAAAACAAACTAAGGCCCGGTTTCGTGATAAATCGTTATGTAAACTAAAATTGAAATGTTACCAGCGATTGTATATTTACAATTGTGCGTGTCTTGAAGAAAAAATACCTTCACCAAATGTCAGAATGGCTAAATAGATTACCAAAATAAATTACCATGTAATGTATTTTTTGTTAAAAACACACACAACCGAAATATTCAACTAACTGTTAACTATCGATCACGAAACCGGGTCTAAAGGGCCAGTACTATCTTACCTACTTTATATTCACCCTGCAAAGGTACATTAATATTAATTCAGCACACTCAATTCCTTCTCAGAATCCAAGACATTTGATTATCTTATTTGCTGTTTTATTATACAGAGCCGTAAATCTCGCAAAGTACTTAACTATAATATTCCTCCCCCTCACAAATCGTAATATGCGAGTCGAATCAGACCCCAATAAAAATGAAGAAGCCGACACTCTTTTTATCCAACTGCGGTAAAGCTTAAAAAGAGGGTTATTTACGGTGTGGATTGTATTAATATGCGAGGACCCCAAGAAAAATGCAGGAGCAGACACTTTTCATTTCCCGACTGCAGTGAAGCCCAAAAAGAGGGTTATTAAATTAGCGATATGGATTGTTTTAGGTAATAGGCCAATTCCTCTTATTGACCTACCTACTCAACTTATGTGAAAGAGCCGTCACAAGAAATAGCAACAAAGTAAGTATCCACACGAGGAAGAATAAAAAAACTAAAATCACTCATCGTTGTTCAACTGAAAATTAGGTAGTTTGTAAAGCTCATAGGTGTAAAAAGCCCAGGGAGAGTGGGGATATTGCGGACACTTAAGGAAACCCTTCAATACAAGATACAGTATCAAAGATAATCAGCCAGTCTGTACTAACTTTTAAACTTAGGTTCATACTTAACAAAATCATGTTATAAAATTATAAGTATCAAATCAACAAACATATTTTTTCTTCAAAAAACAAAACCCTTGGTGTCCGTATTTCCCCTGTAGGGAACGGGTAAATACGGACAGTATGTGGGGCAATTGCGGTCAGTCTACTTCGCCTTACAAAAATCACAAATAAAGCCACGGCTTGTATTCCCACTTGTGCAATTATCGTGTGCCCAATTTTGGCATACCAAACACATAACCTCATCTTCAGGGGGGGTGAATAATTATTTTTTTCACTACAAAATATACAAAAATATTGTTTTTCATTTGTGTTATTATGAAAATTGCCAAGATTTTTGACACCATTTTGCGACTTTTTCTTCTGTTCTGGTTTTTTGCGTATACGTATACTTTCTTATACTTTATTAATTAATTATACTTTTATTTTTTTAATTATACTTTTCTTCGGCTTTTCTAAATCTTATTTTAAATCTCCTTGATAGCTATTTTTAAAGTTTCAATCGTGTATTTTTTTCCGTTTTCTTTTTGTATACAAAAGGCATCTGAAACGGAATACAACTATGATAAGTTGTGTCCGAATTTTCCCCAACCCATTTGGCTAAATACGGACGTCCGTATTAAACCCAAGGAAATGTCCGCAATCACCCCATTGGCTCTAAAAAGTTTTTAAGCAAAAAAAATATGGGTTATGATTTTAAACTTCTTGATTTTAATGTTATCTTTTTAAACTTAAATATTATCTTAATGGGCAACGAGTACAGTTTTTACTGAAAGCAGTTATTGTTTCGTATACACGTTACTGAAATTCTACAAATATTATAAGAAAGTACTTAAAAATGATCGAACGTTTTTAACTTGAAACGGGTGCGCGGCCTCCAGTGTTGACGTCCTGCCAGGCGCTAAAAATGGCGGAATGAGCCACGCTGGACAGGTTGCGGGGCGCGGGGTGGACTGTGTCAGTCGGCAAGGCACTGTCCGCAATTACCCACTGTCCGTAATCACCCCACCCTCCCCTACTTTTGTAATTTGATTGACAATATTTTGCTGACATATACAACAGCAGACGACTAACATTTATTTCAAATATGTAATGTAGCACTTCAACAATGTACCCAAGACACGACCTTGTCTTGACATTCCCCCGCTATTCCTTGGATGTAAGAATTTTATATGCCTCGAGAATAGTGTCTCTTATTGTATGTACGTGACTTTTGTAGAAATAATTCCAAAAGAGGTTGAAGAATTTCAGATGTTCTATTGTGTTTTAGTTGCCCGTTGGCCCTCTATAAAAATAAAGGGAATACTTAAGAGAACCGTTAATATTTTATGCTCTATAAGGTCAAATCATTTTAAGTGATAATATTATAACAGTGGCTTTGTAAACATCATCGAAACAGGACAATATCATTATTTTTTGGAAAATCGAGATTTGAATTTTTATTATTTTGTTTAACAGAGACAATTTTTTTTTTTTTAAACAGCACCCTGACAATTTAAAATCTACGTCATCGGCTTCAGCTCTCTCAATTCAAATCCCAACGCTTCTTTTTCTCAAGTCTTAGCCTTATAATAAAAAAAATTAAATCTGTAAAAAAATATTACCTTAGTCTTCAATTTTCTCAAAAACTAGCGGATAAAAACCCAAAGTGTTTTCTACATAAAATCATTTATTTATTGTGCTGAATGGGTCCTTTAAATATTATCACTTAAAACGAGGTAACCTTATATAAAGGTGCTAAACCATATTACTATATTTCATATCAATAAAATGAGCATGAGAACATGGTGTGTATCTACGTCTCGCCTAAAAATTAAAAAAAAATAAAGAAGTTCGCTAAAAGGTCCCGTTTTAGGTCCCTGTCTAAAAGAATTTCATTGTCTGGAAGAGATCGCTTATAGCAATAAGACCACCTAAATTGTACATTTACAAATTTGTAATAACCCTTTGTGATGTGAAATAAAGATTATCTTATTTTATTATTTAGATTAGGGTACTAAAACAGTACTAGAAAGTACAAAAAAGCGTTCAATCAAATCGACGTCTTTCACACTAACTGCAGTCAACAGTAGGCACTGGATAGTTTGCGAAATAGACGCCCGTGTCTTTGTGAATAATTAACTAGGGGAAAGAACACTACCTTTGATCGCAGAGAACATTTCAGTCATTGCCTGCCTTGTTATACGGAAACTACCAGGGAAGATTGGGTCCTGATATATCACGATTTCTTCCGGTTGTAGTCTACTGTGAGAGTGTTTGAGTGAATGTGGTTCAATAATAGATTTATGAGCATGAAATATTACTTTTATTCAGGTAGGTATACAGAATACGTGTAGGCTTAGACTAAAAGCTTTTTCATAAACGTTACTTATGTGCTTATATATACTTAAATGATTTTTGCAGTAATCAGTAACACCCAAAAAGTTTCAAAATTTCTCCAAAAATATTAGGAACGGTTTCGTTAACTGTTAAATTCAAATTCAAATTCGTTTATTGCCATTAAGTGTACAACAGGTGTTAATAATTAGTTTAGAAACTTTTAATGACCCTTTTGGGTATTGCAATATTTATCTAAAATATTAAGTGAGTAAATAAAGTAAGTAAGTAAGGTAACTACCTTTACAAACAATATTAAGTAACCTACCTACTTGATAGATATGAAAGTCAAAACACTAAAGATATTTACTGTAAAATGGGTTTCTACAGAGCATTTTAAGAGAACCTGACTTAACTGGAATATTTCTGACTAAACTAACAAGAAACTGAGAAATGAATTTCTGTGATGGAAATATTGGAGCGAGTGAGCTCAGAAACTTTTGCAATTATTTGCTTGTACTAAAAGAGATTCGTGCGACCTATTTTTAACTAATGGAGTCTAGAATCTGAAGATACGAGTAATAGGTAGTGGTAGTACTTACGTAGCAAGGTATTACTAAGGACCGGTTCCGTGATCACTAGTCAACTGTCGATCACAAAACCAGCCCTACGAAATAAGCAAAAATTTAAAAAAAACACAAATATTTCGAAAGGAATTCCTTAAATTTGGCAATCACTAATCAAATCGTAATCTTTTGAATTTATGAAGTAAAATTAGGTCTAGAGAATATGTTATACTATGAATTTTCCTACTCGTAAGTTTCAAGAACTGAATAACTTACGCAGTAAGTCGATCGACCACTCAATGTGATCTCAGTACCTTTAATCCATCACAGGACTAAACTTCTCATTACCGTTCATACTGAGCTAAAAAATAAAAGAAAATTCTGTTCTCTCTATAAGAATAGATACTACCAGTAAAGGTGTAAAAAATATCAGAGTTAAATGAACGGTTAAACCGAAACCGTCTAGGGCCGTGTAGGGCCCGTCGCGATCAAGCCTCCAGGGTTAGAATCCGTACTCTGAAAGTTGTCCTTAATTTCGACTCTACCCGTCCTGCTCACTCGTGACACCATGGTGGAAAGAGTGACAGAGATGGATAGGGTCTGAAATAAGGACTTAAAGAAAGTTAAAGGGTAGGGTCACAGATATCGACCGTGTCGGGACGCCACCCCTACTTAGAGGGGAGAGTCATGCAACTATCCTTACCACGTCCCTAACTTCAGTACAGAAGGTCTAAAATCCTCAAGCACATTATCAGACAATCCTACCCGTATAGATGAGACGGAGTACACTAATATAGCAGATTTGCTCGCTTATTTTTATATCGTAGAGAAGAAATTGTTATGACGCATCAAGATAATTGGCAAGGTCTGTGTTCGCTCGCTTAGCTCGGACAGCTTGAGCTCTAATAATGAAGGGAGTTGATGGAAATTAATTTTTGCGATCCTTTCGTTGAAACTTTCCTTTTTTAATTTTCGTTCGAGCGTTTTGCTCGTTCCAGGAGTTGTTGTTTGTTTTGAATATTCAGAAACAATCAGGTAACAATTTTACTAAGAATTTACTTATTTACATGTACAATCATAACTTTGAAAGTCAAAATTACTTTAATTTCTTAAAATGTATTATTATTACTATGATCCTGCGATCTTTACAAGGTCGTTGTAAACCCAGGGGGAGAGGGGGTTATTTGTTCAGCAGTGAATATCCTTTGGCTGATAATAATGATTATATGTAAATATCATACATTTTTGGTTTAGTACACATATTTTAAATCAGGTTTTTGATCTCGTTACTAAATTCCAGAACATAATTTTACTAACTTAAATGATACTACATCTATGATTACTTGGTAAACGATTAAAACTTATGTTGTGTTATGTCTTAGAGTCCGTTTTTCTTTACTAGTAGAATATTATTAACAATCTTGACATTCCTTTTTTACGAAATGATTTATTTTTAAGATAAACACAAAAGTCTCAACCTACCTACATAGGTTAGTCATAGTTAAACACTGAGATCTTTTCAAATAAATAGTTAAATAATTTTATTAAATAATTTTGATTTAAAAGTCAGGACAGAATGTCCTGGCGCCATCGAACAAGGAGGGCCGACCGCCGACCCCAAGTAAAGGGAGCAGGCAAGTAAGAAGAAGAAGAAGAATATAGTTTTAAAAGTATTTTAAATTTTATAGTAAAGAAAACTGACGATATTACTGAAAGTTTATTTCACGCCCTTTCGAAACTCTCCAATGCAATTGTGCGGTTTACAAAGTCGATTATAGCTCATTCGTTTTACATTGGCAGAGGACGGGCCCGGTATCGTTCGATTGTGCGGAAACCGAATTTTGACCTCCGCGCACATTTTTACCCTGAGCGCGGTCTGTGAGCAAGTTTCATCCCGTCTAGTTCATGACTAATTGCGCTCCCCGACTTAGCGTAATAAAGAACCTTCTATTGTTTTGTTTGGTAAATGTAGTGTAGTATTATACGAGTTAATTGTTAAAAAAATAGTTAAATATTGGATGTTTTTGAGATAACAGTGGCTCTTGGCAAACAAACATTTTGGCATAACAGCTTGATGAACTTGACTGACACAATTGTATTGAAGTGAACCCTACATTACTTCATGCATGTTTATAGTTTCAGTCGATTTATTAATTTTTTACTGTTCTTGCATCATATTTTTGGTTTCACTCTGGAAACGACAGCGAAGATAACTACAAATAATGATTTATTTTTCTCTCTTTTTGGTGCACCCTTCAGGTTCTTCTCCTCTTTCTCAGAGCCAAAGCCTGGCAGCGGTGATCAAACAATTACATTTTGTCAATTACTATACCAAATGATAAAATTCACCAGCAAAGCTACTATTTAGGGTGTTGTTTCTCCCCCTTAAGATTTTAAACCACGAAAAATACCTTGAGTGATACTTGACGTTAAAAAATTATGAATATATTCGCCACAATTTACACTTACATTCAATTGAACCCCAAAAAGTACATTAGTGGATACGATTTATATTGTTTTTTGAGGTACATGAGAATAACGGATGTACTGAAATGTATGTAAATTGAGATCCGTACCAATTGTACGTAGGAGGCATAGGGCCCGAGTTAATACAATTGTTAGTACAAAGTTTTTCCAAGATGGCGTCGGAAAATGTGAAAAATGATGTCAAAATCGTCAGCTACACCCCCAAATTACCTATAATCCTTGATCAGATGAATAAGATTTGCAGCAGTTTGGCGGCCGGTCCAAAAGGGCTAAGCCAAAATGTGTTTACAGGTATTTATGGACTAAGTTCACTCTCGGAGCGGATTCGTCCGTCTTGTAGGAATCCCGAACTTCCCTGGAGAAAATTAAAACAAACTTTGATTGCTTCGAAATGCCAGAACAAGGAATTTCCATTGAATTTTGTAGGAGGATATTTATAACTTTATTTGTTGGCATTCAAATAAAATATTCTATCACTTAATATAATCTTAATTCTTAATTATTCTGTATACTTTAGTGCATTTACTATGCCAATTTTGATGAATGTATGGTCCGTTACAATTTTGACTGATTTATTGAAAACAAGATTCTATTTCTCCGTACATAAACCACATTTACATTACAGTACATACGAGTAAACCAAATAATTAGGGAAGCTATTGTGGTGGTTTCCCTCTTGGGGGTTCCCCGCCTCTTAATGCTCAGTCAAAAGCCTTTCCTGATATTCTATATCTTCAGCCTTCTACCAGTACTGTAGTTGCTGCTACCCAACACCAGGGGAACGCTTATTTTATGGCAGCGTTCACTCGCCATGGCACAGGATCGTCACTGAATATTGTGGCTTTCAATAAAGAAGCCTATCCCACTAGACTCACCAATACATTCTGGTAATCCTGCCGCTGTTTGATCGGGGACTGCTTATTCAACATATTCGTAGCTAACCACTATATCTGGTGGCCGTCCACTGTCTGCGACCTGTGACCCCACTAGTTAATTTGCCCGTACACATTTAACATCTCTTGAAGGAAAAAGCATTTTATGAACGATAAGCCTCGCGCTCCCCGTTATATAGCACCATACACTGTTATTTTAGCTAGTTTAATAGATTTTTTGAGAAGTCTAAAACTAAAGTACCTAATGATATAAATTTCACTTGTAAAAAGCAACCGTGACTCTGTGACAGACGAGGAATTGAACCTCGTGTCTTACGCAATCCGGGCGTATGCCTATACCACTCGGCTACCATCACATTAACAAGCCTGTTGAATTTTGCAAGTGCTTTTTAACGCGTAGGCTGCGTGCCCTCATCACTGTTGCGAGATTGCTCTTACAATATCCGAAGGAAAATATTTTAACAATCGCGTTAAAAAGCACTTGCAAAATTCAACAGGCTTGTTAATGTGACGGTGGCCAAGTGGTTTAGGCATACGCCCGGATTGCGTAAGACACGGGGTTCAATTCCTCGTCTGTCACAGAGTCACAATTGCTTTTTACAAGTGAAATATAAATTTCATCATTAAGTTTGTATAGTGACAAAACACTATAAAATCAAAAATCAACTACAGTACCTACTAGAGATACATTTTATACATGCCCAAGAATCAATACCCAAGTCTCGCATGCGGCACAAGAACAAATATTAAAATGCCGTACGTACCATCCGAGTTCCACGGCCTATTGCCTGTGCCCCTACTACGTAACACTCATGTAGAAACCATAAGAACTTTCGAGAAAACGTTGGCTGAAAATATTCTTTGTTAATAAAGTAATAAATTAGGCTATATTTACCTAGAACGCTTCTTGTAAGCTGTGGCGCTAATCTGCATGTCAATTGAATCACTAAGCAAATGACAATGCTGTCATCGAGAACGATAAGATAGTTTGACGATTTCCTTTTACTTCAACATTGAGCAGCGCATTTAGAACCCTCAAGCTATTCTTAAATTCAAGCTCGACGTCAAACACAGTAGTGATGTTGCCGTTAGTGAATTGCCCCCTGACTTTGCTTGACAGAGTCAGCGGTTGAATAACATTATGACCGTATTTTCGTTGGTACTCATCATTGCCATACTTACGAAAAACCCAATACACATAAAGCGAGATGGCTAGAACCAAAAATATAGGTACGTCTTTAGAGTAGACCCTTCGATCCAAAGACTAACACGGGATTATTGAGTCGGGTATTTGTCCTGGCCCACCAAATTGCGATTTCGGAGATTTTCTGTGTTACATAACAATATTATAATTACGTACCTACGCAGTCACATCGCGGATTGAGAGAATCTTAATTTGCTGAGATACCTATTAAACATCATCTGCTGTAAACCAAACACATGATTCTATCACTGTCCCTAACGGAGTACAAATGGCAATTAAGTGTTAGTTATAAAAACACATTAATTTAAATAACTTTAACAAGTCCTATGTCATTGTACCTACTTTAAATGAATTTGGTCTACCTACTTGCCTATCATTTACCGATTGCATAGGATATTTTTTTTCTATTGAGAGTATGATCTCTTTTTCGACAGTTTGTAAGATAGTTTGAGGATTTGCTTTTACTTCAACATTGAGCAATGCATTAAGAACCGTCAAGCTATTATGAAATTCAAGCTCGACGTCAAACACAGTGGTGATGTTGCCGTTAGTGAATTGTCCCCAGACTGTGGCCGCTTGAGGCCAATTCTTGTGCAGTTCATTTAACGAAATAAGTTCACCGATCTAATTTTCTTTTTCAAAGAAAATACAGTTATTGCTTTATCCGGGTCACGATTTCTATGCATTTTGATTTCTTTCGTGCGGTAGTTTTTTTTAAGTGCATATATTATTATTTTTTTTCGGTAAATCAGTGATACTCGTAATCGAATTACCACACGAAAAAAGTTCGGTCATGCGATTATCGGCCTCCAAATTTTTCCCCGTCATTCGACTCTCAGTTCTGCAAACACAGCCGTGGACAGCCAATTAGACTAATAGCTTACGATTGATAGGAATCACATTTCTGCACTCGCCTTTCTTTGTTCACAACGTAGATTGATTTTTGCAGTCTTATTTTAGTATATTTTTATTCAGTGTGCTGTATGGCAGTGATGTAAAACCTTCGTAGTTTACCTACTAGTGCTTTTAGTAATGAAACTATTTTTGAAGTCTACGTTATTTTTTAACAACTTCAAATGCTTATCAGTAGAACCCGTCTACATACTATGTTATTTTTTTGACGGAGCTAAAAATAGACAAAGATCTAAGTAGGTACTGTAAATTAAAAATAGGTAATAACATTATTAAACTAGGAGTGATTTTTTACAGTGAAAAAGCGCTCGGAAATCACATTTAGCTGTTAAGATAAAATACTAACAAAAATTTACATGACTTCATAACAACATCTCGTGTAAACAGTTTTAGCTGGTCCATTAAAAATACCCGTCCAAAGCAAAGCGGGAGAGTTTAAAATTATTGTATGGGCATTTAAATTTCATCGCCTCAATTTTGGGCAGACGGTCTACAAACAAACATCCGTAAACAAAGCAAGTTGTTTCAAGATTAAAACCATTTACGAATATATACGAGGCGAGCTGTGGCCACAGTGAAAATAGGAGGAGTAATTTCAATATTCAAGTAAGTATTTTTGAACTAACCTAAGAAGATTGAAGACACTAAGAAGGTTTCTGTCTAATACTGGTGTCAGATTTATGCAAAATATTTTCCTTTATTAAAATATATTTCCGTGCCTCTGAAAGTACGTTAAGCCGTTGGTTCTGCACCTGATCTCACATCGGTCATGTCGGAGCCGTCTCACCGTGTTAATGAGAGTGAAGGAAAAGAGAGTGCACTTGTGTTTTACGCACAAATCTGGGCACTATAATATCTCCTGCGTACGTGCGAAAAACAGTACATTACAATAATCTAATATGCCTTAGTTGTACATATTTCTGTAAAAATATATACTGTAAATTAAGTTTTGTAATGTGCTATAAAGAATTTTCTATCTATCTTTATTTTAAAATCATTCATAAACCCACATAGTTAGAGAACAATATTCCGCGGTAATAGCCTACTTGAAGTTCTGATAAGACAATACTTTTAGACCTTCGGGCAAAGGTTTTAAGTGCAGTGTGGTAGCATAGATTTACCTTTCAAGAGTAACAAATTGCTGAGCTGTTCTACTGTACATTGTTTTCTTATGGTGGTCTGTTTAAAAGTGCATTAATGCATAATTGAATGGTCGCGTGTTGGTACGGATTCGTTACGGCTCCGAGTATAACCTGTGGACGCCGATAATGGACTGGAACCGAATTACAATATCATGGTAAAAAACGAAGGAGGTATGGGCGAGGCACACATACTTTCACACATAGTGGAGGTTCAGGGTGTACTTTCAGGGACTTCAAACTAGATTATTCTACCGTAGTTTAGGGATAGTGGACACGCAATTCTTCTCTTCATCATGGGCACAGATATATTCTGTGTCATGGGCGTTAACAGTACTATTTCGTTCGTCAAAAGCCCTTGTTCCGACGAGTGTTGCAGTATTTCTTCGCCCACTAGAGAAAACAATGACCTTAACAGTTTATTTATTTTTTGATAGAGTTTAGTAGTATGTAAAAAATTACATGAAAAATAAAAAGCACATAATTCATCGAAAATTCAACACACGCCAAAATCTAACGTTATCCGTATCAAAAGCGTAAACATTCCCAATTGTTACATAGTAAAAATTGAACCTTTCTTTTAACTTACGTCTTGTGAAAAACCTTATGTTTTTATTGTATTCCGTATTCCGTAATGACAATGGTACGGCACTGCAATTCATGTTATTGTTTTGGCTTAGCATTAAATTGATTCTATTTTATAGATCCTGATTTTGGTTTTGGTTTAGTAAACAAACATTTCGCATAACGTTCCGTCACTGTCAAGTCTGACACAGGCGTTGACAGTTTGGCAGTATTATTTTGACGTCGCTACAGATTACGTAATGTTTCGGTTTTTTTGAGCTCACTATTATAGCTCAGCGATTTTATCGTTTCAATTGTTTTTGTTTTAATTATTAATTTACTTTCAATTAATTCAGAGAACATAATAATACAATTTAGCCTTTTAAATAATTATCTCACATTTAATTCGATTCATACAATTGTTTTCTCTTCTACGTGTCTATGGTCGTTTGGTCCAATGCCGTGACATCACTCGGCATATAAAAAGGCCTGTCAGCGGATTCCGTTCTTTCTCTTCATTTTCAATTTTGGATTCTCATCGTAACGTTCGCTGACTTGGATTTCTATCTGCCTCCCGCCGAACTGTGCTACCAGCTCCAGAGTTCCGTCTCCGAGACCGTTGTATACTTGCAATTAGTCTCTTCCCTGTAAGTATTTTCGCATTTTGTGCGATTTTCCAATTCACTTCGAAATCGGTGAGGTTATGTAGTGTCGGAAACTAATTTCTCTCGTCCTCGCAGGAAATTTGGGAACCAGCAGGAGACAGCGTGGCAGGCGTGGTTCAGCGTTCGTCTCGGCGCTGAATTCCTTCTTTCAAACCCCTTTTGAGGTAAAATTTTCATTTTTATTCTTGTTGGAGGGTAGACCTAACGGTCGCGTCCTCTTGTTACAAATGTAGCTTTTTCATTCCAAATTCACTCTATTTATGATTTGCAAAGCATCATTAACGTAGATTCCCCTTTGCAAAGCATTTATTTAATAAAATTTCCCACCTTTGTGAATATTTTTTGTACTGGTTGTGACAAAGTATAAAGTAGGTCTTTTGTCACTTTCCAGGGGTTTTTTATTATTATTGGTTAATTCACCTCTTCACTTCTCTCCGGGTGCCTTCGGGTTGAATCACAGCGGACGACCCCGGCTTGCAAATTTTGCTCCTGGGTCTCCGATCATACTCCGGCCCGAGGCATCTACCCCGGAAACCCGTAAAGGGACCTTTATTATTTCAAACCTTATTTTGGTGCTGCAACGAGCGGTGCCTGGCGCCCCAAATTCATATATTTTTATATACTTTAAAATATTGTGATTGCTCCTTAAAAAAACAAAATCTTGTATTGTTCGGCTCCGATCTCACACCAGAGCTACCCACATATCCCGTTGCTCTGCCTATAGTTAGTCCGGCTCTCTTGTGTAATATTATCTCTGTAATTTAATTTCTAATTTATTGTAATTTCAATTGTAATTTAATTTAAATTAATTGATTTTTAAATAAATCTTGTTAAAACATTGTAACAAATTTTATTATTTAACACAATGATTAATGTTAACAAAGATGAAACGTAAAGGTGCCTCACCACTGTCAGTGGCTTCTGTTTAGCTTCAAGCTGAAGCGCTAACAATGCGGTCAGTGGTCGGACAGCCTATGGCCGTGTTCCGATTTTGAAATGTTTCAGATCGGTTTCCGACTAGTCGTCGAATTTTGAATAACGGTTCCCAAAGCGAAACCGCAGTTTGCTGCTGCTTGCCACTGGTTTTGCAGGCGTGGAAGTCTCGACATAGTTCCCTGTAAAGCCACCGGGTGGCGCTCGAAAAATGCTGGGTCAAAATTAGTATTTTCATATATTTATTGATTGAGAGCAATGTTTGAATCAAGCTTAAAAAATTACAAATATTTGTTAAGATTTATTAAAGATTTACGTTCGTAAGTTGAAAGGTCATTCGATGCAGCAGGAAATCAGAAAATTGAAATTGTCTACGCGAAATGTCAAAAATTTGGCTTCAGACTTCGCCCGCTGGTTGAAATGCTCAAATTATCTAGATTCATGTCTCTACAAACACACTTGGCGAAGCTTTCTATGGCATGTCAAAGGCAATCAGCTAACATTTTTAAAAGCAAAATAAATAATTATATGTTTTATTTTTAGTTCTTTGCTTTACTTTGACATGATATATAAAAGCCATTTGCAGTAATGTTAAAGTGCTTTCAATTATTTATTAAGTTCATTTGAATAAATTACACCTTCTCTAAATATCACAGTATCTCGTACCTTAATAGGTGCCATTGAGCTCCTTTGAATAAATCAAAGTTTCACTAAATGTCACGCGGACGATACGACCTTAAAATACCTGAGTAAATAACATGCCTGTTTCAAAAGAGTTTCTTATCAAATACAGGTTCATATTAATCGTAGTACAATACGAATTACCGCAGTAATACAGCCGTCTACTTTTAATCATGTAAGCCCTTGCCCCAGGCTTTGATCCTTCAGATTAGATTTTCGCAATTTCATTTCGCGAAAATTAAAATTTTACCCTGTATTACAATCACGTGAGAATTTATTTTGTGGCTGTTTTGTGGTGATGGTTGATTTGTAACTAGTATGATATTCCTGACGTGGTCATTTAATCACTATTAATACGTGGCATTTTTCAGAGGTTTTAAAATTGACATTCATGGCGACACCAATTAAACGGAGGAAACTCAATCAATTTGTCTAGTCTATGCTTATAGTTTTAAATTAAAATGTGCCAAATATAGAGAGCATATTAACTGTAGCTAACAATAAATTATGCTCACGATGCGATAATGACGACTCTGAATGATTGGCGTATTAGCCTAAAAACAACAGTGGTCATAACTTCAAATTATTTTGGGCTAAATTGCACTTGTAAAAAGCAACTGTGAACCTGTGACAGACGAGGAATTGAACCCCGTGTCTTACGCAATCCGGGCGTATGGCTATACCACTCGGCCACCGTCACATTAACAAGCCTGTTGAATTTTGCAAGTGCTTTTTAACGCGTAGGCTGCGTGACATCATCAATGTTGTGAGATTGCTCTCACAATATCCTAAGGAAAATATTTTTACAAATATTTTAACAATCAGTTAAGATGATGAAAGCCTTATAGTTTGTTTTTGTTTTTATAGTGTTTTATTAATTAAGTTTGTATGGTGACAAAACACTATAAAAACAAAAATAAATTATTTTGGCCCTTAGAATATACCTATTACCTACTACATACTTACTTGAATCAATGTTGAAAATCTTAGCATTACCGCTTTCTACCTATAAACCATTAAACATGGTAACAAAAATGATACGCCTCCAAGTTGCGAGTGGCTACAATATTTTCGGAAACCCACACTTGACAGTTCAAATGATTATGTTAGCTTGCGAAGTAGGCACTCGTATGTTTGAAAACTTTGTAGGGACACTTTATGAGGGTACAAAACCTAACCCCTAATATAACTTGGTTACACTACGTAACGACGGATCAATCAGTTGAAATTTGGACTCTATCTGGTTAGGCACAAAGATGAAAATTGATTTGAAATTATTATGTATTATCCTTGGTGTAGGCAGACGTGCTGTATTTTTACATAAGCTGTGTTCCTGTTAAAGTGATAAGTTGTTTTGAATAATTCATATTTTCTATGTTTATATTTTTTTACAATACAGATTTTGACATCGAAAGGTAAATAATCAAATATTAATACTAATGTATGTAAATAAATGATAAGTATATGAGTAAGAAAACACACACAATCGTCTAGTTTCGAAGTAAGAATTTTTATTCAGAAGTACCGGACAAAAATTATGACGGGGGCGTCTCCTATAAATACTTAATATAACGTCCATGACCTAAGCACAAATGTTCGTGCTCATAACAAAAACTATTGCCCCTTGCGGGTTCGAACCTGCGATCGCTGGTTCAGAAGTCGGGAGCTCTAACCACTGCACCAAACGAGTTGTGTGTTACAGTCAAGAACAAAGTATTAATCCAAGATTGTAGGGTTAACTTTCCAACATCTGTACCAATGAAGTCTGCGATTATTTTTTTCCTGTTTTTCTCGAATATATTCGCTGTATAATTGTTGTGATCCCCAGCTACACAAAGCAGTGAATACACTTGAAGTGAAGTACAGATAATAAAGTTTATTGGAAAAAGTCAATGACGCTTTTTATTGCGTACTGGCGGGAGGCGAACGAAAGTCACAGATAAGAAACTCTATTTTGGAATCACTCGTGTCTATATTGCGAGGGGTTTTCGTTCAAAAATCAATTTTAAAACGAAATATTAACGCATAACTAACAAAATCAAGTTATCTTATTTAATACTCTACTTATTTAATCTACTTTTCCTTTGTACCATAGTTAAGATAAGTATTTAAACTCAATTGTAAACCTCAGTGATTTTTTAAGGCTATAATAATTTAATTGAGTAACTATATGGATTTGATAAATAAATAAAAAAGCACTCTTGTGTGGATTTTATCCGGTTTACATCCGAAAATAAAACATTAGACAACGAAAATCACACGACATATTGAGGCGAGTGATTCAAAATAGGGCGCAAGTATTCATATATACAGATTTAACAAGTAATAAAATAAAGAAACTGGCTTCCAATAAGACATAACTATTATATTTAAACGATACTTTAGATGAAATGTACGTAGCAGTATTAAAAAAACGATTGTTGTATTTGTGTATTATGTATTACTTTACAATTTGTTTTGAAAATCCATTCCTTTTTAGTAGTATTTGCGAAAGTTACTGCAACTTTTTGAAACGTCACTGTCCAGAAAAATATACCTGAGTGTGTTCAAGCTTTCTAAAATCTTAGCTTCATAGACACCATATTCTTTATCTGCCGTGTCACCGAATTAATGAGAGTGAAGGAACAGACAGTGCACTTGTGTATTGCGCACACACCTGGGCACTATAACATCTCCTGCGTACCTGACCTATCTCTGTTGAGAGGGGTCGCCATAACCGAAAATGGGTAGGAGAATATACTTATATTCCTTGTCTTCGTAATGTAATAAAGCCACAAAAATACCCAGTTGATTGTCCTAAAGCCCCGTAAAGCTACGAATATGGAACCTATCCCAAAATACATGTAAATAAAGTACCAAATCCAATTGAGAAAACAGATACAATTTATATCACACGCTCGATTTCACATATCACAGACTCCGTGAATCGGTATAGGGGTAAACTTAGAGAAAAAACGTAATCAGGTTGCTGAGAATTTGCAAAAAAAAAAATATTGCACCCTTTTGGTTCAAGTATGGCTAAACGACTATGGAGGTAGCGTTTAGCCTGTTAGAAAAGTTGCAAGTTTTCAAGCTTTTCTGTTAATCATCATCATCATCATCATTATCAGCCGAAGGACGTCTACTGCTGAACATAGGCCTCCCCCATGGCTTTCCACAACGACCGGTTGTGGTTGTGTGTTCTGTTAATACGATAGCATTTTATTTCCACAAACAATACACCGTATTACTGAGTTACTATAATATTAAGATCTTTATTTAAAAAAAAACCGACTTTTGGCTACCACATGACATGCCAATCACAAATGAAAAGTCATATTTTTTCGGAAAAAAAATGATAGCTCATGCCTGATTAAATAAATATAACATTTCAGTATGACGCACAATTTTAAATACTAAAAAATCACATTTTACTAAATGCTCTTTATTTCA
Organism: Pyrausta aurata; assembly: GCA_963584085.1. NCBI lineage: Eukaryota > Metazoa > Arthropoda > Insecta > Lepidoptera > Crambidae > Pyrausta > Pyrausta aurata. Next base: position 13,142,423 of record OY757254.1, read on the forward strand.
AGAAAAGACTTTTACTCAGCGCGTGATTCGTAAACCTGTAATTTAGCCGCTTCTATAATTTAACGTTTTCAATTTGGACAAAAATGTTTGGAAAGATTTTCATACTTTCCTGTTTGTGTCAATATTCCTATACATTTTCTGTCATAATTGGTAACGCAAAATAGCATTCTCTGGACGGCAAAATTATAGATACCTATAATATAACTTTTTCCCCATTCAATGCGCTTTGACACGTGTCAATGACAGTGAGAATAACTGATGAGCTAGGCATACGGTACGTTTCACACCACCGGTAAAGGAAGAAACCGTAACTTACTCCGTAGCATATATTTTGTGACTGATCATTCAAAACAATCCACCCTTGTACCACGCCACCTCCGAAAATAAATTATTTTGGAATAGATTTACAGAAAGCTAAAATCTTAACTACTAACATGACAACAAGGTAATTATTCTCGCAGTCTGCTTTGTACTAATCGTCATTTAAATCACTTTTATACAAAAAGTTACTGATTAAGGTCAATGTACTTGCGACTTTTGTAATATCACAAAAAACGTGCGATCGACCGTCGAGTTTATTGCTTTATTGAATTGCATTCGTATAAAAAAGAAGCAGGGTTTAGGTATAATTTTTGGTGCTTTATTGGCACCATTGTCCTCATTAGGGCCTTAGGATCGATTATTATGTTACTTTTTATCTCACGAAAGATCTCCATATCTTTTAGTTAAATACTTTTATTAAACGCTCTAGGTTCGATTGCCGGTCGAGCCAATGCCAATATAGAAATCATAATTTTCTATATTATCTTGGGGCTGAGTGTTGTGGTACCATCGTTGTGTCTGATTTAAATAACATGCATTTATTTTATGTTATTTATTTATTTTGTTTAAATGGCTTACTTACAGTCAACATACTAAACAGTAATTACATTACGTTTCTAATGCTTAGTCTAGGTGTAGTAACTACTTACAAGTCATGCAACATAATAATAAATCTTTATTTAAAAAAAACGTGCATTATAGTCAAATTTAAATTTTTATTCACATTTATTGAATTAATTGTAACTTAATAAATTTAAAAAATATAATTCACGAATACCCCTTATAAGTCATAATGTAACTAATCAACCATCTTTTGCCTGTATGTATATATTGTCTGCCGTTATATTATGAAGTAAATAAATGAATATGATTTCCTTTTTAACTCAAAAAAAGATCTCTATATCATTTTAAAAAATATACTTTATTATATTACTCTTTTTTTCTCTCATCTCATTTCGTCTGCGGTAAGACTTAGTGCCTTAGGCACGCCTGTTATGCCTTTCGCCTTGAAGGTCAGATAGCGATGCGGAATAGAATACTTGGCAGTTCTAAAGGTTATTTTTAGCTGAAACAGCGTATAAAGTTGCCACTTTGATGATGTTAATTTTAAATAATGCAAAGGTTTTAAGAGTGCTTGTCAACGTTTGTAAAGCTAAATTAGTTAAATGTAAAAAAAATAGGCTACTAAGTATTAAGAATGTAATTAAATATACGCAAACATTTGACTTCAACTATTATTATTTGAATTCAATTTACCTTTAAATGAAACAGAAGAGCACAAACTATATCAACATACTTAATGCAAACTCTACTAACATAATATTCGAAAGTACTTAAACGCTTTAACGGTGTCAGTAAAATTAATTATTGTTTGTTTAACCCAGCAACTGTTTAACTAACAAAACCAACCACAAAAAAAATAAACCACAATATTGACGGAAAATTAGGCCGTTTAAACAATGTCAGTCGTATTTGTGCACCCTGGGCTCCGATTCACGTATTTTAGGCATCTACTGTTGGACTACAGAAGTCATTCAGTAGTGCTATTGTGACACATCGTGTGCTTAAAGTCAGCAGCATTGAAAGGTGACACGCCGCTGTCAGAATAGCGAGGTATATCAATTGGACTCTCGTAGTGCAACTGATGCACAACTTAACGACTCAACTAGCGGAATTGAGGCCCAGTAATGTTTGTCCGACAACATCAACACAATAATTAGGGGCCATCCCTCATCAGGCTTGAAAGCAACAGAATAATAGTCTTTGTTACGGTTTCCGAACCTTTGAGATTAATTTGAAGTCAAGTTACTCTGACATTGGATGTGGTCGATCTAAAGGCCGGTTTTGTGATCGATAGTTAACTCAACCAATGTTTAAGAGTCGTTACTATTGGTTGAATCATTACGATTGTAAGAGCTTTGAACAAAAAAATAACCAATAGTTTTAATAACTATTATTATATTATCGGTGCCAATAATAAAATAGCCAATCAAATTGATTATGGTATCTTATACATGCAGAGTCGTAATTATTCAACAGCTGTTAACGACTTTTAATCATTAGTTGAGTTAAGTAACCGGCTCTAAGATAGACGCACAGAATTCTGTGATCATTTGGTATCAAAAAAACGCGCTTGAGTTTGCCGTCTCCCCCTCCCCCGTCGTAGCGTGATGTTTTTTTTGCCTAAAACCTTTCCTGAGAATTTTTCAAAATCGGTACAGCAAATCCGAAGATTAGCGCGTTCAAACAAACAAACGATGAAACAACACATACGACAGCTTTATATTAGCATAGATTCTCAGTCATCTTAAGTCAGTGAATTTTATCTGACTCATGAATTAAACAGCCTTACGAGGTAATTAATCGTTTGCGGTTAACAGTGTAGGTACCTCTGTCCTTTACCTTATCAAGGGTCTTACACTGACCGTGTGTAAAGATCATGACGTCACAAAATAAGCGAGATTTAACTCAAATTAGGACAAAGGTAACGAGTTGAACAAAGGTTGAGTTACATAGAGCTACGCTCATTGCCATAATATATTTATTTAAACTTTATTACACTGTGAGTTGTACAATTGGTTGACTTAATGCCTAAGCACGTTCGCTACCAGTCAACCGTTTGAGAATGCAAAAAGTTGAATCAGTGGCGGAAAATTTTCAATAAAACTGTGACAGCTCACAGCTGTAATGCTGCCAGGAAAAAAACGGTTGTGCAAGTGTGTGTAAAAAGGGTTATGTATCTACTTAACTTTGTATGTAAGCATTTTTATTTTCCTAACAGGTCCCGTAAAGCATGATTAAAATTTAAGATCAACGAAAATTGCCTTGTTTGAAGGTTTGATTCCCTTGAAATTACAAAATAAACGAAATTATAATAATAATCCCCCTAGCCGATTTCGACTACGGTGGCCAGTCACAAGGACCAACTGACTGCGCGGGACATATTATAGTGCACAAGTGTGTGCGCAAACACAGGTGCACTCTCTATTCCTTTCACTCTCATTGCCCGATGGGACAGCAATCTGACACGACGGGAGAGAGATCAGGCGCAGGACCAACGGGTTTACGTGCTTTCCGAGGCACGGGGGTGAAACACCGCCAACGAAATTATAACGGTTAGGTATATCTCTTTATGGCAATGACGCACAATTCCGATTTTTAACAGCTAAAAGAGACAATCACAATTAACATTTGACTACAGTTTTAGTGTCCTAACCAAACGTGTTTTTGGGTTAAAAAAAATAAGCAAAGATCTGCAAAAATGTTTTTTATGGAATTACGGAATTCTAAAAACAACTAAGGGCTGCTCCCTCAGTTTTTTTATGTGAAACTTGCTTAACTTTTACAATCTCTACCGTCTCATAAAGTATCGGTTCCATTATATCTGTCAATATTCTTTTATGTGACTAAGCAAATCTCATACCTTATGCTCCATATTTTTCCGCTTACTTTTCCTAGGATAACAGACGATAGCTCATGTATTTTTGGACGTATGTTGTGTCCTATTTTATTGATTGATTATACGAGTAGTTGAGTAGTTTACTGTTTGACGGCCATCTTTACTCTTGATATTCGGCAGAGATTTCACTTTTGGTGAGGAAATTGATATACGTAGTTAGTCGATAGATTGATTTTATGTTAATGGGGACTGTTATCTTATGTTACTAACTTCCTTTTTTGAAGTCGGTTAAGATTATTGAAGTCGGTTAAGATTATTCCTTAATCTAGGTATGATTTAAAAATTTAGTATGAGTTGTATTTACTTAGGTACCAAATACTAATCCATTAATGCAGTCTTATATCGATAAATCAAATTTACGTTATGGTGATTACTTTACCTACCAACAGCAGGGTCATTTTTCACGCTAGTCCGGTTCTGCGGGATTGCTACATTACTGGATCCCGCTAAAAATTTTGCTATCAACTAAGTCCTGTCAAGAGTCTATTTCGCTTATATTCCTGTCTTTCACAGCGTTACCATGGTAACTGTGTTTGGGCATACTGTCATTTTAGAAGTGAAAATGGTCAAGTTATTGAAAAACTGTATAAGCAAAAAACAGTTTTTGTGGGTTACTGAAAACGGGATGTCCGTGTGACTTAACAACTAAACGGCATCCTGCAGAAAACAGTTCCTAGAAAATACGGATCACTGTTTCCCAAGGTGAAAAGGGCTCGATTTATAACGCGTTCAGATTAAAACTAAAAGCCCAAAACGTTAACTGCGATATTAAAATTGCGTTGGTAATTTTCAGCTACCTGCTAACGAACAAAGAATTACGTAACAGGGTTGCCGACAAAGTTTTTAATTACGAAAAGTTTCAGGTAAGCAGATTGGAGAATACAAAATTAATCGAAAACAGGAGGCTATATACTACGATATATATTTATTTAGGTATTTTACTATACAATCCGTAACGAATACAAACATGAATAACTTATTTGTACTGAAGATGCTTGCCTTTGTAATTAGTTTGACAATCGATGTCATGCATAAATCACACCGCTTTTTTCATTAATTTTAAATCATTCTTAGCAATTAATCAATGGTTTTTATGTAGCCTACTAAGTTACATACTCAGAGGGCCTAAAAGTTTAATCATTCTTGTTTGAGGATCCCAGGTACAGTCGTCAAGGGATGAAAGTTTTTAATGAGGTGTCTAATATCTTTAAGCGCTGAAGATCATGTAACTTAGTTTCCAAAAAAAACATTAATTTACTTAGTTTTGCTAACGTACGGATTGTAGACTGTAACTCAGTTTAAGTCTGACTTGACTAGACGGGACGACGGTTGTGAGGCACGGAGTCATTTTAAAAAAAAATGTTGCTGATTATTCATTAATGATTAATTACGACGTTTTGATTTTTGGCAACCCTACAGAAGTCGTTGTGTAGCGAGATTAAGCGCGAGTACATACATACACGAAGCCCGCGGCATCAATTAGTGTAGAGGGCACGCGAATATTCCCTTTCCAGGGCTTTCATTTCACGTAATAGTGCGTATCGTTAGGGTTGACGCATAAAACATTTTTTATTCATTTAAGGCTTTAATACAAGATACATTTGTAGTATGGCTCATACTACCTCATATTTGTGGTAAGGCCTTTGCCCAGCAGTGGGATGCTTACAAGCTAACTTAATTTTCTAACATTTGTAGCAGGCATTATCATTCTGGTGAAATTGCTTTTGTATAGTATAATTATTTTATCGGTCAACAATACTATGTGGTGTGGAAAGATATTTTAATACAAATTTTTGATAGCTATTAAAACACATAAAAATATAGTGAAGAATGTCAACCAATACGAATTCTTGAAAAATAGGATGTCGAAAAGAAACTGCAAAGGTAAGAGGCAACCCTATCAAAAACTACTGCCTTTGAAACAGCACTTCACAGTATTCCACCTCATTTCCGTGTTTTAACAATAACATACCTACATGTTAAAGTTGGTAGCGATCTCTCGTGAGCCATAAACGCGTTTATATTGCGTTATGGCCGTCTGGCGGAAACGTACACGTGATACGCAATAAAGTATGAAGGAAAGTCTTCCTCTTGCACAATTTGTAAAATTTTGTTAGGTAGATACTGCCGTGTTTGAAAAAGAAAAACGATTGCTTGTGGTTCGTAATGATGAAACAAAGGTTGCCAAATAAAAGAAAAGCTTCTATTTTTTTGACAAAAATACTAGTAGAAATATAAACCACAATTATTTACGTATTTTTATTTTACTTTCTACAGTACAAGGATATTAGGTTCTGTTGCATACCTAACTATAAAAATCTCAAACTTTAGCTATAGGTACGATTTCAAACTCTACATATATGCAATACACTGGCCCTTGTTAATGTACGGTGTTTAACCAAGCCTTATTAGCATCAAGAAAAAAAACATATTTCAAACTTTAGCAATAAAAAAATAGAAACATTGTGCCACCCACTCAAGTCTAGAATCTAGATTCGGCAATAAATATTTTAACCATTCACGCCCTTGCGCGTAATAAAATCAGTACGAGTATTCAGTGGCATATCGTATCATGGCTATTTTTGAAATATCACTGATTGTGGGCGTAGGTGGACATGAAGAACTTATGCAATATAAAAGCCTATACCGAATGAAAACTTTCCGTCGATTGTAAGGACCTTGATTCTTGTAACTAAAGTTGAGTGAATCACTTTCTGTATCTTTTTCTGTCGTTATAAATGTTAAAACAAATGGTTTTTCTTTTTTTATACGTACACCTTTTTTAGAAGTTCAGCCATTGTTAGATTTTAAACATAAACAAAGATTTTAACACAATATAGATATTTTTATGTATTTTACAATTCAGTTTAACCAAACTGCTAAAGAAATCTGAGCGGCAAAATCAGTAAAGTGATGGTTTACTGAAGCCTAAAAATAACATAAGACTCGTAAATGTTAAATAATTCAAAAGATCCCGTATTCCTTCTGAGGTTATCAATTTTATGACACAGGAGCCCCATTTTTGAATCACTCTCGTGAACATAGCGTGTGATTTTCTTTGATTATTGTTCGATTTTCGAATGGGAATCAGTTGTAATCCGCACAGGAGGGATTTGAAAAAATAAAGCTCAATTTTGTGAGTACTCAAGTCTATGTTCTGCGAGATTTTCGTTGATTTTTTATAAGTTTACGAACGATAATCAATCACACGCCATATCCAAAGCGCGTCATTAAAAATAGGGCTCCAGATCTCTTTTGAAATGAACAACAAGATACCAAAGGTTTGGTTTTACTTATCCACATCAGCGGCCAAAGTCTGAAGCACAATAAATGTAAAATTTATGACATTTCGCCCTGATACGTTAATTTATCTGATAAAATTACCTATTAAAGTATTACTAAATCGTAAAAATATTTGTAAAATATTAAAAATATTCTTCTCAATCAAGAAATACGCGAAAATTTTAAAGTTTTTCGAGCGCCATCTGGTTGTTCGAGAGGGAAACTATGTCGAGACTTCCAACACAGTTATGAATTCAAAAGTAGGTATAGGTTAAATCTATTTTTAAGTTCATATTGGTAAGACTTCCTTTAGTTATTTCCCCTTTTAAACACTTGAGTGATTTGAAGTGCAAACTGCTTAGCAATTTAAAAAAAAACTATGCACCTGTTGTATGAAGCCCTTATGAGTGGTAAGGGTGCGATACCATTGTAAAATTATCATTAGTCAACTAACGGTCCCAGCGTACTTCATTTCACCCCCAGCCTCATCCCGCTCGCGCCCCGTTCTAAAGTTGTTATCCTATTCAGGACCAAGACAAATCCAAGAAAGTAAAAATCATGAAAAAACTGTTATCGAGTTACAAGTGATGTAACTAAAGCCCTGTTGCTAGATGGATGGTTTAATCAACTAATCATAATCATAAATCTTTATTGTGGAACACAGGTATACAACAAGGGTCTTATAAAACTAACTAATGGTTAAATGACATTACCAGTGGTTAAATATTTAAGTACTAGTTCTGTTGGGGTGCTTTAGCAATCTACGTTTATAGCTATCGCAATGGCTGATTATTTCTGCTATGACCATTGGTGGACCCCAGAAAATCATGAACCTTTGTTATTCTGTCAAACCATGGTGCATGGAGTATCTGATTAAGATTGTAGTTTTCACAACACGCGCATGACCGGCTATTGAAGTGAAACACTTTTAATTTTCTAAAACGTTGCTCAAGATTAATAATTAATCTTATGGTCCTAACTACTAAGTAATAGGTAAACAATACTTACGAAAACACAACTTTGAGTTTCAAGTTAGTTAAGCTCAAGTTACAAAACTTGCCCTGAGTCTAAGTTTTGTTCACAGCACTAATTCACAGGTGAGAATCCGATTTTCAGCTAGTGTTCTCTTCACTAAAACCAAACATTTAGATAAGCTGTTACAAACTTTGTCGTTCTTGCTGTTATTGATATAATTGTCTTAGTAAGTACTTTCGTAGTACTTTCTGAAAATTAACATTCAAACATAAAATAAAATCATGTTACATCTCTTATAACTCGACCACTTGTGGACCGATTTTCATGATTTCACCTTTGTTGGTTTTGTCTTGGCCCCAAATAGAATATTAACCGAGCCGGTGGGAAACGAGGTTCGCTAGGACAGCTTGTTCAAAATATATTCCTTATCTTTAGAAAGCATTTTACTATAACAACTACTTACTACTGTCAGTGAGTTGTTATTACTACGTATGAAGAAGCTATGTCAAGCAATGAGCCTACACACTGCGACTTTTAGCAGCGATGAAAACGAGAAGCAGTCGCGATGCGCATCGATGCAGTCACAAAATGTCAACCTTTACACACTGCGCTACTTTTAGCATCGATGCAGTCGCGATGCTAACGCACGTTCGAGTATTGATGCTAAAAGTCGCAGTAAATGTGTTGCAAATAAAACGATAAGATTATGCCGTATTCCTTAAAATTTGAATTTCGAATATGAAACCATTCGTATGAGTTGACGACAAGTGGCGTCAATTTATGACGCACGGGATTTGTTCATGGTGTCAGTTCCATACGCTAGTAATAGTAGTTAAATGACACTGCAAACTTAAAATAACCAATCCAATAAAATAATCAATCCACATCCAAAAGTTATGCTTGTACTTGTCCTTCGCTATGTATGTGAAAGAGTCAGACAAATGCTAGTTTCCATCATCAAATCACGAGCAAATTCGTATCACGTTCAGGCGCCTTGATTCCAAGGACTGGAACTTATTTTTCTGTTGCGCAATATTCATCTTTAAGAACATGCACATACGGTGAAAAATAAGTAAGCTTCTTAGGACCATTTGGATTTGAATAAGATAGGGCTGATATCATAAAAGTTTTCGTGTAACATTTTCCCATAGTTTGCCCAAACTATTCGTAAAAAGGTTTATTATAACTTTTATACGTTTATATAATTTATTATAACAATATTGACCAGACTACGTAGTAAAACGGATGCAAATCAAAGAAACGTTTTTATTTGTTAGAAAAAATATTATGCGCGTATTGTTGTAGGTATTTGAAGTTATTAACTAAAGTAAAAATGCAAAAAATAGGTGCTTTAGGTATAAATTTTTATTAAAATAAAACGTAATTAAAGTAAAAAGTAGTTAGGGACAGTTTTTCAAGATAGCTCTATTAAAGCCAAGTAAGTCGTTGTATGTATTACCAGGCCTACTTACAATACTCTCTCACTACCTTGAAAAAGCTTACACGTTTTTGATAATGCTCACATCGTACATTTGTAACATAAATATCCCGTAGATTATAAAGATCCATCTGTTTACATAAATCTGATTTACGCCTAAAGCCCGCAGGGCTATTACATAACTGGAACGCGTTCGTATTGCTATCATTAATGGC